>CM029377.1:18915277-19340372 GCA_017165825.1 Hepsetus odoe
CATTACAGGAAGGACTTTTCATCGATTTCAAATACAAGCTCTTGTCAGCTGAAGCCCACATGTTATTCTAAACTTTGTATAGATTAATTCCAAAAGCATTTCAACAGATAAGCGAGATTGAGGAATACTATTAACAACGATGGGGATGTTTCTCTAGGGGAAAGGCCTTAACCAAACCAGAAAGAATTGTTTGAAAAATCTAGCTTTCATCACAAAAACGTACAGGCACAATGCCATACTGCTTTCCGCAGCATGTTCAGGAAAGCAAGGACAGCAGTTTATTGCAGTGTTACTATCATATGCAAACTGACATGTTTTGTTGATTGGTCCTCTCGTAAAAACAAAGTTAACAAAGGCATTTGTTAGCAGATTTGCTGCTCAATTTCTTTTTCATTTGCAGAGTTAAAATCACTGGAAAAAATATTAATAAAAAAACATCATAACTTTTACAAGACAAGCCACTTTTTTCCCCATTTATTAATGTCAAACTCAGCTCGTAAACAGTAAAATTAGTTTTTTTTTTTTGGTTGAACAATGTGCACTGGTAACTGAACTTATAATTGTCATATATAGGATATTTAATTTATACTTCAGGGGGTGAAATTTGGGTCAAATATAAAGTCAATACGGGTCCTCAGCTGGATGTCCAATGAAAGAGTTTTGTTTTTTTTTCACAATCTAGCCAATCACATACTTCCCTGCAATACTTATGGAAATCCCAGAAAATGATACAGAACCCAAAGCTGGGGAAATAAACTAGCTTTGTTTTTGTCATGAAGATACTCATATGCTGCACTGCACAATAGGCTACAATGTTATTAGATGTATCCACTGCCAGGAAGGCTTAATGGGCCATCTGATCGCAGGAGTGTTCATGTTTTTAATTAAAAATCCCAGCTCTCAGACAGACGAATTGAAATGTGAGGTTGGAGGTCTGGTAAGTAATATGTTCTGTTTTTGAATGGCACAGTGTATAGTTTGTGTTGTTACGGCTGAGCTGCCCAGATCCAGCACCATATTTGTGCTTGTGGGGAAGCTGTGAACTCTGGCTTACCTGTGAGTGTCATGGACGCAGTCAGCCGTAACTGCAAACAGAGAGAGAGAGAGAGAGAGAGAGAGAGAGAGAGAGAGAGAGAGAGAGAGAGAGAGAGAATGGCATGGTTAAATACACATGTTTGCATTTCCACATGCTGGACCTGCACCTGTGCATGCTTTAGGCTGTGGCTACTCGTGTCCTCCTGGGCAGCCAGTTCACTGCGCGAGAGTCTCACAGTGGCTAAAGCAGCCTGTGTTACGAATCTAAGCTTCGTATGATACTGAAAATTGATTCCACTCATCTCTTGTGTTTCCCTTCAGCACACACATTACAGTAGCTGCAAGAGAAGACCTGCACAGCCGACATGCCTCACTTCTTTTTCTTTTTTTGAAAAAGAACTCCTTTTCAAGACAGTGTTTGTGGCATAACAGTTGCAGTTAGACCAAATGATTCTCAAATGCTGCTTAAGAGAATACTCACAGTAAGAGAGGTCGAGGGAGGGAGAGAGAGAGAGGTAAGAAGAATGAGTATGAACCATGAAGAGGAGACGGAGAAAGAAGCACTAATGACAGCAAGAGGAATTCCATTCACAACTTTATGTGGATCCCTCAAAGAAGACTCAATCAGCCTGCTCTGTCCAATTAAACAATGCTGGTGTATGAGCGGTGCTGCACGTGGCTTTGAAAAAAACGTGCATAATTACAGGCCTAGTTGTGTAACAGTCAATCGCTCCATTCACAAGCGCTCCTTAACTCGTCAGACCCAATACTGCTGTGTAATGAAGGCACTGGTCTTGAATAATGCATCACCTAAACACACCGCTCCATGAATGAATATGATTAATATTCAAATGAACATTGCGTGACGTGGAGCTGTTGAACCAGCTCTTCAGGTGAAATTCAGGGATGTGAAAATGGTCAAGTCAAGTCAGCTTAGTTTATATAGGGCTTTTTAGAACTGTTGTCACAAAGCAGCTTTACAGAGTCCGGGTCCAAACCCCAAGCAAACAAGCTGAAGGCAACAGAGGCAAGGAAAAACTGGAGAAAGAAACCTTAGAGGAAGAACCAAGACTCAAAACTGGAAGCCGTCCTCCTCTGGCCGACACCGGATAATCAAGAAAGAAAGAAAAGGAAGTAACATTTTTACATGAGCACTAATTGCTGGTGTAGTCTGGGTTAGTAGAAAAGAGCTCCATAAATGGTTTTGAGCTAATAGTAGTAGTTCTGTGGAGTCAGCGGAGCTTTTGTTAGTCTTTGTTTGTGGCAGATGCACATGCAGATGATCTACTGTATTGTAGCTGTTCTGGAGCACAGGCCGAAACAAGAGTCTGATAATGTCAATAGATAATGTATTAGCTCAGAAGGTGGACTATCTGGGCTGGCGATCAGGACACTACCCCTAGAAAAAAAAAAAAAAATATATATATATATAAGTATAAATGTATATATATATATAAGAGAATGAGATGTTGTTTTGCCTGTAATTTATAATATATATATATATATATATATATATATATATATATATATATATATATATATATATATATATATAAATTACAGGCAAAACCACATCTCATTCTCTGAAAAAAATTATTTGGGCAGTCCCCCTTTTATCACTGGGGTGGGACATCTTAAGGTAACCTGAATGTACTATATTCCTCTAAAGCTTTTTTTTTTTCAGTTGCACTGATGCCATACTCCTAGTCTCACTGTAGACTTTTTCATTTTATTAGTTTTAAAAGGTACAGAAATAATACTAACAATATTTTTTTTGAAAGAAACAAATATATAAAAACATTAAAAAAAATTTCGCCTCAGTTTGGTCAATTCATCACATAAACAGTGATTCTTTATTTTCATTAAAATGTGAAGAACGTAATTGGACCATGGGTGTCACACCTTTTGAATGTGAAAGAATAAGTAAGTGGTTGTAAAAAACAAATATTTAACATGCACAGAAGTATAAATATGCTCTTAACCTTTTTAATGCTAATGCAACATAATTATATATATATATACACACACACATATAAATATATATAAAATGAAAACATTTTATATTTGCATAGAGACGAAGTTTTGGTACAGAGGTGAGATGAGGATTATATTGGGAGGAAGAAGATGGAGCTGACCAAAGAGGAGGTTTGTGGTGGGAAAGGACATGCAGGTGGTTGGTTTGTTGTACCCCTAACAAGAGCAGGCGAAAAAAGAAGAAGATATTTGTAAAGGAAGTGTGAGGGTTTGACTTCTCCAATATAAAAGAATGTCACTTACTGGCATTACCGTTGCATGGCTCAGCACGGTTCTCGTCACCTTCAATGTCCATCTGAAACAGAGTTGGACAAAGGGACAGAATATTACCGACTTACAGCTTTCGGCACCTGAGCAGTCCTGCCTGGAAAGACACTTTGATGAGTCAGAAGAAGTGATCTGTATGTGGGATTTGGATTTATGTATAGACACTGATATGAATACTGACATATAGTTCATAATAATGGTCAAAATTATTCTTTTTTTTTTTACTCCTCCACCATACAACATATCTTAATTCCTTCTCTAAAGGCCTACTCAATAATTACTACCAATATTCACCTTGGCAAAAACAACTAGCGTTCTTCAAACCCTGCAGATAAAACTTAACTAAGAGGATTAAAGCCATACAAATAAGTGGATTTTCTTTTTTTAAACTAAGTAGTAGTTGCTGTGAACAACATATGACCTTAAAATGAAGCACTTGAATAATTAGGTGCAAAATGTATATGGTGATAGTGTAGATGAGCAGTATGGAGCCTTTATCTAAGCCTTTATCCTTGGGTATGTATAAAGTATACAAGTATTCCATGAAGAACCCTAAGCACAACAGCATCAGCTGGCCTTATCACCTAAGTTACGCTATGAACTCCCGGACATGATGAGATGTAATAACATGAAAAAGGACTCAGCAAGCTGCATTTACTATAACAACAAATAATAAATATGTTTTCCCTCAGCATGACAGGGGTGGCTCATGTATTGTGAGTAGGGAGGCCTTTTACTGTGAATGATTGCTTTGGATCAGCACCGTGATTGCTACAAAAAACAAAAACAAACAAAACAAAACCAAAAAAAAAAAAAAAAGCAAAACAGGTTGAAATCTCATAATGCACGCTGCTTTCATTTTCTTTCCGTGAGATTCGCTTAATTGGACCGTCATGGATGCAAACTATATCTGTAAAAGCTGTGTGAGATGGACAGGCTTACTTTAGGGAGAGGCCAGACAGCATCAGCCAAAATGTAATGATGTAAAATCATGCTACAAAAGTAGCAGTGAGAAAGGTTTTTAGACAAAAAGAGTTGTTAATGCCATCCCCCACACACCCTTTCACACTATACACACATGCACACACATATCAGTTTCCCTCTCTCTCTCTCTCTCACTCACTCTCTCGCTCTCTCTCTCTCTCTCCCTCTCTCTCTTTCTACGCCTGCGTCGCCTTCCCGATCCCAAATAAAACCTATTAAATGTAATTATTCCGGGCTGATGGCCGTGTATAGTGGTCAGAGGGGCTGCTGTGGGCTCTCTCTGAGTCACAGGCTGTGCTGTTACTCCAGGCGTAATGGGAAACATGACTCCTCTCTTTCTCTCTCTCTCTCTCTCTCTCTCTCTCTCTCTCTCTCCTCTCATGCTCCCCTCTCTGCTTGGCTGTTGTGATTGAAGGCACTGACCTGTCATACATTTATAATAGGGGGAGCAGGTGTGGCAGTGATGGGCCTTAATTTCCTTTAATAAACCTTTTATGTGGTCCACTCTTAATGCCACGCAGGCCCTCTACCGGCTCCCAGAGCGTAATAGCTTCATTACTTTTGATTACTGGGGTCCCTATCGAGACAAACAACTCCCAAACACTATAGATTACATTCTGTAATAACTAATGTACCTGATTAGTTCATTACACTCTTCACTGTTTTGCACACACAAATACACATACGCTAAATGTTCGCAGCAGGTTCCAAGCAGTATTAGAGGTGTGGGCTGTTTTGACTGTCTACTGCAATAGTCATTATAAGTCTCCCCAATTTAATTATCTTGCCAACAGCTTTTATCTGAAAATTCAGGCAGGGACGGTATCAAAGTATTTTATTTTAACACAGAGTTATGTAACTGAATTCTCCAATCAATCAAAACGGCCTTTTCTCAAGGCTCAGTGACACAAATATCCAGCCTTGAATGAATACGGCTGACCTATGTTAACGCACTTTATCCAACCTATCACAATCTTCTGGAGCATCTGGGCAGGTGTGGCAGAATGTTGCCCGAACCAGATCAGGGTCGACCACTATATTTGCTTTTCATTTTTGGCAAAATGTCAGAACAAGCTGGTCTTTCTAATTGAGAGATGGGTGGGACTTGGGTGTTGGAAGATGTTGATGTAATGATGGAAAAGATTTGTTTCATCTGTTTTATCTACAGATTTTACATGAGCCACCACTTGTGCTGCACGATCCACAATCTCTGTACTTGGTTGTTTTATTAGCAATAGCATTGCCTGTTTTATTTTATCCCTTTGTTTCATTGATCCGTTCATTATACCATTACTAATTAATAATCAATATATGCCATCTACAAGGACATGTGCAAAGTTTAAATGTAAAATCTGCTGTCTTGGAACTGAAAACGTTGGTTTAAAATCAAATTTATTTTCAACTTGTGATGCTGAAGTTCATGAAGCCCACTGTCTTTACCTTTGGAGAAGCACCTAAATGGTTTATTTTCATGCTTTACCGTAAAAAAATTATTGAACATCAAGAATTCTGATTTCCAGCTTCAGAAACAAATGATAGACTTTACCTTTGTTTCTTTACAAGGCAATGAGTGTGCTTTGCAAGGCCTTTGGAGTACGCTCTGCTCTTTGATGGGTCTTTTCTCTTGGCTCCTCCTCAGGGCTTTGGTGTAAAAAGCATCCTCTAAGTACAGAGAGGAACAGAGCAGATAAGAAAATGACCTTGCTAGTCACCAAGATGATCCAGAAGAACAGCAATTCCACAAAGATAAACATAATATGAGATACACAGGACAGAAGTTGTATAGTAGCCGTGAAAGTCATGGTGAGGTTGTGAAGGCAATCATATATATATATATATGATATATATTTATATATATATATATATATACACCAGGAAATTTCTGTATCAGAGAACTCTGATAGTTTCTCGACGAGACGAGTTGGACATGACCACTGAGATGATGGAAAGTCCATTGAACGAGCTGATTTATGCAATTTCTGCTGAAAATCAAATGTTTAATAAAAAAATGTATCTTAATTGTCAGGCAAAACCTGGTCATAACTGCATTTAAACATGATTCAATACATTATTAACATGTATGCATCATGATATAAATGAACTATGTGAATGATGCTGATCATGGTGATTCAACCCCTGGCTGTCTTGTTTTGAGAGTGAGAACATTGAGAAAATGAGAGGGAGATTATCAGACCCACCCTATCAGCCTCACCAACTACTAACCATCTGCTGGGCTTCAAGACTTGGTTAAATCAAACACTCTGTGTGGCATCTCCTAGCCACTTAATGTGTTGCAAAGTCTTACCACAGATTTCTGTGGGTGCAGCATTGAGTGTGGCATTTGCTTGCTATATGCTAATTTTTGCTGTTTGATTCGTTGTTGCCTGTTATTTTGGATCCTTAGACGTTGTATCTGCAATATAAATCTGCTTCACTTGCCCAGTGTGCTTTCTACACATGATGTTCCCGCATATTACACAAAATCTGTTGCAATTAGCTTAGTAAATACATTGATTTAGGCATTGCTGTACATGATTTGTCTTCGTTGAGCTCATTTAATGTTTTAGATAGGAGGAATTGCAGATGTTTTAAGCTGACACTTTTTGCAGTGGAGAAAGAGAGACGGTGGATGGATATACACAGTAAAAGAGAGATGCTGCATCACAAAAAGTTTTTTTTTTATTATTTATCACCTCTAGGACTTTTAAATGAGCACAATGATGATGAATTTTTTCTAAAGTGATTTATCTTCATTCAGCTCATTTTCAAGTTTTGGGTGTTTTCACTTTGTCAGGTGAGCGCACAGACAGTATGTGTGTGTGTAGTGTGTAACTGTGTGAGTGGTTCTGTCTGTGCATGTGTGTCGGTGTGCATGTGTGAGGCTTAAAAAATTGACAGAGCCTCTTCCAAGCCTGCCAACAAGCGCAAGGGTGTTGGGGGGTAGGGTGGGCTTTCATTAGCATAAGAAAAAGACAGCCCACTGTTTTGAAGCATCTCATCGTTTGCTGAATCATAATTTGGGGTGGGTAGGGGGTCAGTGGGACAGTGATGGCTAAGGCCTCAGGGTCTCCTGGGAAGTGCTCCCTAATACAGCAAACCTGTGTGTGTGTGTGTGTGTGGCCGTTGCTCTCCACCCAGTTCCATCTGCTACTTTTCCCACAGTCATGTTTGAGTTGTCTAAAAGACATGTGTGTGTGTGTGCGTGCGCGTGCGTGTGTGTGTGTGTGTGTGTGTATAATATGAAGCAAGTGTGAGCAGTGAATGAACTAAATCACAGGGCTTCAACACCTACAATATCAATATTACACTAATAATATAATTCAATAGGAAAAGCACTATTAGTTACATATATTTCCAAGCTTTCAATGTAATGCTTCACTTTGATCATTATGTTGAATTCAACAACTAAACCATTATTTTAGACTTGTTCATTTAGATTGGTCTGCTTGATCAGTCATATTATTTGCCTGTGGTTGTTCAAATGTTGGTGCGTTACCTTCCTTTTGATTCACAGACAAACATTAAAATATGTAACTTACATACGCGAATAAATTTAAAACATCAACAATTATTATAATAACATAATGTCAATGTTTTTTCGTCCTAGTTGTGTAGATCAACTAGGCAGGCAAAGTCTGGCCAGAACCGTGCATTTCAACACAATTCAATACAGCGCTGCCCTTTATGCATAATAGTATAATTGAACTATTATTTCAAAACATTTAACTGTGCAATTGCAATTGCAAAAAGTCACACAACCAATTATGAAACATCACTGCAACTGCTATGCAACAGCAATTCCGTTCAAAAGTGAACTTTTTGAAAGCATAAATCTGCAGTGGCTAAAAGTAACAAATGTACTGCAAAATTCTATTTGAGGTACAGAAAGCAAAAAAAAAGGAAACTTGCATTTCCAAAATAACGATAAAAGCTGTTTGGCTTGGGTGACAAAAAAAGGTTGCAAAGTTTTGCAAAGTTTTGCTTTTAAAAAAATCCTTGACATTTGATTTCAGATTTCACATTTGAAAGAGCAAGTTGCCAAAACAAATGAAAAAAAAAAAAATTAAAAAATGAAGACTGGTGTGATGATGGTTAAAAGAAGTGCTAAAAAAGAGGCTTAGGTGGGGCCATCCCGTACCTGAATGACTGTTATGATTAGATTTCACTTTGAGTGTAATTACTGAATAAAGCTGCATGAGCTTCCACACAATGAATAAATAAAGACCTTGAACACTATCTCCACTAATACTCCACCCTCCCTCTCTTTCTCCCTCTCTAACCTTTCTCTGGCGGTATCGTTCACTGAATTATGGAGCCAGGGGCCCAGTGCAAGGTCACTCCTTTTCTTCCCCTTCTTTTTCGCTCTCTTTCTCCTTCTTTCCATCTCCCTCTTTGTCCGCTTTTGCAGGAGGCGTGCAGAGGGGAAAGGGTTAAAGCGGGATTGAATGTAATTATGGAATGAATGGAATTACAATGTGCCTGCAGCAAGTTTGTGTCTTCTTATTTATTAAGGCAGCTGATGGGCCAGGTTTGATGAGGCACTCTTCGGGCATAATTGAGTCATCACACAAAGAGGGTTCCGCGCATTCGCAGAGGTTTTATCAGCTGCAAACAGACCTGATTACTGGCAATTACACTCTGATCTGCCAGGAGGAGGTGGTGGTGGGGAGTGGGGGTGGTGTGTGTGGGGGGGTTATGAGAGAAAGGGGTGAGGGTGCAGGGGTATAACTTCTGCATTTTGTAGTTTTACCCCAGGAACGATTTCCACATTAATTTTACATGCTTAAGTGTTTTCTATTTTGGCATAATAAAGTGCAGAGATAGCTGCGTCTTACCACGTCTCAGTGTAATGGCAGAGGGGAACACCGCTCAGTCGTAATCAAACCGTTACACAAGTGTTTTTTTTTTTTTTTTTTTTTTTTTGAATAAAAATGGGCATGAGTATAAAACAAAAAAAGGAAATCTGCCAATCGTTATACTACCTTGTGTCTTTGATAGGTTTTGCCTGGAGCTGAACGTGAATGGCAAGGTTAAAGAAGACGCCAATGCTTGTAGCACTGTTTATTCATATGCAAATGAGTTGCGTGTAAAATCGAAACCTTGTCATCTTAAAATATAGGGAAAAAACATATCATATAAGGTCAAATTGGAAAAGGATAATTTTAAATAAAAAAATAACAAGATCCTATAGTTTGCAAGAGATGCAAAAGTTTTAACAGCCCCAGTCAAATGACAGGTAAGGGAAAGGCAGGGAGCAAACTACAAATGTTTTCTAATTTATTTTTTTTATTCGCTGAATTAAATATTCAAAATAATAAGGTGTTACAATAATTGGACAAGGCAAACAAGGGTGCAATACATTTTGCACATTTCAAATTTTCTGATATATTAAACGTCATCAGTCCTATTTAACCGCGACAGCATAAAATGGTTTAGTATCCGCATTTTTGCAGCAGCCTTCTTCGTGCAAAAAAAATAAGCAGATGTAAAAGAAGAGACAGAGCAACTAAGAGAAAAAGAAAAAGGGGGCGAGAGTTTGTGAGCATGATGGAGAGAGAGAGTGAGAGAGAGAGAAAGAGAGAGAGAGAGAGACAGAGTTTGTGTGTGTTTTCTAGAATGGCTGTTGCTTGTGAGAAGAAAGAGTAGGAAGAGTGTGTGTGTGTGTGTGTGTGTGTGTGTGTGCGTGTGCGTGTGGATGGGAAAGTAAAAGTGTGAAATTGTAGCACTCTTAAAGCATCTATTTTAACTTAAATTCCACTTAAAGCATGAGCTCCTTGTATTTCTAGGCTAAGTCTAATCATTTTTAGCATAACGTCCCTTAAAACACATCATCTGTCCTGAGGTCTCCAATGTTGGCAGACCTTCAAACAAACAGTTGTTTCTAAATATGTTTCAATGAATATTTCAATGATTTCTCATCTGATAGATGAAGCAACAAAGTGAGCGTCAAAGTGTCTCTTTGACAGGGGAACTCTTTTACTTACTTCTTTAGTCAGAACTCTTGATTTACTTCCTTCTTAAAGCACACACACTTACTGGTGGTGTTAAATGCACCACTGACACTTGTTCATGAAGTATTCATTCAAATGCAATCCATAGTTTTTTACAGTACAAATGCCCACAATATGTTTTAGTAAATATAATGTGACCGAATGCCCCTAAATCCTACTTTGAAGGGTTGAGCCTTGAGTCAAATAGGCCACCTTCAGCATTAATACAGAGGCGAGAAATAGACAAGCGCATAAAAGAGTCAGATGGTGAGACCTTTGGGAACTCTAGTAGGAACTGAAGTCCATGGGAAAAGTTGATTCGCAGATTAAACGTCAGAATTTGAACGGCGCCCCAAAGGGGCATGATGTTAAAACCTCTCAATGTTGAGATGCTTTTCCCTGCTATGACTTCTTTTAAGGGAGAAAATGGTATTTTTATTAATTTCATGATAAAAAGCCTCTTGAAGTCATCAAGCATGATAGATATCATTTGGATCTTTTTAATCCTGACTTTTTGATATTAGAGATGACAGATTACCAGATCGCCTCTATAAACCTGAAGGAGACGTGCCAGCTGTCAGATCTACATCTAAGTGCAGGTTCTAATCTCGTTTGTAGAACTCTTAAATGCAGTGACCCTTGGTTGATCCTTTAGGGGACAAAGCTAACATATTGCTTCACGTCTAGCACAGGACAAACAATGAGGCGCCAGGCAGAAAATGAGACGCCACAACCAAGGCCAGGTGTGAGCAAGGGACGACTTCCACGCCTATTCTCCCTTACAGCCATGCAGCAATCCAGGCCATTGTCTCGGCCTGAGGAAGTGCGCTCCATAGTGCGGCCGCCTGAGTGCTACCAGGTGGTCGGCAATTCGTTGCAACCTTGGCCGGCGCTCGAGCTAAATCCTCGAGCACAAAAGGCAGGTCTCCAGTGCTCTGAGTACCCTTGGGTAAAAAAAAGGAAAAAAAAAAGAGAGAGAGAGAAAAGGTAAGCCAATGTGGAAGAGAGAGAAAAAAGTATATCAGGGGCCAGGGTTTGAAAAGGAGCGCACCCTTTAAACTCCTGATTTCTAATCAGATTGCGCCGAAATGAACAGCTCGTATGGCAGCTGTACTTTTCCCAGGGTTAATTACCTTTCACTGCGCTCGCCTAATGAGTCAGCTGCTGCTGTCATTAAACAACTCCACTTCACCGTCGCTTCTTCAGCCTCCACAAACACCGTCCCCTCCTGTTTGCTCAAGCGTTCCAGCCGGGAGCGCGGGCAGAGAGCGGGCGAGTGAGGGAGTGAGTGAGTTAGGGGGTGTAAGGTCGCCCTTTGTGACATATGTTTGGAAACCAGCGGCCGCTTGCCTCTGCTGAGCTCCAGCGACGACATCTAACCCCCAAACAGCATGTTTGTCCGAACGGGGGTTAATTAGGCTTCTGTTTTGTTGAATTAAGCCGGGTCAAAACAAGCTTTTTATCTGCACAGTAAAGAACATGTGCAGTGAAAAGTGGGATAGTGCAGGGGGTTGTGGCGGTGATGGTGTGGTGCCAAGATAACTAAGTGCATTTAAACAGGCATCGATTGGAGGTGCCACTCTTGGTCAAACAAAACCAAGGGGCACAGCAAGAGCCTACATAAACTCAGAAACAATGGCTGCTTAGAGCAGCAGAAAAGTCTCTGGCGCCTGCACAGACAGTTGAGGAAGATGTGCGGCAGCGCCGGATGCAGGCGGCGCCGGACCGCTCTGGGAGTTTTAAATGATTTCTACCAGTGTGTGGCAAAATCCCCCAGCCACCTGGATTACAAACTCTAGTCCTTTAACTCATGCCAGTCTAAATCCGTGTTAACTCGGATTTACCTCTGCCATATGAAGTCCCAGTCCGAGTAAGCTTTGTTTGGAATGAGCTGTGCATAAGTATTTCAGGCGTTAAAGAGAGGACTAATGGTGAATTCCGATTTCAGACAGGCAGGAAAGAAGGGGGGTCTGTGGAGGTTGGTTGTTGCTGCTGAATTGTGAATTTGGATATCACATCCTGTAAGCTTTGAATAAATCGAGTGCATACGCACGGCATAAACTTGTCGACTTGATTATATAATAAGATGTTTTTCTGATATGCTTCTTTAAAGGGTCTCCTCTCGCAATAGAAATGAAAATATATTGCATAATTCCGGTTATATGCAGCACTCTTAACAAGCAAGCATCACCTTGCACAAGCCCAAACGTGCTAGGCCCTAGGATGTGTCTACCCACACACACATGCACACAAATGACCGAATTAAGCTTGATCTTAAAATGTTGCCAGAGCTGTATGGTGGATTTCACCTAAGTTTGCAAGGTCAGCACATTATGATTATGCACATCAAAGGAAACATTTTTGGCAAAGAGAGAAATACATCTTTGGGCTCGGCAAATGAACATCTCAGCGCTTTTCAGCCGCATCTCCTTTACAGGGCAGTTAAGCCAACAAACTTCCGTGTTCCTTGTTTTGCTCAGTAAAACAGTAGTGATGATTTTACTTCTGTAACTATTTCCAGGCGGGTAAAGTCACAAAAGTGCTCAAACTTTTCAGCAAGACCTTTGACTTTTAATACATGCTTTCCTACAATTGTTTTAACTTAAAGGGAAGGCAATGGTGACACTATCCAGTTCAGTGTAATGATACAATTATATCCAAAAGGAAGATCATTTAACTAAAAGTGAGATTAAATTGTTTTACACTTTTTAGATTATTAAAGTTCAATGAACTCAAAATGGGAAGTATACCAGGGCTGCCTTTTGGAAGGCAAACATTATATTATTTTTTACAGTGCTGTTAGCAGCCACACAGAAATGCTCAGATTGCATCCCTGACAAAAAATAATGATCTAAAGTCATTGAACTGTAAAGTGCAAAAGGAAACAGATCTCGCATGTCGGAAATATCTCAGAACATCTCTCACATAAATTCATTTCTGATTGCTTTTTAACATTTTCTGCTTCTGTAGCCTGCAAATATCAAGAATAAATACGTACAAATATATCTGCAGCGAATTATGGCAACATACAATGTGAGAAGCAGACACGTTGAGGCTGACTTCAAATCTTAAGAAACATTCATTCTGAGCACATCATTCATAGGAGCAACATTATGACATATTTTACTGTATCTGCTGACAGTTACTTAATTATTACTTAAGCAATCATTTATGGTGAAATAAAACAAAACCAAAACTACAAAAAAAAAATCACATCAGCGTGTTAGAATCAACCTGTCAATTGAAAATAAGCAACTTTGATGTTCAGCTGCACTTTCAGGTTCTCTGCGCACAGGCCTTGAGGTGACAGCTTACAAAACTGCACTTGTTCTCTCATTCATCCATATTACACGCCTCATCATGACTCTTCCTTTTTAACCCCCTCTGTCTGTCTTTCTATAAGTAACCACACAGAGAAGGGGGCTAGTCGGGCACCAAAGGTGCACCTGACTTACCATGTCCCTGCTAGCCTATGTTGTGCCTTTCAAAGCAGGAGAAAAAGGAAAAATGGGGTCAGTGTGGTGGATGAAGGAACAAGGTTGGGAGGGTCAGTGGCTCACTGTTGTGTCTTGTCGTGTGGCAAGCGGCGGACACTGCTATAGTCCACTCTCTGTGCTTCTCCCCTCTTCTCTCTATGCTTCCACACCACCACCCCCGCCCCGGTCTTTGTGTCATTCACTTAACGGCCAATCTCATTAGCCAGGCCCTGCACAATGGACTGAATTATTTTCTGTGTAAATATACCACATGGTGACCCCCAAGGAACAACCTCTGAAAGTCTTTTTAATCACAGGCTAAAAACATAGCAAAAGAGGATATGAGTAAAATGCACTTTTTCTCGTTATTTATTTTTATTTGTATTGCTGCAACCGAAATGAATGTGATAAAAATTTCGATAAAAGAGGCATTAATGCATTGAGTTTAAAACGCATTAAAGAGGATAAAATCAGGACGATAAAGTTCATCGTAAACGAGCAAACAAATCTTCATCTTGGACATGTCGTATAATAATAATACTGAACAAAGTAAATCAGCGCATAAGTATACGAGTAAGTCCAACAAATCTATAAATCATTAGACAAAGACCAAATCTTCTTTAAATGACTGCAAATAAGAAACAAACAAACCAAACACATGAATAAAGAAAGAAAGAACATTTTCCAGGGCATGGAAAGGCCTTACCATGTGGGTGGGATGGGTGACAGTGTCAGGACCATCAAGGCAAAACCGTACATCAAGATAAGAAGAGCAGGATGAACATTTTCTGATAAGGTTATGCAGTGATTTCTCTTCTCTTACTCCCTGATTCCACTTATTGGTGGGTGCTAAGTGAGTTACTGTCAGTTCTCGTAGGAGTGACAGCTGTCTGTAAGCATCAGGGATGTGTCCACTGGCCAACTTGACCCTTGTTAGGAAAAACAAAAAAGCACACACACACACGCGCGTGCACACAAAAGGATCCTGAAGCCGGGGACTTGCCTAGCGAGGTCACTGGAGATTTTCCAGACAACCACAATCCGGAGGAGGGGGTGGACGGTTGGGGGGGGTGGTAGGTTTGGGGGGGGGTGTTTCAGAAGAATAAAAAGGACAGGCTCAGAATCTCATTTTACCAGACCGCACACAATCTGGGCTCCCACAGAACTATCTCTGCCTGACCGCTTTCTATTTATCCCTTATCAGTGTTTACCAACCGCTACTTTTCTTTCATTCCCACTGTGAGGCTGTTCTCTTACTATCAGTCAACAGCTGACACCATGGAACTGCCTCAAAGCCAAGAGGAAGGGATCAAAACTGAACCAAAGCTGTTTAAACAATACAACAGAGGAAATAAATTCATAAATCCTAATTCTTCCCAACCCACAAGGGTACAGACAGATCCTTTATAGTATGGCCAGCAAACAAACCAACAGCCAATGAGGTAACATTTACAATCAAGGTAAAAGGCTTGAATATATTTTCCTTTTTTAAGGGGGGTAAAGGGAAAAAGTGCATATAATTTTAATTACAAAATGTGGCTTTCTGCCTTCTCATGTCATGGAAAATAAAACTTATATCTTTTTTTTTCATTGGTGCTGCCTGTTTGTGCTTGGCTGCTGCCTGAATTCAGAAAGGATTTAGTCACACAATTCACTTCATGAGGTTGGAGTTTGATGCACCTTCACACCAGGGCTGTTTTTGATTTAACCCCCTTCCTTCCTAAAAAATCTTTCAGCGATGCTGGAGGCTGTAACATGGATTTATTAGAATCTGCAAGTGGCATTAAGGATCTTGCTCGTTTATGGTAGAAGTAAATCTAAATCTCACAGACGTCCTACACTTCACATTATAGTTTTTGGAAACTGTCTGCGAGCTACAGGCTCACATTTCATTGGAGTCGAAATATTATTTACGCTTAGTGTACCTGTGCAAATGGTGCACTAAACAAGTAAAAAAAACACTCTAATGCTCTATTAAAAAACCCAGTGCTGTCTTTTTGCCATAGTTACATTTCTCAATAACAGTCCCACAGCACAGTTTTTTTCTGGACTACTGTTCAAAAGTTAAGTAATTAATTACATTTATCCTTTCACCAGCTGCTCCGCGGCAGATGGAACATTTCTGAAACCTTGTTGAATTAATTCCACATAATTCATTTTCCTAGATTAACTAAGTGAAGTTTGTGCATGAGTGTGGGGGAAAAAAAACAAAAAATCAGGTAACAAGATAGGCTACATGGATACACAATTAAGCAGCAAATGTTTTTAGGTCTTTGATGCTTATGTTTTCTGGAATAGGCTTAATGAGTGCAGAAAGAATTCATGCAATGGCTTAAAAAAGGACTTGGATGGTTAATGATGCATAGGACATTTGCAACATGGATTCATAGAGAAATTGATACATAACAACAAAACAAAAAAAAAGCCTCTTATCAAACTCTGTTCCTGCCAAGCGCATTGGGTCAATAGGTCAGGACAGACAGTAGCTAGGCCAATGTCATAATGAGTGCTGAGTGGTGTGCGTCTTTGCCTGTCTACCACTGTTAAGCACTGGGTTTGAAGCACTGGGTTTGTTCCACACTCAGCTAAACTCTGTTCAGATAGCACCATGGACAGTTCCAGCAGCTTCACCGCAGACAAGCAGCAAGAGGCTGCTCAGATTAGCATACATGCGCTGGCTCAGTTAACTTTTAAAGAGGCAGGAATCATGAGTTTAAGCTTAAGGTATATATCTGTTTCCCTTTCACGACAACAGACTTAAGACAATGCTAAAGTCTTTATCGTGTCCTAACTACACAAGGCCAATGAAAGGCATGCAAGGTAAAATAAATACAGTGACCATGTTTGCTGCTCTGAAACTATTAACAACAGTTCTCAAATTTCAAGGTGTGTTAAACATACACCACGCAAACATTCATATAATGACCACTTCATGCAAAAGTGAGTCATCTGCTAAATGCAAAATAAATCTAATACGCAGTTACCTGGGGTACATTTATTTATTCAGTTGTTTATGATGATGTAATGAGCATGTGCTTATTTATGTATTTATTTTTTGACACCTCATCTAAAGTCAGTTTTGACACCAACAAGCAGCAAGTATCCTAGGCACATTATTTTGGGGAGATTGTTTTAAATGAAGTATAAAAAGTGGGCTGGTTGGAGTGAATAAAGGTGAATTAACCCAACAAAGTTAAGAAGATTTTGAGTGTATTGTGCCGTTATAAAAAGAAACGATACCCTTCTGAACCTGACCGCAGCTTCAGCAGTAAAAAAAAAAAAAAATCGAATCTCACCTCTTACATTCTGAACTACTAGATCATAAAATTCTGCTCATGTTGAGAAATTCTGGACATAGAAGTAGAGAGTTTGAAAACAGGCACAGCTGTGTCTAGAAAAAATCATTTCCTCAGTCATGTGATGGCCATCAAACGCGTTCAACTAAAAATGGAAAAGATGAGAATGGAAAGTGCAATAAAAGTGCCTCCGATGGAAGAAGAAGGGGTGCAAGGGTGAAAAAGAGTGTATGGATCATGGCAGTGTGTGTACAGCTGTCTCGCTTAAAGCACCCTGTGCAACCTGGCCAAGCTTTGTACTAACACACAATGCTAACATGTGTTGGGCTAAGACAAGCTTAGACCCCCACCACTAAAGCTGCAAGTTTAATTTAGGAAGACTACATCTAATGTTATCTGCATGATAAAAAATAGGTCACTCTTCTAAAAAAAAACAAAAAAAAAAAAAAAAAAAACAACCAAAAAAAAAACAACAGCTATTTAATCTCTTCATTGACTGTCTGAAACCTGGAGAGAATATGGTGTTGCACTTTCAACAAACTGCAAAAGTGTCGAATCACAATAAATAAGCATGCAAGGAAAAAAAACCCCAAAAAACTATAGCACAAAGCAGACACAATTCTGGGTTATTTTAGCATCTAGACCGTTTCCTTCATCTTCTTTTTTAGATTTTTTTAGATCTCTATCACAGACTTTGGAAAAGTAGGAAGGCACAATACTGACAGAAACTTTCTTCTAGTAGCTATGCTTTAAATGGCATCCTCACAGCTTACCAGGAAAAATCAAATAAAAAAGAAAAGAAAAGCTGAAATAAAAGTGCTGTCAGTCCACACCTCAAGGAGGGCAGTAGAGTCACTGTGCTGTTGTGTTTGGAAAATTAAAAGAGCCGGAAAACACCTACTTTCAGCCGCTGTTGGAAGTTGGAGTGGGCTGGTGGTCCCCAGGCCGGTGTGATGCTGCTGTTGCGATGCTTGCGGAGGCTGTAGGTTTTTGAAAGGTAAAGTCCCCAGGAATATGACACAGTGTGTGTGTGACAGCCCGGCGATAAGCACCTGCGCTCTACTCCGGCTTCCACGTCACACCCTCCCTATTCACCAGCCTTCAATATGATGCACATTTGCACATCAACAGCAGCAGCAGCCCTCCGCCACTCCTGACACACACACACACACATACACACACACACATGCACGCACACACACGCACACACACACACACACACACACTCCACACCACTCCCACATCCGCAAAACATACAAACTGCCCCATAGAGGGGAGGAACAGACACACATTTTTTTTTCTCTCTCTCCTTTTGACTCTATCTCAGTGTCTCTCTCTCTCTTTCAACATTAACACTGATTTATTTTCATTTTTCCTGTGTGTGTGTGTGTGTGTGTGTGTGTGTGTGTGTAAGCAAAAAAAAAAAAACTTTCACTCACATTGTTGTCATGGTGTTTGGGCTTATGCCCTTCCAATATCCCCCATTACCCAACAACCCCCCCCCCTCTCCATAATCACCCCGCCTCCCCATATCAGTCATGATGCAAATGAGACGGAATGTCACTCCTCAGCAGCAGATGGCCAGGGATGATAACAATGGCTCAACAGACCAGTTTCAATGTCTGCCACTTTATTGCCACGGAAACAACAAGCGCGAGCAGACGTAATGAAAGCTCTGCTACGTAGCTGCCTTCTCTTTTAAATCCTATCACTGCACTATGTTTTGCCCTTAATTGTCTCACTTGTCTTTTTTACTTTATGCACGTAATAAGAAGAATATATTTTTTTGAGATATTGATACTGATTTACGAGGCATTGTCTTTGCAAGGTTAAAAAAAAGGGTTTAGTTACCAATGAAATTGAGAGATGAGGCCGTGATGTCGCTGGGTGACTAAGAAAGGCTGCTGCCACAGTAATTATTAGAGTAATTAGGTGTAATTCCTCCCTGTAGACTTCCACCAGCCTCTGCTACATCACTGGCTGTGTAGATGGACCCATATATGGATGCACACGTGTGTGTGTGTGTGTGTGTGTGATTTGTGAGTGGCAGGGAGGTTGCAAGGCATCACGCATGGAGTGTGTGACAAAGGCCTAATAGTTCTGACGTCAACACCAAAGGCACCACACACACACACACACACACACACACACACACACACACACACGCATACATTTCTTTTAATATAATGCCAGGGCACAGGGTCAGACATATGTCTAATATGCATTATATACATATAATTAATTGTGTAATTATTTGACATTTATATATTAAATACTTAATAAGTCCTATGTAACAATAATATCTTTCACGTCTATATAAAAAGTACTTACAACACCAATGTAATTAGCTATATATTCTAATATAATAATAATCTCATATGTGTTTTACAAGAAGAATAAAAAGAAGAATTAAAAAGCTATTTGAAGTCATTTTGAAGCGTTTCAGTTCGTTCAGTCATCGTCATATTTTCACAATATAATAATAATTTTAAAAAAAGCAACAACAAAAAAGGAAATTCATGTTTTGTTTTTTTCCCCAAAAGCGACAATAAAAAACTCTTAACATGTAAAACTACATGTTGCATAGATTGCTTATGCAGTAAAGGCTTTGGGCCCCTGAGAAGCTCATAATAAGCTTAAATTTGCTTAGCAAAGGCACCTATCCCAGAATAAATAAGAAAAACACGAATACATTAATAAGTGACTCGATAAAGTGTTGTTTGGCTTTTTCTGACGTCAGCGCCAGGCTAATATTACTTTTGACCATTCAATACAGCAAAGGTAATTCGTTCCTCATTGTATCGCGCCTTGACTGAAATAACTCAGGTGAGCTGTGGCAAGAGTTCACAAATCCATCCCGAGCCTTTTTGCACAGTTTCACTGTGTATGGAAGCATCATTGTGTAAAAACATTTTTACACCTAAGTTTAAACCTAACTCCAAACCTCAGTCGCCATAAAGACACTGTTTTAGTCCTGACACTATAGGTTCCACTGGTTTGGTTATTTTATTTATTTGAAGATAAATGAAAACACTTTTTCAAACTAAAACGTGTACGAGGCCTTTAACTAGAGCAAACAGTGCCCAAGGGTTTAACAAATAGAAGCCAGATTAGAATGACAAAGAGTGCCACACTTCTGGGTGGAGTCGAGCAATGAGTGAAGGGAGGGTCAGTGTATGTGTGTGCGTGTGTGTGCGTGTGTGTGTGTGTGTGTGTGTGTGTGTGTGTGTGTGTGTGTGTGTGTGTGTGTGTGTTAAAGGGGGCAGGGTGTGCTGCTCCTGGCCAAGTCCTCAAAATCAGGCATGAGGGGTGCCTAGCTGTAAGACACTCCCAGCTGATATATTTATGTGTGTGTGTGTGTGTGTGTGTGTGTGTGTGTTCGCCACCTCCCATTCCCCATGCAAAGAAAGCTCCTGGTTGGCGTTTTGTTCTTGTCTCCTGAGGATAAGATGGAAGCATAACGCTGAGTAGTTTTTCATCAAAAGCCTTGTGTGGCTTTTCAGGAACAGAAGGCCGAGCCACCGCTAAAGATTTTGGCCGTTGATCTCATCTGAAATTTCATTTAAAAGTCTAATTTCACAACAGCTTTTCGGACGTTTGTCACTTATAAAGTATATACATGAGAGGTGACAGATTCGTTGGCTGTTGAACATTCTTGCGAGCTTGTTTTTTCACGTCTTATCTATTTAATCCTGAAGACTAGAGTATCCCTCAAATTGAAAAATGCCCCCTCCCTGCAAAACATCGCATGCTTCATTTTACTTTACCCGTGTTATGCCGGGACAGTAGCTGCAACAATTAAGAACAGACAAGAAAGAAAGAAATCGGCTGTGGAAGGGATCAGCGACTGAACAACAATCTTGATCAAATTTAAAATGGCATTAGATGTGGAACAACAGCAATCTTCTGTATTATCAGGCCATATGCACTCTGTCATCCATGGAATGCAGTCCATTATCGATGGATGCCCCATAACTGTTTCTGGATGTTGGATTTGGGGCTTCATAAAGGGAAAAAATCCAACAATAGCGAATATTAGAGGTAATATGAAAGCAAAAGTGGGCGAGATGAAATGACATGTCAAACAAAGGTTCACATTTTCCAAAGAATGTGGTGTGTTTGCAGGAAAAAAAATGTTTGATTGCGTTTATAAAAGTATCACAGCAGGTCACACGTAATGTCTAAAAGCTTTTTGCATTAGTCTGCCAATTATGTAAGCAAAGTTAAATGTCCCTGCACCCCATTGTTTATATGCCTTTGTCAAACCTACACATATCATATCAAATTACTCTGCCACATACTTTAGATGTAAGTGCTTGTGCAGTTTTTTCTGCGGCAGATCAAAGACTGTTTCCAGTCATTCTAGCTGCTCAACTCCAGCTTGCTAATCCAACATGTGCTGCAACCATTCTCTGCTCTGCAAGGATAGTATGAAACACTGTTTTCACCCAAAACAACTCCCCACTACTTACAAAGACTATATCTGTTCAAACCATATGTACCAACTTCAACTGAACACTGTGGAGTTCAAAAGGATGGAGCTCAAATTGCTACTGCAGAGGCTTCATGGTTGTACCTCTGCCATGACAAACCTTGGTTAGCTCCAGTACTGGAAATTGCCTTAACAAGCCACATAATAAGTAGAATGGTCTCCATCTGTGTCCACTAATGGCGTTTCGAATGGTTTGAATCCACCTGTGACAGTAGATAACACCTGTCTGAGAAGAGTCTTTCCTTTAGGGAGTGGGTTGAGTGAGCGCACAATAAATAATGAAAAGCTGGAGATTTGAGAAGTAACTCCCATGACTGGCATGTAAGATGTAAGACTGGCATAAAAAAAAAAAAAAGTGTGCCATGCTCCTGTATTTATCACGCCAATACTGGTTTTCAGTGATTTTAGTATAATGCCGTCTAAGTATTCACAGAATATAACAACTTCAACCGATGAGATATTTGCAGATCAGATTTGTATGAACACTGACTAAAATGTATATTGTACTTAAACAGTGCAGTTTTTTTCTTTTCTTTAAAGTATGAGGAACAAGAGTCTGGACCTATCAGTGGAATATGCCCATTAAAAAAGGTTAAAAATCGATCTTTGACTCTGTTTGAACGCTGCAATATCATTTGAAGCATAAGATATGCAACATCCCTACAAGCCTTCTAAGGAAATCCCTGAACACTTTGACATAAATCAGAGCCACCGATCATTCTCTCTATATATTGCAACTAATGCAACCCAAATCATACTGAGGCATATCAGATACAATGCTTGCCTATGAAACCGAACCAACGCTAAACAAATGACTTAAGGTTCAACAACATACAGGTGACTGCATTTTCATATGCAGCATCCTTTTGTGAAAATAATATTAATAATGCAAATTGAAATAAGATATTTCTTACATATTCAAACATCCGTCCTCCTATGCTAAAGAAAATATGGAGGCTTTGCCAACATAAAGCTTATTCAAGCCCAAGGGCTTTGATAAATCAGTATATTTTAATCATTAGGCTTGGAATGAAAAAAAAAACCCAACAAAGTATTATAAGGAAAAGGAAGTTTTTATTTCAGGAAACTGCTTCTGTTGGAAATCTAGGGCTAATTAAAGTTATAAAGAGACGTATTTTAATAAAGCAATATTTGGAAACTTAAATGTAGTATAGCTTAAAGTTATAAGCTATACTACAATTAATAGTATAGCTTATAATAAAGTTAATCTAACCAAAGCAAACATTACATAAACATAAAGCATAAAGCACTTGATTAGGGTCATGTGTAGTGCTGGAGCCTCTCGCTCTCACAGGTCAAAAGGCACGGAAACACCCTGGACAGATCACCAGCTCGTTACAGGGCAGACACACAGACACATACATAATGGGACAATTTAGCATCATCTCCAATCCACCTGGCATGCATGTCTTTGGAAGGTGGGAGAAAACCGGCGCACCCACAGGAAACCCACACAGGGAGTGAAAGTGAAAGTGACCATTCTTGTCATTGTGGAACGACACAACACACAGTGAACCGCAACGAAATTACACCTCTGCATTCAACCCACACAGAAACACGTGCAGCAAGCCGCCGGTGAGCAGTGACGGGGACGGTGCCATGCTCTAGTTTACCTCAGGGCAACCTGCTGGCCTGGGAACCCACGATCTTCTGATCCTGGGGCCAACTCCCTAACCACTAGGCCACCGCTGCCCAGCTGGAGAACATGCAAACTCCACACAGAAACGCCCCACCTGGGAACCTAAGGCAAAAGTGCCACCCGCTGCACCACCATTCCACCCATAAAGTATTCAGAACTTTATTTCAGTCTCAAAGCATAGTTAGTCTACAGCTGAGCATCTCGAACACCCTATGCTACATGGAGAAGCCCTTGTATGGCCCGACTATCACAATCATATTAAAAGTGAATTCTGGAGCATATTTCATTTTTGGACTTCTTTTGGAATTTCTTTTGACAATTCTCCCTCTGTTTTTTGCACCTTTTTGTGAGATTGGCCTTTAAAACTAGAGCACCACAACGCCTTGGTTTGTCAGCACTATTCAGCAACACCCTTGAGAGTACAAATAACCCACTTATTAATGTGGATGACAATGTTTTGATTGCATCCAATACACCACACTGAATCAGCATGCAAATGCCCTTTCAGCAAAACAAAGACATTGATTATGAGGTAAGTTTCTTCGGCACAAGTAGCCCGCTTGGAGTGATTAATGGCCCTCTGCCATTGATTTCCTTTTGTTTAGATCTTTGCTAACTTTTCAGGAGATACAATTATAATTTGTTCGCTAACAATAACTCTAATCTAGGGCACTCGAACATAAACCTTAATAAGGTCTTCTGTATGATTTGTCCTTCATACCACAAGCTGAATTCGTTGGGGAAAAGAGAAAAAAATATGGAAAAGGTCAGTCTCTAAACAGTGTTGATTTGTTTATTTCAAAGTCGCTCCCACAACACAACAGAATGGGATGCGCTGCAGATTTATGTCTGAGAAAGCTGAGAGACAAGCCCTTCCGCTGAAGCCACTGAGGTGACTACACATAATGCGCCCAGAATTATGAAGGGACAAGTTCAGAATTCTAAGCTTCAGAGGGATGATATCAAACACAAGCTATTTAACTGACATAACCTGCCAAAGCCTCACACCCCATCCTTCGTATATCAAAGAAAGGGCGCCAGATATTGTTTAGGTCTTCCATTGTCTAATTTTTTTTTTGCTAGAACATCACAAAGGCATGAGATACATCAGAGTTTTGGCAGTACAATGTTCTGTTAGCATTTGCAAGTCAAATGCCTGTGTTCCATCAAAGTACTCCATCAAAGAGCATTTGCATCATTCGTCAGATTTTACACTTTGAAAAGTTGCCCCCCAGATCCTGACTCCTTCTGACTCCTCACATCATCTCTCCAAGATAGTGATAATACGATTTCAGTGTGCTCTCTCTCTATCTCTTTTTTTTTTTTTTTTTTTTTTTTTTTTGCTGTTGAGAAACAAACTGGATTATGAGCAGATCACTACATAAACAGCTTTCTAAAAAGAGCCAGCTATTTTAAAAGAGGCTGAGGAAATGCAAAGAAGGATTTAAATTTTAATTTGAATTTATTCCAGCAAGTGAAAGGTTCTTTTGAGAGAGGATTTCAGCAAAGATGATGGTATTTAAAAGTGATAAACAAGCATCTAAACCTCCACTAAAATGCAGACATTTCTGCTTTCTGCATTTCTTTCTAGTATATGGGAGGAACTGGGCTTACTGTGGCCACATCTAGGGAGTAACAGCACCATCACTTTGAATATCTCAGGACGGATGATAACATCTTCAGTTAAAGTGGTTCAGTGCTGGCTCTGAAGTCCTGATTATCACTGGCAGCCTCTGAAAGACATTCACAATGAAGCTGTGCTTGATGGCGTAAACAGGTTAAGAAATTAGAACTCATTTGCACTAGTTATGTGCTTAATCAAGAGTGCACGGATTATGTACATCAGGGTTTTAAATCAATTACGGAACAGAAAGATGTGCTTCCCACTCTCTGTAAAGTCGACTTCAAATGTATTCAGTGTACTCTTGCAGCAGCTGGTGCATGTGCGTGTGTGTGTGTTTTTAAATTAGCTTTATCCTTTGGTTTTCTGGGGTTGGAAGTGTTGACAGTGAGTACGTGGGCACAGGCAAGTTACTGTCTATGACAACTTAGTGTTCCTAAACAAGGCATTAATCCTGTGCTGAAATAACAAAGAACTAGGAAACAAATGCTCACATAATCGCACACCTGAAAATACATACTTTTTGCTACTTTGAAAACTTTCTTTAGTATTGCTTTCATTGGTCACAAATGTCTCAAGTGTCCTAAATTGGGAGTTAAGCAGCGGTTGCACCATTCCAAAGAACACATGCCTCACAAACAAAGACAAAGAGTTACATCATGCTGTTGCACAGTTAATCCGATCAAGGCCAGTCTTTATGCCTTCGCTATCTGCAGCAAACGCTGGTGAAAGTGCCAAGTAAACCATTTAACAAGAGTCTCAGAGAATGATCACAGAACCAGTACCGGATACGATTTCACACTGACGAATGGCTCAATCGCAGCTCCCAAACAGGCTTAGGGCTGCAGGAACACTTATAGGGCTTTCAGTCCCCTCCTCTCACATATAAACTAGGCTCATGAAGAGAAGAAGTAAAGTAAACTTTCCACCAATCTTGCCAGAGCTGTGTTTGCATCGTTCCTGTGACGATGGGGCAGCGCTGGCATAAGAGACTGCCAGAAACTATCTGCAGCATCTGCTCATTTATTGTCAGGAGTGAATAAATATCATATTTCCGAAGTCTAATTTAACATAATTCCAGTTCAGATATCCACTTCAGATTTACAAATGTACAAAAATGGATTTAAAAAATATGGAGGCAAGAAAATATTCAGATTCAGAATGATAATATTAGTACTTTTTTGGAAAGCCGTTGTTAGCTTGTGCAGCTTTGGCAAGGCTACTGTTAGAAGTAATTGTAACATTGTGGGTCAATTTCGCCCCATTCGTGTTCCCTACTCTAATATCTACCAATCGATTCCTCCATTCATGTTTCCTTCGACGATTCTGCAGTGATGCCTGCAGAGAAACATTCATATCATAATGCTCACATGCACAATTCTTTCTCCAAACATAACAAGCAGAATTATTTCTGAGGAAAATTTGGGGGTATTTTCTCTACTCAGAGTACATTCTTTAAAAAATTTGTTTTTGCTAAACTTCTGAAGCTTTTTCCTTTCAAGTGTTGTTCCAGTGTTGTCCCTGAGAAGGTCATTCACTTCAAATCATTACTTGTCGCATGAAATTTTCCAAACCTATGGCAGCATCTCTTATAATGCCCCCAGGTGCAGTTTTCTTGACAACATTTACGGCATTTTAGCAGACGTTCTTATCCAGAGCGACTAACATGTCCTAATTACAGGGACAGTCCCCCCCGGAGCAGCACAGGGCTAAGGGTCTTGCTCAGGGACCCAGTGGTGATAGTGCTAGAGGTGGGATTCAAACCTGGGACCTCTTGAGCCACAGGATCATAGGCAAGTACTCTACTAGACCACCGCCACCCCTAACAATACAACACACCCCTAACCCGCAACAATTGATTATGTGCATTTGATTTTCAACTTAAATTTCTGAATTCATGACATCGCACATTATGTGTGTACATTTGTAGAAGATGCATGCACTTAATAAAGAATTCTATGAATTGACTACAAATCTCTGCAAAATAGGGGATGTGTTTCTTTATAGCCCAAACTAGTTTAGTTCTGCTCTTGTTGCATCCCATTCTTTCTCTCTATTTGTGCCAGGTTGCCTTTCCCTCTCCTGACTGTAGTGAACAGTGGGTAATGCAGGGTTATGGCAGAGAATGCAGCATTGTCTCCTGGGGACAAGCAGTTTCAATAGGCTCAGAAAAGCAATCCAAAAGGTGCAGATAACAATGTGTTTGATGTTATTTATGCAGACCAGATAGCCAGGCATGGAAATAGGCCTCTACAGAGTGGTGCTGCACCTTGGAGGAAAGGACAAACCGGGTGACCCACCACACACGCCGCTGTAGCTGGTTGGGAAACAAGGCCAAAAATGTGACTCGGAACCAGGACCATACTGACAAATGAACACCCAAGCAAGGAAAACTCCTGAATAAAAGAAAACGCTGAAGTTACATTAAGATATATGATGCTAACTGTGTTCTTGTGTCTATTTGTTGTAATAATCTGAAAATTATGGCTGTCATGTCTGGAGGCTAACTGGAAAGACAGTGACACATAAGATGTTTGATGCATTACACATTTCATTCACATCCATGCCTGCTTCATGAGGATTACAGGGCTGCTTTTCCAAATGTAGGCTAAGCAAGTGCAAGTCTGGTACTAGAATGTCAACAATGTATCGTGTTTAATCCACACTGATATTTTAGGCCCATCTGAGGCTTTCTCTCCATGTTGAAAAAGAGGACAACACGGGAACATCTGAGGCTGAAAGTGCACCATATGAAGTGAATATTTGTCATTGTGAATACGCAGCACAGCACCACAACAAAATGCTTCTCTGCATTTAATCCATGCACACAGTGCAGCAGGGGTTAGCCATACATATGCCACCCAAGGAGCAGTGTTGGGGATGATACCTTGCTCTAGGGCACCTCAGGGTAGCCTAATGGTCTGGGGCTTGAACCCATAATCTTCCCATTTCTGGGTCTCTAATCACTAGGCAACCGCTGCCCCCTCAATAACCATATAAAAAAGAGATTGCCCAATTTTTATGTTATACTTTCTTTTAGATGAATGCGTAGTTAGATTTTTTTTACAGGTTAAAAATGTGAGAATGATTCCGAAGCACCACTTCAGCCTTCACTTACCACCCTAACTCTTACCGTTACTCAGTGTGTGTGTGTCTGTGTGTGAAGAAAGACATGAAGAAAGAAAGAAATAAAGAAAGAAAGAAAGAAAGAAAGAAAGAAAGGATTAGGGAATGTGCTATTTAAGTTAAATTTTAGACACATCTCAGCTTTCCCCATCTATAGGAATTTGTCAATCATAACAATGCTCTAAAAAGGTAGATTTTTGTAGAAGTCTATCTTCAGATCCTCTAATTGTGTTTGTGATTTTTTTGTAGCTTATCTTTAATCCACCTTTCAAAGGATCGAGGGACCTGATTTCCAGCTGAGCAAAAGGAGTTGTCTTGCTAGAAGGATAGAAAACATTATGGCTTTGTGAACGGAGGATATGTTTGGCGAAGATATAGTGACAGTCTAAAAAGAGTACCATTTAGAGCTGATACTGGTAAGTACACTAAAAGCTCAAAACGCAAGATCGACAGAGTGAAAACATAAACACATATGAAAATATACATTTGCAGGTTGTCCTTTACAAAGGGATGAAACAGCTCTACATTTGGACACATTTGGTCAGCTATGCCAGGCCAAGCTTTGTGCATTAAGGCTTTTTTCCCCTTACTGGATGTTTGTTAAAATGGCTGTAAGGTTCTAAATCTTTCCATGGATTAAAATGACTTAGGAGCTCATACAAAGTTTATTTCAGGCTTTAATAGTGTTGTGAACGTTAATTTGAGTTGAACAAAATGGACACTAAACCTTTCAGTACATACTGTAAAAATGTTGATCAAATTGGGCCTGTTTGCGAGTTGTGAGAAAAGCGCTGTTTCAGTTTGTTAGTCAGTCAGTCAGTCATTTTCTTGTCCCAAGTGGGGTCGAGGGGGAGTGCTGGAGTCCATCCCAGCTCACACAGGGCGAAGGACAGGGGACACACCCTGGACAGGTCGCCAGCCCATCGCAGCCGTTCCAGTTTGATTATATTTAATTCCATATTGATTATATTGGTAATCGGTTTAGCTACAGGATATACTGATAGTTAATTGAGTATTAGATTTTAAGCAGTTTTAAGTTGTTGTTTTCTTTAACCCTTCCTGCCCTAACAGATGTTGGGGATTGCAGATGCTTTGGGATTCGGTTTACAGACAACTGCTAACAAAGCAGTTTTATATGAATCAGAGGAAATCGGTGAGGTCATCTGCTTCATATGAAAACGTCAAGAAATTGAAACGAATCCACAGGCAGTGAAACCACAATTTAAGGGAAAGCATGTGTTGTGGCTGATATACAGACAAAAAAACAGAAGACATAAATAAACTATAATAACTAACATTACTCAACATAGTGCCATAAAAGTGCAGTAAATCAGCAGATCTAAATCAAGCCTCTGCACATAACCATGCATCGGAAAAATCGTGCAACCACCTCCTCTAACAACACGATCAACATCTAAATGAAAGTGAAAGTGACCCTTGTCATTGTGAAACGCGGCACAGAACAACACAACGAAATTCAACCGCTGCGTTTCACCCATACACACACGTGCAGCAGGGGGCAGCTATTGAAAGCGCCCGGGGAGCAGTGATGGGGCCGGTGCCTTGCTAAAGGGTACCTCAGGGCAACCTACTGGTGAGGGAATCGAACCCACAATCTTCCTATCCAGGGCAACTCCCTACTCACTAGCCCACCACTGCCCCAAACATTCTAAATATGCTAAATATGTTAAATATGCTAAATATGCTAAAACAGTTATTCTGCAATCACCCCAACAGTCAACAACAACAAAAAAATATTTACTTTTACAAACAAACAGTGGCAGCAGTGGCCTAGTGGTTAGGGAGTTGCCCCCGCATTGGAAGATTGTGGGTTCGATTACCTCACCAGTAGGTTGCCCTGAGATACCCTTGAGCAAGGTACCGTCCCCGTCACTGCTCCCTGGGCACTTTCAATAGCAGCCCGCTGCTGCACAGTGTTTGCATGGGTTAAATGCAGAGGTCCGATTTCGTTGTGGTTCACTGTGTGCTGTGCTGTGACCTCGCAATGATGCAGGTTGTCACTTTCACTTTCAATTACTACTGCCTACCGAACCAATACTACGTAACTGGACGTAATCTCGGCCGTGAGTTCGGCGAGCCAGATAAAATAACTATGAAACACGACCACACACAACTTTAAAAAGATGAATGTTTCTAACTTGTCACCGCTACTGTCTGATAGCATGTGTAGCATCCAAATTGTGAATTTATCACTAAGTCGATTCATCAAGAATGTAAATTTTTTTCTAATTGAGTAATCAGCTATAATTGAGTAATCACAACAGCTGTAATAACAATGAAAGCTCTCATTGTGATTTCGAGCTTTTATGCCTTGCTCTTATCTGTGAAAAGACATGGGTGAGTCGATACACATGAGTAGACGGGCGATCACTCAGCCTGCAGTCATTTTGGAGTGATGAACCAGTGACAAAGCTCATGAAACGCAGAGACTATGCAAAGCACCAAGAAAGCTGAGACTGCTCTGACAGTACATAAGTGCCCTGATTTCAGAAACCAGCCAATATTTTCAACGCAAACGAGCCTGCTCTCTATCACAATGATGGCAAAATAGCCCCGTACATATTATTTGGTCGATTTGATGATGCTGCTGGTCTTAATGCCAGATAAAATGCTCTGTAATTATTGTCCTCGGCAGCAGGGTGAGACAAATAAAAGTTACATTGGAGGCGAATTAGCATGTGAATGGGGCTTATAGGAGCATGCTTAGTAAAACGCTCCACCTGGCTCCAAACAAACGTCCTTGTCACAAAGTCCACCCACAGCACTGGCTTCAGCTAAAAGGCCTCCTAGGGGACTTCAGTGACCATTCACTCACTGTTCTCTCTTTTCCCAAGCACCTGTGACTGTTTTTTTTGTTTTTCCATTTTTCCCCCTTTGTTTCTCTTTCTTTCTCTCACTCGTTCCTTTTTTTTTTGTTGGCAAGGCTCTATCATTAGGGAAACACTTTCTTTCAAAAGGAATTCTCACCACTAACAATGCTGTTTGTGTGTTTACCAGGGGGAGGCAGGCCTCAGATTGCATCCAAGAGAAAAAAAAAAGGCCCGGTTAATAACGTGGCCGGCCAGCGAGGGGAGGGGAAAAAAAGCACTAGAAGTTTGGTGTGACGGCAGGAGAAAGAAAGAGAGGCTGAGGTGGTCGTTTCTTGCCTTTTTTGGGCGACTCACAGGTGCTGCTGGAACAGCTTGCCTCTTCCCAGCCTTCTGAAGGCTCATCCGGCTTCTCCATGGTCCTGGACCTCTGAGAGCTGCTTTGCCATTTTCCAAAGGACTTTGCCACAATCGCTTTGTCCGCCGCTTTCATTGTGTTCTGTAAAACACATTTGCAGCATGACTCTCCAGGTTTATCCCTCTTGTGAGCCATCTACCCCCTTCACTCCTGCTGCCACTAAACCTACGTTCACCTCGCCAACACAAAGTAAAGAGCGAACACACACACACACACACACATACAGTCTCCCTTGGCTTTCTTAGTGAAATGTCTTTCTCTATTTCAGCAGTTATTTTTCTTTTTTTTTTTTTCCCATAGTTTTTTTCCCCTTCACATTGTCTCAGCCGACAGACTCTCTGTTAACTGTTAGGTGAACACAGTTCGCCCAAAATTTGGGTGGCAAAAAAAGAAGAGAGGGAGAAAGAGAGAGAGTGAGCGAGGGAGGGAGGACGAGAGAGAGAGAGAAAGTGAGCCAATGAATATGCAGATTAAAAAGTAAACATTCAAGAAGAGGAGCAAAAAAAAAAACAAAAAAAAACAAACACATTTTCATATTTAATCCAACTTAGCAGAAGCAAAAATAACCCATTATGCCCTAATTGGGTGCCGTGCAGTCCACAAATACTATTACAAGGCCGATCAGGATTAGTGGTGCTACATACCTAGTTATCTATTTCTGAGTGCCAAGACTGCAAGCAGTGGGCAACTAAATTTCAAAAGCTGGCAAATCCAGTTGTCTCCTAAATACAGAAAGTACTTAAATCCGGAGCTAACACAAGAGAAAGAAGGATAAAGGATGCTCTGCATATCACCAAAAAGCTCGTGCACTTTGCAGAATCACTGGCTAGGTTAAACAAATATGCTAAGCAGAGATCAAAACAATCCTTTGATCTGCAGCCTAGTTTCCAGAGCTGTGGCTCGGCTTCTGTTGTAAATAACTTGTATAAATCTGTACCATTTGCCTTCAGGTAATATCAAAAGTGCCAGGGATTCGCAGGCAAATGCTTCTGTCTGCCATTAGAAAATAGATCAGATAAAAAAAAATGTTGAAAAAAATGATTTACTTTCTAAAATTTCCTGCTTCCGCAGGACAGCACAAGTGTGTGTGTAGTGTAGGAGAATGGGTGTGAATACTGCAGAACACTGACCACAATGGCTATGTGTTACCTTTGCCTCAAACCTGCAGTCCAGCCACTACCCCTTGTTGTGCATTTTGGAGCAATTAATGAAAAGCCCAAACAAAGAAGCAAGCAATAAAATCGCCCCCACTACTGTACGTACCTCCAGCATCCCCGCCAGGTCTGGTTTAGTAAAAAACATAGTGGCACAAAAGAGGCTTGAGGAATCCAACAGTAGAAAAACTATGCAACTTGCTGACTAACTTTGCCCTGTGTTTTGATGGTGGACACAAAGAAAAACGCTGTCCATTCAAAACAGAGCAGGGCAACGCGGGGAACAGAGGGAGCCGTGTCCCGGGCTGCAGTCAGTGCCCTGTTTGACAGCGCAGAGGCCACAGCCCATGCTGGCACAGAGTGACACGAAACTCACACCGCCAACAGAACAACTTTTGTGCCCACGGGAGTCATCTTTTAGGAGAAAGTTTCTGCTTTTTTTCCCCCCCTTGATTTCCACAGTTGCGCTTTTGATTCCAACAGCTGGACAGGGTGCGGAACTCAGCACACACCCCCCCCCACACACACACACACCCCCACACTTCCGTTCTGTATGAGCGTGTGTGTGTGTGTGAGAGAGAGAGAAAGAGAGAGTGAGAGGATCTATGTTGGGTAAAGTCTGAAGCTTGATATATTTATCCAGTGATACCACACTTTTTCTCGGACTTGCAAATTATTTCTAGGCCTTTTACAACTGAACTTGGGGGGAAAAAAAATTAAGCCTTTTGCAGGTAACTAGGGAAGAGCCAAAAAGCTAAACAAATTAGAAAAAGTTTAGAATATGAAGCATAATAAAACAACCTGAAATAATCTGTAAAGATATCTGGGGAGTAAACATATGTGTGTAACCCATTGTTAATAACTGCTGAATGATTTGTAATTTTTTAGGTGTAAAGCATTTAAAAAGAAACAATGAGGCAAATTATAGTTTTAGATACTGGAGACTCCCTGCGAGGGTGCGTCCCCCGTCCTCGCCCTGTGTGCGCTGGGTTGGACTCCGGCACTCCCCCGCGACCCCGTTTGGGACGAGTGGCAGATAATGGATGGATGGATACTGGAGACTTGAACAAATCTGTGTTACAGTTTTTCATATACACAATCAGACTTTGCTAAATAAATTACTTTGCTAAATAGGGCAGCGGTGGCCTAGTGGTTAGGGAGTTGCCCACGCATCAGAAGGTGGGTTCGATTCCCCACCTGTAGGTTGCCCTGAGGTAACCTTGATCAAGGTACCGTCCCCATCACTGCTCCCCGGGCGCTTTCAATAGCTGCCCACTGCTGCACGGTGTTTGAGTGCATGGCATAAATGCAGAGGTCCAATTTCGTTGTGGTTCACTGTGTGCTGTGCTGTGACCTCGCAATGACAAGGGTTGTCACTTTCACTTTCACTTTCCACTTAAATATGCCTCACCACTACCGGTGTAATCTGCTGACCTGCTATATCGCTGTGTAATGCAACTTCGTTGTGAAAGTCATTGTGAAGCACTGCCGATTTCAGTCTGTTGACACCTCACTGGAGGACTACGTGTGGCTAATAAAAATGTTGATATGTAAGTTTGAGATCATTTGTTTTAGTGAGCAGGTCATTTCCTTTGATCTACCGATAACAGTGAAGATATCAGTTTTAAATAATGGTATATGGAATTACCTAGTGAATTCATTTTTTTAAAGTCTGTTATAGACTGCTGAAAGTAGCACCGCTATCCACTCTTGGCAGCTTCATGACGCTTCATGAAGAACCACACACAATGCTTTTCCAACATTAAAGAAATGCTGAGATCAAACACAGCACATGCACAAATTATTTTATTGAAGAGGCATCTGGTCTGTCTTTGTGCATTGACATTCGGTTTGTGTGGCGAAAGCTGAAGGAAGAAGACTGTAAGATGGAATTCTGACAGGAGTGCTAAGATGTGTTAAGATGGGGGAGTGAAGAGTTATCAGGTTGCTGGGCCACTACTGCAGATATGGTAAGAGTGACAGGTGAAAGGTACTCGGAGTGACATCTGGACAGGTGGGATAGTCATAGAGGAGAAGAAAGTGGAGAGAAGTACAAACAGATGAAGTGCAGGCAAAAGAAAGATGTGACAAAGGCTAAAAAATGGCTTATTGTAAATTGTATTTGAGGTTGGACATTAGGGAGGGAAAAAAACGACCTATACCGATTAGCTAGACAGAGGCACAAAGCAAGGAATGATTTGCAGCAGGTTAAGCGATAAAGGTTAGCAATGGAAATGTACTCACAAGTGAACAGAGCATGCGGACCAGATGGAAGGAATACATTGAGGGGCTGATGAATGAAGAGAATGAGAGAGAGAGAAGGATGACGTGAGGATAATGAACCAGGAACTGCGGCAGTTTAGCAACATGGAAGTAAGGGTAACTATGAAGAGGATGAAGAATTGAAAAGCTGTTGTTCCAGATGTTGCACCTGTGGATGCATGGCTGTGTTTAGGGGAGATTGCAGTGGAGCTTCTAACCAGATTGTTTAATACAATCTTGGAAAGTGAGAGGATGCCTTAAGAGTGGAGAAGAAATGTACCGGCACTGATTTTTGATAATAAGTGTGATGCGCAAAGCTGTAATTATAAAGGGATGAAATTGATTGGCCACAGAACAATGGAAGGTAGGTTAAGAAAAGAGGTGATGATTAGGGGCAACAGTATGGTTTCATGCATCAGTATGGTTGGAATAGGTGGAGAAAAGTGGCAGGAGTGATCTGTGACAGACAAATACCCGCAAGAGAGAAAGTGAAGGTTAACAGGACGGGAGTGAGATCAGCTATGTTATAAGGGTTGGAGATCGGGGAGCCGATGAAAAGGCAGGCAGTGGAGCTGGAGGTGGCAGAGTTAAAGATGCTGATGTTTGTGTTGGGAATGACAAGAACAGACAGTATTTAGAGTTTATTTGAGGGACAGCTCAGGTTGAATGATTTGGTGACAGTCAGAGAGATGAGATTGCGTTGGTGCAGAGGAGAGTAAGAGGAAAAGAGGGAGCCCAAAGGGGAGGTTTATGGATGTGGTGAGAGAGGGCATGCAGGCAGGAAGAAGATGCAGAGGACCAGAGGACATGGAGAACGATGTTCCACTGTGACAACCCCTAATTTGAGCAGCTGAAAGGCGAAGAAGAAGGAGAGGAAGATGATGGGCCAAACAATTCAAACACTGATGTGTTGGGGACTGGGGGCAGATGTTGTGGACAGATGGTCTAGGGGATACTGGAGACCAAATAACAGGGATCATCAAAAAAATGATTTATCACTTATTTCTTCAACATCATACAATTTTTCCAGGTTGCTATAGCAAAAATGCAATTCTTCAAAAGGATAATGTTCCTAAGCATTCTTTAAAATTGTGCCCAAATGAACACTTCCTGTCCAAAAAAAAAGTATCTAGATCTCTTTCCAAAGAGCCGGCATGGCAAGTTTGAAATAAGTGTGTAGCAAAGGAGACCGGGTTGTTGGAGGTTTATGGATGCATATATATATAAATATATATAAATATATATAGGTGTAAAAAAATGCTGTAAACAAAGAATGCTTTCAAAAATGGAAGTGTTAATCATTTATTTTCATCAATCAACAAAATGCAGTGAATGAACAAAAGAGAATCTAAATCAAATCAATATTTGGTGTGACCACCCTTTGCCTTCAAAACAGCATCACAGTTTTTGAAGGAACTCGGCTGGTCGGCTGTTCCAAACATGACTGTGTTTCAGCCTCCGTGTGACATTGATGATCATCAGTACCTGTTTGGTAAAACTGGTTGATCATACACCAACTATAATCCTACAGAATCCCTGACTCTGTGCAAGTGTACCTAGAAGAACTGATGCTGGTTTGAAGGCAAAAGGTAGTAACACCAAATATTGATTTGATTTAGATTTTTCTTTTGTTGGCTCACTTTGCATTTTGTAAATTGATAAAAATAAAAAATCATATTTCTGAAAACATTCTTTGTTTACAGCATTTTTTCACACCTGCCTTAAACTTTTGCACAGCGCTGTATATATATATATATATATATACCCTATGAAAACCCTTTAAAGGCTGTTATAAAGGCCACAGGGTTGTATATTATTAAGAAAGATGTAGCAATGCAGTAACACTATTATTTCAGATAACACTCAACAGTAAATATATACAACGTTTGCAAAGTGACAGTTCCATCTCATGGGCTGCTGTATAAAAAGCTGCTCCCACATTGGTTGGGGCCTGCTTTTCACAACGACTCAATATCGGATCGAGAAAGACTGTGTAAAAGAAACTCCAAGGGTAAAAAGATAAGTTAAGAAACTTAATGTTTCTTGCACGGCACGAAGAGGGGCAAAATTCATAAAAAGAAAACATTTGAAATCTTTGTTGCATGTGGGTGTGGAGTGGGGCTAAATTGCTGCATGCTATATTAGCATGTTAGATGGGAGTGCTGGTCTGAGAGGCGGTGTAAGCTGTGCATATGCGTTGCAGGGCTAAATTGTGAAATGACAGATTCTGGGTGTGATGGAGAGAATGACTAACTAATAAGAAGAGAGTGCCAGTCTGCTGGAGGAGAAAAGTATTAGCACTCTCCAGCGTCAATCACGCGCCCGGAAAACCGGTCCCAACAATTATCATCTTCACAAAGATCGCAGCTATTTGACTCACTCGGACTCGCTGGGTCCAGGCAAATAATAAATACACACGATCAAGAGGCTAAGTGGATCTCTGCTTCAGGTGAATTCCGTCCACCGCGTGAGGTCCCTTCACCATATTTTCACCTATTTAGACATTTAGACACATGCAAGATGTTGAGAGAATTAGCTGGTGCCAATTCTGCATGAAATGCTGAGGAAAAGCATAACTAAATGATTAGGCCATAGTCGGAGGTTGCTGAATAATCTTCAGTTAATTAGAGCGTTGTGGGTAAGGGCTGTAAGCCTATGGTTTGAAGTCGGTGTGTGAGCGAAAGTTACCAGCGCTCAGATCCATGCCTCTCCAATCAGAACAGAAACAGCAAGAAGTTCTAACAAGGAAGAGTCTGCCAGGTGGCGAACTGGCGGTACCAACACAACGCACAATCTGTCCGCTTCTCCTTCCAAACCACTGACAGCTGCCATCAACAGCCCCACACTCACACTCTCTCTCTCTTTCACACACACACACACACACACATACACACACACACACACACACTTTTATGCACACAGACACACATGTAGGCGTGCATGCACACATACACACACTTGGTGCATCGGCTGAGTGCTACCCCACCCATAATGGACAGACGGTCAGGTATCCATGTAATGATTTTCATCATAGTAATGCATTGGAAAGCTACTAAAAACTCCCAATTTAATCTTTAACTTAAAACCCTTCTTTGAAAATTGTAATTCTATGTGAAATCCAGCTCTCTCGCCTGTCTTGCAGCTGGAAGGCATAAAAAATGTCTTAAAATGTACCTCCTCAAGCGTACCGAAACGAGGGCACAACAAGGAACACGACTATGAGCAAACTCTGCTCTGCTTGCTGCAAGCAAGCAGCTAAAAATAAAAACTGGCAAACTTCTGCAGGTCTCTTATTGGTCTCATAGTTTGATTTCACATTTAGCATTTTGCATCCCACCCCACCCCCCTCGCATAAACAGAGCATTCTTCTTCTCCTGCCATACAATGAGACTTGAGTGACTCTGGCAGCGCGTTTTGGATCGCTGCTCCTCAATCCACCAGTGTATGTTATCAGCAGGTAAACAAGCTTTCCAACAAAGCCATAATGGAACTGCACGCGGCATAAAGAGGCTCATCTCAAAAAGCTATAGAGCCCATCAAAGCCGGTGTCATTCCTTCGGCACAGGCGCTGCAGCTGGGAAATGCTGGGCTGTTAGGCTCCATTTTGAATCACCAGCTATTTTCAGACTCTTCAACTATTTGGAGTGATTATCTAGAACTTGTCAGAGAGTAGGGGGGATTATGGGAAATAAAACAAGAAATCTCTTCAAAAGGAGAGTTTACTTTTTCGTTTTTTTCCTCCAAACAGCCCTTTTTAAAATTTTCCCCTTTTATGGTTTCACATATGTTCTACAGTTGTGAGGAGCATTCTGTCTCTGCAGGGTTTGCATTTATTTCTAGGTTTTGCAGGACACTCTTTAAGAGTGGGGATTTGGACTGGGAAGAAAAAAGCAACTTGATTTAACAATAGATTAAGATTAAACAATACCAAATAAGAGACAGGTTTATGTTTCCAGGAGATACGACTCTCTGTATTGAAATGTACTGAAGAATTGGTGACAACATATGGAAATAAATGCATATAAACCCCATATTTGGTTGTCACCCAAAAACAAAGGCCTCTTTTCTCCTTGTGAGTCCGGGCAACCACAATTGTCATGGTGTGAATATGCACTGCGCTTTCTTCCATGGAATCCAACATCATGCCATGTCCTACGGTCTGTCAGTTTGGCCGCCGGCATTCCCCACACACATGCAATGATCTCTCCTTTCCTTTGTGTAACACTGCAAATCTTAATCAGGAAAAAGATCATTAACTGAAAAAAAAATCAAATAAATTAAGAACCGAGAAATTTTACTGTTTTGAAAATGCAGTAACAAACTACATAGTATGACAGGTGACATTTAATAACGATTTGTTATGCGGGGTATTTGCCCAAATATCTGGCATGTTTTAAGGATGTGATGAACTAATACGAATCATACTGGTAAATGATGTATCTGCATACTTTCCTATTTCTAATGAGGAATGGACTTCATATACATGTGCAGAGGATATGAGGAAAGATTTGCATCAAAAATTGCTTCGGATTTCAATTTATGAAACTACCATGAAGATGCATGAAAACTAAATGACATAACAAGATGACCTTACTGGGGCAATACTAGTCTTTTTTTGACATTTGCTTAAGCATAAGTTCAGCACCAGAAGGCCGCTTCTTTTTCCAGTTTGCGATTCAGAACATAAGTCGATCTTTCCAAGAGACCCCAACTTCAAAGCTCTAAAATCAAATATGTCAGTAAGTGCCCCACACTTGCTTCAAGTTAGGCAAAAAATAAGTAGCCTTTTTTACATATTGGGTCTTACTTTTTCACATGTGCATGCCAGTTGTATCGTAATTATATTGCAGTGTTTCCATTATACTGCAGTGTTTCCATGTAGCCCTAATTTCAGCAACACAATTTTGAATTATGACCATCACGTCCAATTATGAAAGTGGAAAGCACGTGAAATTCTTATTTTCAGCTTTGACTAAAAGGATGATTTTGCTTATGGGCTGACTGACTTCAGGGCAAGTGTGTGTCAGCTTAGTACAATTGCACATAAATTGGCATGGGATTCTCTTGACAAATAGGCTTTGTGTGCTCGCAATGAAAATGTATATTGTATTTTGCCAAATCCACAACTCCTATGGGCTTTGCGGGAGTGTTCAAAACCATTTGGTGATATTCTGACAACTGCATTTAAGCAAACTGAGTTGAAACTGAAATGATGTTAGATATACACCATACATATCGTTAAGGCTCAGTTGAAATCTAAATTCCCATGTAAGAAAAGCCAAGCACCTTTATAAATGAATCTGTCAGCCTATCTCAGAGAGCTGAAAGGTTCAAAAATGACGCCGTTCAGCATTCGATCCTCTATCACACAATACCAAAATATATACCTGCTTCTGCACTTATAATCTACCAGACCATTTGAGTTTGTATTAAGCAATATTTTATTTCCATCCTGAAGGCTAAAAAGAGAAACATGTCTTTCTGATGATCTTTGTGCATGTGTATAGCATTAAAGCATCTTTTCAAAGGTTGTTTATCTCAGAGTCCCAATCCCTTGCCCAATTTGATGACACAATAAGCTACATTTGATGGATTTAAGTAGATTTACTTGATGCACAGCACTCTTCTCATATATGCAATATCTCCAGTTTCCCAGTTTTGATTGCCTGCTATATCAAGTTGGGAATATTTCTCTTTATTTCTTCATCTCTATTATTTATTAACAAAAAGGCACTATTTTCTTTCTGTTGTGTTATTATTGTGCTTTTAAACGTGATTAGTCGTAGAAGTCCAAATTGCGGAAATTAGATCCTGGGCTTTTGACAATGCTTTGACTATGAATTCAGCATACACACATCATTATCCGCTTTTTATGTCGGAACACCTTGAAATTCTTTGCATGGTTCATGCTTACGTTTGGTGTGAACTGAAGCAATGGATGTCTTGTCTTCGACTCTGCATATAATGTTGTCCTTGAGCAGTTTTTTTTTTTTTCTTTTCAACTTTTTTTGTAAATAACTGCACATCAGCTGTGCAACAAGAAAGCTAAAAAATTGTCAAGTTGATTCTGAAGACTAAAGCATTGAGTCAAGTGATGATGTCTATCATCAGAGCAAACAGACATACGCAAAATAGAACTTTGGCCAAAAAAATTGAATTTACACAAGATTCCTTTTAATCCACATCTACAGCCAGTATTAGTTTTCACCAAGTTTGCTGCTTGAGTGTTTTATATCTTTTTGTCAGATGTTTCAAAGGTGTACTGTATAGGTAAATGTAATTACATATATTTCATAAGATTCAAAGGCTTTTATGCAAATAATATTTGCAGTGTTTGACCTTCTTTTTCGAGATCTCTGCAGTTCACACTGGCACACTGTCAGCTTCTGGGCCAAATCCTGACTGATGGGAACCCATCCTTGCATAATCAATGCTTTGAGTTTGTCAGAAATTGTGGGTTTTTGTTTGTCCACCTGCCTCTTGAGGATTGACCACAAGTTCTCAATGGGATTAAGGTCTGGGGAGTTTCCTGGCCATGGACCCAAAATTTCAATCTTTTGTTCCCAGAACCACTTAGTTATCACTTTTTGCCTTGTAGCATGGTGCTCCATCATGCTGGAAAAGGCATTGTTCTTCACCAAACTGTTCCTGGATGGTTGGGAGAAGTTGCCCTCTGAGGATGTTTTGGAACCATTCTTTTTTCACGGCTGTGTTGTTGGGCAAAATTGTGAGTGAGCCCGCTCCCTTGGCTGAGATCTCAGGAAGCTTTACTGTTGGCCTGACACAGGAGTGATGGTATCGCTCACCTTTTCTTCTCCGGACAATCTTTTTTCCAGATGCCCCAGACGATCGGAAACGGGATTCATCAGAGAAAATGACCTTGGCCCAGTCCTCAGCAGTCCAACCCCTGTAACTTTTGCAGAATATCAGTCTGTCCCTGATTATTTTCTTGGAGAGAAGAGGCTTCTTTGCTGCCCCTCTTGACACCTGGCCATCCTCCAAAGTCTTAGCCTCACTGTGCGTGCAGATACACTGCCTGCTGCCATTACAGAGCAAGCTCTGCACTGTTGGAGCCCCAATCCTGCAGTAGAATCAACTTTAGGAGATGGTCCTGGCTTGATGGTTCGATAAATGGTTGCTTTAGACTTCATGTGTATCCTTGCAGGTAACCATGGTTAACAAAGGAAGAGAAAGGAGCTGAAGCACCACCCTCTTAATTGCAATTACATTCTGGAGTTCATGCAAATTGCCATCATAAGAACTGAGGCAGCAGACTTTGTGCAAATTAATATTTGTGTCTTTCTCAAAACGTTTGGCAACAATCACCTAAAACAATTCTGTAAACATCAAAATTTCTTAATAAAATCCAATCCAAATATACCCAGGTCTTCATTTAGGTAGCTGAGAACATCAGTGTGGTTTAGGACAGTATACATGACTGTCAGCTACATGTTGAAAGGAGCTTTTTAGACAACAGGATCTGCTTCTGAAAACACTCAGGGTAGGAGAGATGATGTCGAATCAGTTATTGTGGCATATCATAAATCGGGAGAAATCTGATCAACATTACGACTGATTTTTGAATCGTAGCCCTGGTGTAGTCAGTCATGGTCGTCTATAGCAATAAAGTTTAGATTATTTTTAAAGCTCAGAGTACATCATACTGTGTCATAGACTGCACTGGACCACACTTTTGCTAGATTTAAAAGGAACAGAATGTGGTTTGTTTAGGTTGAGAGTTTTGAGGATGCATTTTTACAAATTATATGTCTTGTAGCTCTGATCAGGATTCAATTTGGACTCCTCTCCTGGCTTAGTTGATCTGCCACATTAATGGTAAATCGAAAACTGGTTAAATTAGGATTTTTCACCATACCTTTTAGCACTAGTGATCAACTGAACAGCCTGGAACAACAGGATTCCAAATTTGTGGTAGAAGCAGAATACTGAAGAAGAAAAAATAAACATATTAAGAATATTATCCAAGATATAAAAGCAGATGTGCCCAAGCCTTCAAGCAAGGAGGAAACAGGACAAAAATCTGGTTCAGGCTTAAGAGTCAAAGAGTCAAAGAAACATTACAATTTCTTAAACTGCAAAAGAAGACCAGGAAGAAATAATACAATAGAAGACACGAATAAATCAAATAAAAACACAAGGACAAAATTATGTGCACATATGAGACAAAGATTACTGCTCTTGAATGATGAAGGAACTGTATATAGTCCAATCCAAGCCATCTCATTGGTGAAGTATTAGTGGCACAGACTGCCGGGGAAATGAATTCACTTGTCTTTACTGGTGATGTGACGTCATTCTTTTAATTCTTATTTCCAGAAGCATCATAACTGCACAGATCTAAACGCCTCACGGCTACGAGACGAATGCTTCATCTGGCCTCGCCCAAATATGCTACTAAAGCTAACGGTTTTCAGAGAAACTTTTAGTAAAATATTGACATTTTAAGTGAAATTTTCAAATCTGTGCTGAAAGATCAAAGATCGCGATTTTTAAAACAAGGCTGTAAGTCGCTGTCTAATTATAATTCTTTCCATTTTAATCTCAGCCCATTTCATCTTCCACTCCATACATTTCATGTCAGCACGCACGTTGCTAAGCGATGTATTTTTCGTTTTTTTGGTGAATCAAACACCGTTTGGAGGGAAGGGATGCGACATCACCCAATTCCATTTTGCCCATCATCTTGACGTCCCAGAGGCACAGTGGGGGGCTGTAAACATTTACACTCCCGGGCCTGTCCATTGCACATGCTTCTGCTTCGCCAGCAACCTCAGCATCGCATATTTACTCAGTCAGGCCTGTCCCGAGATTCTACGAATCACACCAGCGAATTTTCTGAAAATGCCATCCAAATGTGACAGCCGACTTATGCTAAATGGAGAAAATAAGGCAAAACATTGCTCAAACACCCCAGGCCCACATGGTACCGAAGGCTCAGCGGAGAGCTGCTAGGCTCCCCGCTGTGAACTGGGAAAGTGATGTTGGTGCGCCTTGCTCTTCCACGAGGGCAATACCATTGCTGGGCCCCTGACTAAAGCCCTTTTGAGGCCTGCTGCGTCCAAGAGGCATGCCAACGCTGCCACATCACAGTAGCTAATGCTCCTACAAAAGCCAGGGTTTGGATGAGGGCAGAACATGAATACAAGACACGTCTAACTTTGGCACACTGGGAATAATTCCCTCAACCACATTACCTCTGCACAGATACTGCAGTGCCTTTCCTTCTTGCCAGAGTTTAATTTTAGATGGAACATGTTATATAATGCGATAAACAATAGTGGGGGGAAAAAAAATGGATCCCATTAATTTCTGACATGTACGGACTGGTTTGATATTCATTAGTTTATTTTGACACAATAGAGGCATAATTCCTTGAGAATCTTCTATTTTGCCTGGCTGGAAGTGGTGCCAATGACTCAAGAGCATCAATAGCTGGTGATTACAAAACTTATGTAAACAAGTACTTGTCATCAGAACAGTACTTGCATTTGCATATAATTAGAGACAGGGTATGTCCTAGGTTTGCAGAAGCAGATACTGAACATATTATTGTTCATTTAAAAAGGTTTTATGTTCTTTCTATTTAATGCTTTAGATCTCTTAGATCTTTTTACAATAGAACATGTACCACACTTGTGTACTAAGAACATTTCCTATCTGTTTTCATCCCATGATGTTTTTGTGATCATGCCCTTAAGATTAATACATGTAAATGAACCCTTCTCTGATTGGGCTTCCTTCCATTGTGCCTCATTCAAGAAGCAGTTTCAGCCTAAACACTCCTTAGACACTCATTGGGAATGGGTGGGGCTACGTTGCTAAACAGGAGGATGTATGTAAATATATTGGCTTTTATGACGAGGACAATAATTCAGAACAGAAGTTTCCATAAAAGGAGTGGATCTGGGGAAATAATAAAAAAAAATAAATACATTTTTTTACTTAAAATGCATTTAAATGACATTTAAAAAAATTAATTTAGTATTACTCTATGATCATTTGAATGTAAATCTTTAATAAAATTCGAATGGGCAAATATGAAAAGGTGGTATAGTCAGTTTTGATCATGAACCTATTGGTTTAAAATTCAATGTCATCTAACAGCTGAAAGCATCAACCTGGGATAGGGTAAAATATTGTTTTAAAAAAAAAGTAATAAATAAAAATAACAAATAAATAAAAAGGAGAAATCCACGGGAAATTAGGGCTTCCTAAGCACTTCAACCTAAAGCATTTCAAATAGTCAGGGGCTCTGTTCACATTAAGCAAGCTTAGCAATTCTTATATATTCTGGAAGTACAAAAGATATCAAATGTTTTGGGCACAAGTGCATTACCAACCTAATTTATAACTTGGGGCACTTTGTGTGTATATATATATATATATATATATATATATATATATATATATATATATATATATATACACAGCACTTTACAAAAGTTTTAGGCAGGTATGAAAAAATGCTATAAACAAAGAATGCTTTCAGAAATATAAATAATGATTGTTTATTTTGATCAATTTACAAAATGCAAAGTGAGCGAACATAAGAAAAATCTCAATCAAATCAATATTTGGTGTTGCTACCTTTTGCCTTCAGACCAGCATCAGTTCTTCTGGGTACACTTGCACAAAGTCAGGGATTCTGTAGGATTATAGTCGGTGTCTGATCAACCAGTTTTACCAAACAGGTGCTGATGATCATCAATGTCACACGGAGGTTGAAACACTGTCATGTTTGGAGCAACCTACCAGCCGAGTTCCTTCAAAAACTGTGTGCAAGTGTACCTAGAAGGTCTGATGCTGTTTTGAAGGCAAAGGGTGGTCACACCAAATATTGATTAGATTTAGATTCTCTTTTGTTCATTCACTGCATTTTGTTGATTGATGAAAATAAATGATTAACACTTCCATTTCTGAAAGCGTTCTTTGTTCACAGCATTTTTTCCACACCTGCCTAAAACATTTCCACAATATACATATATAAATAAAACATCCTCATGGCACAGTAAAAAGGTAAAAACTCAAGACATTTGGGATCAAACCTTTATTGTTTGAAAACTCAAAACTCTTTTACAATACAGTCATTTTTGTTACTTGTGATGTAATGAATAATATACAATGTCAGGATTTAATACAATAAAGACACACAAACAGGAAGAATTTCTTTCTACACGTCAACGTTCAATAATAGTGGGAAGATATGTACTGCTTCTTACTATTCTTTTCTCGCTTGTTTTCCGGCAGCACGACCGCTTCCCTTTTGGATAAACGAAAGCAATGCGTCTGCGAAAGTGCTTTTTTTAAAAGATTGCAAGTCCCACCACTGCCCGGGCTGTCCAAATGTACATTATTTATTAACAAAAGGGCCATACCGTGTTGTGTGACAAATGGCATTTTTAAACCTACATATCCAACTACAACACACATCCAGAGAGTTAAAGAAAATATAGCTATATGCATGCCATGAACATTCCCCCATTAACATTTACAATAGATGTAGATTTTTAGAACCTTGTGATGTAAGTAATTGAATGGTACATTGTGTTTTCTCCCACAAACTGGACAAAATGTCAATAATAATGATGAACTAATATATAACATCCAAATACCTTTTTCTTAATTTTACAGACTTGTTACAATATGTGCAGGGCATGCCCAATAAAATCATTTTATTTGGTCCACATTTACAAACCCCCTGAATAAACAGGAAGGAAAACATGGGTTGCCAGAGAGACCAAAAAAAAAAAAAAAAAAAAAGAGAACAAAAGAAAATGGTAATGTCTGTCTTCTTTCAAAAATATAAACATTATGAATGATGTGAGTTCTCTGCAAAAAAAGCAATATAAACATTCTAGCTTGTTACATAGTGATATTACAATTTTACACTTTCTTGTTCCATGGCACAGCTTTTACGCGATAGAATTTGGTGCCCAGTGGAACTTTGAAACGGTTCTGGGCCTGGAGGAAAAAGGACACAGACATACACGCAGTGAAATTGTTAATTATGGCAGTTAAGCCCTGAGGGTGTCATTTTGATCATACTTTACATAATTGAGAACAAATATTTTCAAAGAATTCGGAGGAACAAAAACTAAACTTTAATAGAAAATCAATTATTTAGTCAAAAGGGGAGAAATAAATCAATAAGATTAATGAATCACCTTTTTTGCCTGGCAATATTCCTTCTCCATGACCTTGCCCAAGACCCATGGCCGTCTTGTAGCACCAGTTACTGGAACAAAATTTAAGCCAATTTCTTTAAACAGTTATATATAAAAAAAAAAATAAAAAAAAAACCAAAACAAAAAAACACACACACATTAGCAAAAATAAATAAATAAATTCTATGCGCAAACAGGATGAGGCATTCAAAAGTTAACTTGTGTTTAGCAAGACCCACCTGGCTTCAGGTCCAGAGCAGTGAGTGACTCAGAGTGCAGGAAGTACAGAGTAGGTCCGACCGTGAAAAGCACATAATTATCATGCCTCTCATCTAGAATTATGAGGACCAAGTCACCAACCTGAAAGCTAAAAGATCAAAATGGTTAGCATTAATAATAAAAAACAAAAAAAGTTAATAATTAGAAATATAGAAACACTTCGATGCTTACTCTCGAATGGCGATTTTCTCTGAATGTCTTGAGGACACAGAAGACATACTCTGTGACATCTGAACAGGAAGGGAGAACATGTGAACCACTGATCAAATACTTATACTTATATAAGTATTTATATATATAGGTATGTATATTGGTACGGGTACAGAAATAAATTGCAACATGGTGCTATACCAAAAATATTCTTTTCCTTCCTTATCTTTTTATTACAACCCAGTACTCTTATTGCTTTATGCTGCTTGTGATAAGGAATGAACTATTTTATACTTTTTTCATTCTTTTGCAGTATTTGCCAAGTGAAACAAAATCCCTCAAACTGCTTGAGAAACTGCATTTAAACTGATTCACTGTATATTTAAAAGCAAGAATACATGAACACCAAAACTACAAACAAGCATCAACTGAAACATCGCTGTAATTTCAAGTAATACTTGATTCATAGCTTCAACCCCCCCAATATTAAAATATTTAAGCTCCTTCTAGCTCCAAAGTATCTTACAATACAGATAATCAGCTTGCAAGGGCATGTAACCTGCGTTAAGTACGATAACCCCCCCCCCCCTGCATTGCTTAGGACTTCAAACGTACTAGATTATTCTGCCACCCAGTGGTAGTCAGCTGCATTACTCTTTAATAGCCTGATAAAACACCTCTCAAGAACACAGCATCTACAGGCGTGGCCAAAAGTTTTAAGAATGACACAGATATTCACTTTTCTCAAAGTTTGCTGGCTCAGTTTTTATGATGGCAATTTGCATAAACTCCAGGATGTTATGAAGAGTGATCTGGTGAACTGCGATTGCTTGTAAAGTCCCTCTTTGCCATGAAAATGAACTCAATCCCAAAAGACCCCTGCATTTCAGCCCTGCCAAAAAAGGTGACATCGTTTCAATGAAGCTCTCATCCTCTCATCTCAGGCTCATGCTGACTGAGTAAGAAAGGTAGACTGCATGGTAACCTGCAAGGAAACCGTGCAGCCATCATTGCTTTGCATAAAAAAGGGCTTCACAGGCAAGGATACTGCTACTAGTAAGATTGCACCATAATCAAACATTTATCAGATCATCAAGAACTTCAAGGAGAGAGGTTTGATCATTGTGCCCAAGTAGGTCCAGCGAAGACTTTTGGAGGATGGCCTGGAGTCAAGAAGGGCAGCAAAGAAGCCACTTCTCTTTAAGAAAAACATCAGAGATAGACTGATATTCTGCTAAAGGTACAGGGATTAAACTGCTGAGGACTGAGATTGATCATTTTCACTGATGAATCCCTTTCTCGATTGTTTAGGTCATCTAGAAAAAAGGTGAGTGCTACCATCACTCCTGTGTCATGCCAACACTAAAGCATCCTGAGACCATTCATGTTTTCGGTTGCTTCTCAGCCAAATTGAGCAGCCAAATTGCGAGTGAGCTATTTGCTCACTCGCAATTTGCCCAACAGCACAGCCGTGAATAAAGAATGGTACCAAAACATCAGAGGGCAACTTCTCCCAACCATCCAGGAACAGTTTGGTGAAGAACAATGCCTTTTCCAGCATGATGGAGCACCGTGCTACAAGGCAAAAGTGATAACTAAGTGGCTCAGGGAACAAAATGTCGAAAATTTGGGTCAATAGTCAGGAAACTCCCCAGACCTTAATCCCCATGAGAACTTGTGATCAATCCTCCAGAGGCACGTGGCCAAGCATAACCCCCAAATTCTGACAAACTCCAAGCATTGATTGTCCAAGAATGGACTGCCATCATTCAAGATTTGGCTCAGAAATTGACTGACAGCATGCCAGTGTGAACAGCAGAGATCTTGATCCAACACGGAAAATATATTTTGTATAAACTTAGTATCATTGTCAAAAAAAAATAAAAAGGTTTTGACCTGGTTCAGAAATGAATCTATTAGTTCTGCACATTTGCTGAGGCTAAGGATCTCAGAGGGTGTGACCATCTCCTAACAATACCATCACTGAGTAACAGTTCTGCTCTCAGCAATGTCTATTTATATCGGCAAGTATTTTCTGCATATTTTTTCCACCGATCAGCATGCTTAATCCAGCAGTTACACCATGTCTGATAGTACTAAATGTTTGAGTTTATTATACCCCTAGCACCTCATCTAAACATCCCACTGGGCCTCAGTATAACTGTGCTTTATGACCATCATTAACGATGAACTCTATTTGTATGAACGGTCATGTGGGAAAAGGAATTCAATCAAATTAATAAGATGCCTGTTTATTAAGCAGTTGATAATGTGCTATTTGCTAAACAACTGCCATTCACCAAGGTTAACACAAACTAATGTAGTCATTCCGTTTATTTCTTGTCAGTATGTTGCTTGCTGTTTGAGAAAAAAATAATCCAGCTTTTCAGTTCTGAAATTAAAAAAAAACTTTAAAAGATCAGAGCTAGAGCACGCAAAGAGCTTCAGGTGATGCTCTTGGGTATCCAAGTTCATCCAGTTACGTATAGAGAAACAGACAATGGGGTTTCTATGGGTGTTAACAGTCCATGTTCAGTCATCGAACAACACATTACTGTACAAATGCTTGGATTCAATCTTTTCAGTTATCTAAAAACAAATCTGATGTTGAAACGTATGAAATTGTTGTGTATGAAATTATATATGATGGCAGTATCATACAACAATGAACAGTTACAGATGATTTCATACTGCTGAATAAGTAGTATCAGATTTAAAAAAAGTAAAAAAAAAAAAAAAAAAAAAAAAAGAAGTAGTAGAGATCAAATCTTGAATAAAAATTCATTTATAAGACACTTGCACCGTATGGTTGTCAAAAAGTTTTTTGTTTTTTTTTTAAATCCTATCTATCAATCGTATTTCAACCTTTGCAGTTTGAGAGAATAACACCTAATTTAAAGTTTTAAAGGTACAGTGCTGTTTAAAAATAACGACGTTATAACAATGGGATACATACTAGTCTTTGGCTAAGCCTCTTGTTTTCCTCTTCCTTCATGTGTAATGTCTGTAAGAGAACCCCACACCAGAAATGAGTCAATCTAAAAGTTTAAAAACCTTTTTAAAAAGGGAAAAACGTACAATATATACTCACCCTTTCCAATATTAGTATCCGCTGCTTTTCTTCAGACAGCAACAATGTGTTGTCACTAAACAAGAACAATGATTTAGAACAACTTTGTGAGCAATTCAGTAGAATAAAGGTTCGGATCTCTGAAAATAATATTATTGAAAACGTAACTTAAGTTTTCATGTTTTAGGTACATATTTGCATCTAAAGCTGGACCATTTCCTAAGATGAAAAATAAAAACCTCGCTAACTGAAATGGAAAATTCCAACATAATGAAGAAATGAAATTGTTTCGTTTCACTTACTCTTCGAACACTGCCTCTCCCTGTCCCTCTCTTTCTCTCTTTGTAACTGTCCTTGATCTCTTGGTCTGATTCCTGATGATCCACAGCTTGGCCCAAAGTCTTGCTTTAGCTCTTTATTAATAACCTCGTTTGCTACTCTTTTGCTTTCTATTTGAAATCTTTGACCAATAGTCAGTGTTACATTTCTGAGACTTACTGCTTTTAATTTGATGGTTACGTAAACATTAAAAAAATGGAGGATACACATCAAAAGATCTAATTTAAATTATTGAAAAATAATGAAAATTCACATTTTGCATATTATACTTGTAACTGTTAAAAAAAAAATCTGAATTTTTTTTATTTATTGTTGTACCACCATTTGTGCAATGTTATGAATAAGTCTGAACACCTCCAGTAAGTTCACATGGTCACATTTTACATCAATTGTACAAAAGTGACTAAATCCATTGCGATTTTTGATTTTTTGAGTAGCCAAATTAACCAGAATATATGTACGTATCTGCTGAATTAATATTCTGGAAAAAACATATCAAGTACCACAATTTTTGCACTGACCATATTTTGTGTTTGTTCTCTTTAGACAGACTGCAAAAAAAAAAATAAATAAAAAAAATAAAAAAATGTAAAAAAATAAATAAAAAAAACAAAAACAGGATCTGATCATCTTGAAAATCACTGTAACCAACCAATCCTACTTGCCTTAGTACCTTAATATGTATGATGTTTCATACATGAGTTAATTTTATATATTTTTTCAGTAACCTTCATTATGAATTGTAACTTTCAGAATGTTCTTTAGTTTGTTTAGTTTGTTTGTTAGTAAGTAACTGGGACTTACTTCACAGTCATCATGCTGGCCTCAACAGCAGAGTCGACTCTATCATCGTCTCGGAGTGCAGCCACAGACGTCAGCCTCTCAGAATCCATTGCTGGCAGAGCAGCTTCTGCAGGAGTAGACCCACAAGCTCCATAAAGCTCTGTAGCAACAGGTACAGGGTTGGGTGGAGCAATAAAGGTGGAGGAGACAAGTGCGGTACATCTAAGGCGGTTGAGTTCCTCCTCTAGCTGTTTTTTCTCTTGGAGAATGGAGGCGCGGTCCTCAGACAGAGTCTCAATCAAACCTATAAAATCCAGAAAATGAGATTTCCATTAATCAGTTCTGCAACATTCATTTCATTTTACCCATGGCATGCACAAAAGCATTCTAAAAGACTTTACCGTCTTACCTTTGTCCTTTTCCTGCTGCAAGGTCACCTCCTTCAGCTTATCACTCAGTTCATTAATGATCTGCTCCTTTTTCAGCTTTTCACGTGTGAGTACGGTGTTGAAATTTGTCTGGAGAGGAGAAGGAAGGAAAAAGCTGCATTCACTCACTCGGTCACGTGAGAAAATTAGGCAACATTCTTGGACATATGGATATTTAATCTCAATTTTAACAACACTGGGAGATTCAAGTAATATAACTAAACAATTAAAACTGAAGAAAAGACTTGTCAAAATTCTATAAAAATGCCATTACTGGTGAGGAATAAATTAGCACAACCCCCACCTTAATTCTCAATTTAAATGGCTTAAATCACACACAGTTGTAGCACATGATTAGAACATTGTTACTCAGCATTTTGAAGGAGCTTTGCCCGATTTACACCTCAGACATTTAGTTTGGTGCTTCTGACTGTTGAGGTGAGAGCGAGCAGATCGAAAGATACTAAAATAAGTCTCCAAAACCCTAAAATGTCATCACGGGACCTACAATAGGCTCTTGTTACTGTTGATGTGAAAGTGCCTCTACAATCAGAAAGAGACTGCACTTTAACTTACATGGGAGGTGTGCAAGGAGGAAACCCTTGCCCTCTATAAAAACATCAAGGCCAGACTGAAGTTTGCCAGAGAGAATGCAGACAAAGACCAGGACCTCTGGAATAATGTTGTTTTTTGGACAGATGAGTCTAAAATGTAATTATTTGGACACCAGAACAGAGGACATGTCTGGTGTAAACCAAAAACAGCATTCTATGAAAATAACACCAACTTTGAAGCATGGAGGTGGAAATGTCATGGTTTGGAGATGCTTTGCTGCAGCAGGACCTGGCCAGCTCACCATCATAGAATTCACCATGAATTCTACCATTTATCAGAGGGAGCTTGAGGAACATGCGAGACCATCTGTAAGAATATTAAAGCTGAAGCAGAACTGGACCCTGCAACATGACAATGACCCAAAACATACCAGTAAATCCACCAAGGACTGGCTGAACTAAGAAATGGAGAGCCCTGGAGTGGCTGGGTCAAAGCCCAGCTCTTAATCCCATTGAGATGCTGTGGGGTGACTTGAAACGGGCTGTACGTGCAAGAAACCTCTCAAACATCTCAAAGTTTAAATAATTGTGCATTGAGGAGTGGAGCAAACTTTCCTCAGAGCGATGTCAGCAGCTGGTAGATGCTACAAGAAACATCTCACTGCGGTTATTTCAGCCAAATGGGAAACACTAGCTATTAGGGGGTAGGGTGTCCTAACTTATACCTCAGTTAAAATACACATTTATGTTGATATCTTTTTTTCAATGAATAAATCATGGTTAATTTTTGTTGACCTGCAATTTAATCACTTTCTTTTCCAGAGATAAATAAAAACAAGATTAGTAATCGCTATGTGCACTCCCATTGTAATACAGTTTAGTGCAATCCCTCATCAGTTCAGAAGTATCTCGGAAATGTATAAGGTAGAACAGAGGCAAGCAGGTACACCAGGATATAATTTACCAACAATCAAAAGATACATGTAATTCAAGGCATGCTTCTAAAGCAAGACCACATGGTTTCAAACAATGGTAACCCCAATGTGATCCTCAATACGTTTGGTGTTCTACCATACTCAGCTAGCCAAGACTATGATGGTTACAAATGCAAAAAGGCAGAAATATATTCAACATCACTCAAGACACACACACAATGATGCCCAATCTCCGCTTTCTGTTTTAACACATTAGAGATATAACAATGTTTTAGTTGCATGACAAACAGAGAGAATCTAAATGAATTTTAGAAGTGGAGTGCTTTAAGGACAGAAGCCATACCTGCTGCTCAGCTATTAGGGAAGTTTTTAAATTCTGGATCTCCTCGTTCTTCTTCTTCTCCAGCAGCTCCAGTCTGGCTAAGAGGGAAGCCTTCTCTTCCTCCAGTCTCTGCTGCAGGGCACAGTCCAGAGCAGCTGTTGGCAACACCTCTCCCTGCCCAATAGCTTCCGCCAATCTGCAATTTCACAAACATGGTGGAAGTTACAGTTAAAGGCTTACTCCGTATGCTGATCTGAAAGTTTATTTGTTGTATGATTATATAAATGGAGAAAAACAAACCCATCCATAGATCCGCACAAATAAGCAGCTTGTTTGTTGTTAAATATACTTGTTTTAGCCTAATTTGTCTATGCATTCATGTACGTATATATGCATGTAAATGTTTGTTATTTCTTCATGATAGCCCAAATAAATGGGAAGGGATAAGTCAGGAAGGGCATCCAGGATAAAACATGTGGACAACGATACAGTTTTCCATACCAGATTGGTCGAGGCCTGGGTTAACAAAAACCGCCACCAGTACTGTTATGTAAGATGGTGGCGGAAACCAGGTTGCTGTTAGCCAAAAGAGAAGAAGAAGAGGTGGAAGGTGTGTTCAGAGGCAGGAGAAGAAAGGAAAGTATCTGAGAGCAAAAGTGAGGTTAGAAACTTTGAATGTTGTCAGTTAAGGTGAGACAGGAGGATGTAGAAGAAGGGGAAAGTGTTCTCCTGAAAGAAGAATATGGTTTCAATGGCATACCGTAGGAAGAATGGGGGTGTTTGAAGGAATTTAGGTGTTTAGAAGTTTCAAACCAGATTTTTTAACAAACTTTTCGCAAGTGATAGGATGCATGAGGAGTACCAAAATGTGCACTGGTGCCAATTTCCAAGAATAAGGGCAATGGGCAGAGCGATAATGTTGATCAGCCTCAGCATAAATTTATGGTAAAGAGTAGTGGAAGCTAGGCTAAGCAAAGAGGTGATTAGTGAGCAGCAGTATGGTTTAATGTGGAGAAAGACCACTACAGGTGCAATGTTTGCTCTGAGGCTGTTCATTAGACAGATCAGACAGGAGTGCCCATGGACTATGATGTTTGCAGAGGACACTGTGATCTGAAGCGAGAGCTGGCAGCAACTTGAGGAGACCCTTAAGAGGTGGAGATATGCAATAGAAGGAAGAGGAATGAAAGTCAGCTGGACTAACACAGAATACATGAATGTGAATGAAAGGGAGGACAGCGGAATGGTTAGGATGCAGGGAGTAGAGGTGGCAAAGGGAGAGGAGTTGAAATACTTAGGGCAGCATTTCAGAATAACGGAGAGAGTGTAGGCAGATTAGAATGGGTGCAGAAAAGTGGCAGGAGTGACCTGTGAAAGATGGGTACCAGTTAGAGTGAAAGGAAACATTACAGGATGGTAGTGAGACCAGCAATGTTGGGGTTGCAGATTTTGATGACGAAAACACAAGTGGTGGAGCTGGAAGTGGCAGAGCTGAAAATGGTAAGAATTGCACTGGGAGTGACAAGCACAGACAGGATTGGGAATAAGTTTATTAGAGGGATGGCTAAGGTTAAACACTTGGAGACAAAGCCAGAGAAGCAAGATTGTGTTGATTTGGAGATGTGCAGAGGAGAGATGATAGTATATTGTGAAAATGCCTCAAGGATCCCATGTGCAAAAACTTTTCTGAAATATAAAACATTGCATTTACAGCCATTTGTAGTATATATGTTCCTCTTTTCCAGAGCAACATATATCAGAGCTTCATTTCCAGATCTGTTCTTCATTCTTGTAACCAACAGTTACAGGGATTATGAATAAGATAGCTAAGGAAAAAGAAGTCGTTTCTGACCATTTTCACCTGATGTAAACTGGTGACAGTGGCCACCTGTTAAATTATTGGTGACATGAGAACAAGGGCAAGGTTGATGTGCAGACTAGAGGTCATCAGAGCTTTGTTTCGGAGAGAAGGCAGCAGATTTACATTTACGGCATTTAGCAGACGCTCTTACAGGGACAGTCCCCCTGGAGCAACTCAGGGTTAAGGGTCTTGCTCAGGGACCCAGTGGTGGTAGTGCTAGAGGTGGGATTCGAACCGGGGACCTCTTGATCCAGAGGTCCGTAGGCAAGTACCCACCACTAGACCACCATCACCCAGCAGATCTTGCGTAAGTTTCAATAAATAAACAATAAATAAACCTCAATCATATACAGTGAGGTTTCTAGAAAAATCATTTATTATAAAATACTGAAATCATTTTTTGTCTGCTTTATCTTTTATGGTGGAATCGAAAAACTTAATTACCATGGTGGTAACGGAGAACAAAGTTCTTTGCGATTGCGATTTAAGTCTTTAACAAGTTCTCATCGCTACCAGGCCATCAAAAATCCACCATCATGTGTCTTAATATCTATTTATTCGATGTAATTGTCTGTAATGACTTATGAGCATAAAAACTGTTAATGCAGTAATCTGTAAATGAGCACTGGAAACAGGCCTACTTGACACATTTGGAAAATGTCAATATACGGCCCAGCCCAAATACAGTCGCGTGGAAAAAATTAGGACACCCTAATAAAGCCTGTGTGTTTTTGTTACATTCTTTGACGTATAGATATTTAATCTCAATTTTAACAATACTGGGAGAATCAAGTAATATTACTAAACAACTAAAACCTACAAAATTCTACAAAAATGTGATTTCTGGTGAGGAATAAATTAGGACACCCCCACCTTTATGCCCAATTAAAATGGCTCAAATGACACACAGGTGTAGCACATCAGGCGCACATGATTAGAACATCCTTCCTCAGCATTTTGAAGGAGGTTTGCCCGATTTAAACCTCAGACATTTAGCTTGGTGCTCCTGACTGTTGAGGTGAGTGTGAACACAATAGTGAGATCAAAAGAGCTGTCTGAGGATCGTAGCAGCTCATAAGTCTGATAAGGGATTTAAAAAGATTTCTAAAGAGCTTGCAATCAGCCATTCCACTCTCCGGAAAATAGTCTACAAGTGGAGGACTTCCAAAACAACTGCCAAAATGCCCAGGTCTGGCCATTCAAGCAGGTTCACCTCGAGAGATATTTCTTGGCCCAGTCTTAACGTTTCAACTTATGTGACTTGTTCAGTCGTGGTCAGGTTTCAGCCTTCCTTACCTTGGCCATGTCTCTGAGCACTGAACTCCTTGTACTTCTGGGCACTCCAGGTAGGCTGCAGTTCTGGAATATGACAGCACTGGAGGATAATGGGTCCCTGATAGCTTCACGTTTGGTTCTTCTCAAATCTTTTACAGTTAATTTGCATTTTTTTTTTTGCAAGAACAGGTTTCTTGCAACCCTGTTGACTATTCGCAAAAACATATGAAGGTTCTGTGATCATGCCCCAATATCTGAGCAATTTCAAGAGTGCTGCATCCCTCTGAAAGATTTATTAAAATTTTTGACTTTTTTTTTTTTACTAAGAAACTGCCTAATAATTATGCACACCTTGATATAGGTCACCTTAGGCCACACCCTCATTATACAAAGATATAAGACATATCACTTGATACTTTAGCGTCAGCTTGGAGTATAAATTAAATGATAGTAAAAAATAAAAATGATGATATGGTCAAAATAATCACTTGCCTAACTCACTGTGCACACAGTGTATAAAAAAAGCTTTATTTCAGTTGATCAAGGAAAATTGGGTAAACTGAAATGAATGGCAACCATGTTATAAAAACTATACGAGAATATTTTAAATTGAAATGTCACTTACTTTTCAGGAGATTGTCTTTCATCAAGCTGATTTTCAAGTAAATGAATTTTTGCTTCAAGTTCCTCTTTCTGACGTTCAAAGTCCCTTAAAGCATCATTTAGCGTAGTTTTAGCAGCCTCCCTCTCCTCTTCCGCTCCCCTCTGAGCTTCCTGCCTCTCCTGCTCCAACCTTCCTGAGAGCAATGCATTCTCTGCTTGCAAGTCACAAATGGTGGTTTGCAATTCTTGCTCTTTTTCCTGGAAAGCCCTCTGCTCCACCTCATGATCCTTCTGCAAGACGATGAGCTTGCTGTCCTGTTCATGCTGGATCTTAAGCAGTCGCTCCTCAAGGTCTTTCTCAGCATCCTGTGATTTCTGTTTAAGAGCAGAAAACTCGTGACGGAGCAGAGTGTGTTCCTCCTCATGCCGGTCCACAAGCTCAGAGATGCAGTGATCCTTCTCAAGCCGCATGAGAGCCCGCAGTTCAGCAAGGCCCAGTTCATACTCTTCATTCTTCTTCTGCAGCTGCTGTGTCAATGTGTCCACCTGCTCTTGTAAGGCCGCAGAATGCACTGCCATCTCAGCTTTTAGCGTGTCCTCCTGCTGGGCCTTGGCCTTCTCATACTGAAGACACAATTCTTCTGCCTCTGTCTCTTTCAGGGCAATCTCCACCTCCAGTTTACAACGGGCATCCACTAGTTCAGCTATGCGGGCCTCGTAGTCTTTAAAGCGATCCTCTTGCTCCTTCCTCTCTGCAGAGTGCGACTCTGACAGCTCCTTCAGTTTTGCTTGGTTCTCCTGGGCTAGGGTGTTAAGGGTATTCTGGTTTTCCTGTTTTAGGGTCTCTAGCTTGGATTGGTGTTCCTTACACAAATGGGCCTCCAGCTCTTGGAGGTGTTTCTTCTCAGCATCCTCCATCTCCTGACGTATTTTCTGCTGGCTAGCCTGTTTCTCAGCATGGAGGCTTTCCAGCTGACCAGCGAAAGCATCTTTAGACAGCAGCGTATCCCGGAGCCTTTCGCTCTGCTCTGAGAGCTTCCTCTCCAGCTCCTGCATAGCCTGTTGATGGCTTCTGTGCAACTCCTCCAATGTGCGCTCCTTATCACCCTCCATCTGAGCCAGCTCTTTCTCCTTACGCTCCAGAAGTCCTTCCAGCTCAAGCATGGCCCGCTGAACGTCCCTTACAATGTTGCGGTTACCTTCCAGTTCCTGGGTGAGATCAAGGATTTGCTTTTTGTAGCCCTCTTTCATGTTCTCTACCTCTTTCTGGTGCATCTCTTTTATGTCCTCTTCATGACAGTATCTAATGCCACTGACTATGCTGCACACATCAGTGCTCATCTTGGTCAAAGCGAAGCCAAAATCTCGTTGCTCTTTTAAAACAAGTCCACGGAAGTGGCACAGATCATCCTTCACTTTCCTCAAGTTACTCTGTGACTCCTCCGCTGCTGAGCGGTACTTGTCAACTGTCAGCTTGAGTAAAGCTATTCTGGAGTTCTCTCTTTCAAGTGTGGTGGTGTCTTGGATGCGCTTACTATCTATAGCATTAATTACTGAGGAGTAAAGGGACTCTACCATCATTTCAGGGCTTGTAGGGTCACTGATTGGATTGGGTGATGTTAAATTCTCTTCAATAACAAATTCATTTACCGCAGACATGAAGTCTGACTCCGGGCTCTCTGCCAGAGAATCCAGGTCCAATGAACCTTGCTGTAGAACAGGATCCATGTTGGGGTGTCCTATGGTTTCAAAATCAAATGTGTGCGCATCTATACTGTCAGGAGACAGATCCTCTAACGGAGCAGAAAGGGGAAATGGCTGACAGGGAGGCGAATGCAGAGTGAGGGAGGATGGTGCTTTAGAGGAGGTAGGTGTGGTCTCTATTCTGCTTTCAGACCTAGGAGATAAGGCTATGGGTCTTTGGACACTTTGACTCCCAGAAACCTATAAGGACATATTAGCACCGATAAAGTACACATTCATAATAAGCAACGAATCATGTCAAATCATGAAAACATCCCGTTTATTCATCATTTGGAAGCTGCAATATACTGAGATTAGCTCAATCCACTTCCAAAGAAGAGAATTATTACATGCAAAAGAATTATACAAGCATATAATTTGATAACATAGTACACTTCAAAGAAAAGCAGGACCTGTACCTTTAGCTCACTCAGCAGGTCTGTAATGGTTTGAGACATCTCATCTACACTCTGTGCTGTTTGCACTAGCTGGTGAAGGGCCTCCACATGGTGGTTTAGAGGTTCAAAGTCACATAGTGATGGAACCCTAATGAAAACCAAATAAGCACATTTGTTAAAAGTAGCCCAATAATAACATGTAAACAAAACTCAAAATTATAAAATAGTGCCTGTTTTGGGACTTCAGTTAAAAAAGTATGCAAAGCACAATGAAACACAATGAAAAGCACAATGTTCCATTTACAACTAATTCTGAACCCTCTTGGAAGTTCTCAATAAAAGACATTTTACCTGAGAAAAGGCTGCACTTCAGCAGGACAGCAGCTCTTCAGATACTGCAAGTCGGTTAAGGAGATGTCTGGAAGCTCAAAGTCAAACTTGCGAGGCTTTCTAGTCTGAAGTTTGAAGAGTGAGACAGAAGGATCAGTAATTTAACACTATAGCAAAAATAATCAAAATGGATTCATTTGCACTGTATAGTAATCAAATTCATACACAAAATGATGTGGGAGGCCATGAGTCGAGTCCTCGAAACAAACGATTTCTTAAAAATGACTTTCCTGCAACGCAGATCAGAAGAATAATTTGTTAACACATTCTTCAAACACAGCTTTGTATTCCATGTCCATACTGACTGAACATCCAGAGCTCTGTAAGAAGAAACCGTAAGCCCATACTCACTGAACAACTTGCCAAATGTTTCCCTTTTGGCCTTCTCTGCTTCATATAGGTTTTTCCCATCCTTAACCAGAGCATTGGCCCACTAGGGAAGGACATTCAAACAAAACATCCTAATTGAGTCTTTGTGGCGAAAAAAATGAACTAACAAAAAAAAAAAGCAACAAACTGGAGAAATGCAGGGAAGAAAGCTGCAAGTGCGAAATGTGTCATTGTTTTGAGAAGCTTCTCAAATGTCACAACATTTCCAAGAACTCTGGATGCAAGGTCCTGCATTAGTCATGGGACAGTCAAACTACTGCATAATGTCTTCTCCAGCACATCCCAAAGTATCAGTCAGGGTTAGATAACTTAGATAACATATTAACCATGGCAGCACTTTTCAAATGTAAGGCCATTTCCTAACTGCTTAGTTAAATCCAGATGATTGTCATTAAGATTGCGGTCATATTTTCATGAAGTTAGATTTATAATCAAGGAATAAAAGGACCTATTGCATGCTCACAAATGCCACCTTACCTCTCTGTAGTGCATGACAAACATTTTCCTGCGAACCACTTCCACCACAGCCAAACAGTACATCTGAGGGACAGTGCTCAGCGCCTCCACAACACGAACACGCTCGAGAAGCTCGGTCAGCAGCCGGAGAAGGGCCTGCAGTTTCTCCCCATCCTGGTCTGCATGGAGCATCACATAACAGCACCATCTACAATGCAAGAAGGATTAAAATCTTTATCAGGAAACTATTTTCTAATGTGTCAATGTTTTTTCACATAGACACATTTTTCACATATCAGAATGGACCAAAAGCAATTTTCCAAAATGACTTTAAATTAATTTATATTCACTTACATTAAAAAAAAAAGAAAAAAAAAGAATGCATTTGCCAAAGTAAACATTTTAAAGATACTTTTTTAACCAGCAACAATATCCAAATACATGAAGAGATGAATGATATGTGGCATTACTGTTATGTGACAGTAAAACCAATAAACTGACCAACAAAAACAGATAAACTACTTGTAGAATGTGCTGCCCTGAGGTACCCTTGAGCAAGGTACCGTCCCCGTCACTGCTCCCCGGGCGCTTTCAATAGCTGCCCACTGCTGCACGGGTTTGAGTGTGTATGGGTTAAATGCAGAGGTCCAATTTCGTTGTGGTTCATGTGTGCAGTGCCATGACCTCGCAATGACAAGGGTTGTCACTTTCACTTTCACTAATTAAACGGCCAAAACAATGAGTTTTAATTTATTGTAATTAGACTTCTGTGAATGTTTTCCACAAGCTGCCAAACTGTATCTGAAAGTTTTTTCTGTAGGATCTGAAATGTTTCTAAAGTTCAATCCTTTAAAAAAAACAGATTTAAATTTGATAATTAACCATAAATTTAAATATTCATTCTCTTCAATATATATAGTTTTTCTTAATTTTCCTAACTGGATAGCAAAATTCTAATTCCAGTACTATTTTCAATTTTGTCACAAGTAAAATTAATTTAATGGAGGAACATAAGCCCATTCGGGACTGAGGATTTAGAGAGTTATTCTAATGTCTTGTGCTAAAGAGGACAAGACATGAGACAGGATTCAACAATCCTAATTGTCTAATTGCTGACTTAAACAGGATTCAACAAAACCAATTAACTAGCCTTCCTCTGGTTGTCTACATCTCTCAGCTCAGAGTTTACTGAAAGAGCAAATAAAAAAATGCATGTAGCTTCTTTACCTTATTGTCATTTCACAGCTAAAACCTAAGCAAAACCATTTTCACATGTGTTCTCTTCTCTTTGATTCTTTTATCCATTTGAATATTGTTCACTATCTCATGAGTTAAATTATGGTAGGCAAGCGCCTGGTGGTTAGACTTGTTGCAGGGTCTGACTGGGCGCAGCCTGAAAAAGAGACATGGAGCTGCCCTCTTGTGGGCTTGCCACCAGCAAGAAAAGAAATAGAGTTCTGATGCCATGCCATAGGGGTGAATAGTTGGGGCGTAGGCTCTTGCAGACTGGACACTCCGTGCAAAAAACGTTGGTGTGTAGAACATCATCTCTCTGGGAGAAGGAGCTACAGTTTGTGCAAAAAAGTGGAACAGTACAGACTAGATATAGTTAGGCTCGCTTCTAAGCGCAGTTTTGACTCCTTGATGGGGGCCTGGAATTTTGCAGGGTGAGGCCGAGCGCAAGCGTGGCATTAGCACCCAACTGAGCATTGCTGTGCTGGAGACTGTCCCAATAAACAAAAGGGTTTCCTCACTGAGATATCAAGTTGCTGGGGGCAAAGCTCAAGCTGGCAATAAGGGTGGTGGTGACTGGGAGGAACAGCCTACCTGATCTAAACTCTAGTGGTGTCCTGTTATTTGACTTCTGTGCCGGGCATGAATTATCCATAATGAACACTTATGTTCAAACATGATGCAGCTTATAAGTGTACATGGTATCAGAGCTCATTAGGAAGGTCTTCAATTCACACCTCTGGAAAAGCCTTTTCCTCATATCATAGGATTTTGGGGCCATGGAGTCCAAATGGACCCTGTTCAAAGCCTCCATTGCGGAAGCGGCTGTCGTGAGCTGTGGTTGATCGGTTGTCGGAGCCCATCATAGCAACCAAGGGACCCAGTGGTGGACACCATAAGTAAGTCAGATACTCCAGAATTGGTTGAGAGGTATCTGCATGACTCTATTCATGTCAATGTTACAGAAGACCTTTAAAATAGTTTATATACTAATAGTTTATTTGAAATATTAATTAATTTTCTTTGCCAAAAATGTAGTAACAGTTCACAAACCGGCTATTTTTAAGATGCAAGGCACTTCCTGACTAGATCTTAGCTAGGAGTTTGTGTAGCTACTAACTCCTTGACTTGTGTAAAGACAGGGTTTGTAAAGAATCTTTGAGTTGGCAGTGATAACTTGATAACTTGCTGAATGAAAGTTTTATAGGAATAAATAAAACAGATGTGGATGGCAAAGCATTAAGTACATTGTTCTGCATATGCACACCTACAAAATGATATAACTGTAAATGTAATTTTAAATGCAGAAAACATCACTGTGAAACTGTGGTGATCCCACTACAACCACTTTGCTTGTTTGCAACTTTAGCTCAGAAATGTTCTTCTTCCAATTCAGCCATTTAGTTTGATATGCTTTCAAACGCAGACGGTTACAACATGCCCCTTTGTGTTTGTACAAAGTATCAGACCAAATTGTGACGTAGGTTATTCTACAGTGACAAAAGGTCACATTAGTTCTCATACAGCTTTTCAGAATGAGGTTGGACTGCCGAGAATCAGACCTGTATCCGGTTCACAATGTCATGAAAAGGCTGGTGAATGTAGCCTAAGAATGAAGAATTCACATATTTCAGATCAGTCTCACTTCAATTGATTTAAAACGGCACTCTACATTGTAATTTGAGGATTGTCATGGATTGTGATCTCAAATCTGTGTTAAATCAAGCACTTTGAGTCTCCAATAAACCCAAAAATTCAACTTACTTGAGACGGACTTGCAAGTTGTTGGCCAGTTCCTGTTTGGCAGTGGTGCACTTCTGTTTGATGTCTAAAAGTTTCCTGTGATTGGTCAGCATGATCATCAGCTGGTTAGCATGACTTAGACACAAGTCTGGCAGCACTGAAGTATCCTTCAGGTTTTCAGCCCTCTTCTGGTTGGCTAGAAATCCCTGTGAAGCAAAACACAAAGTATTTATTGAATAATATTGCTGAGCAAGATACCACTTACAGGATAGCAAAGCTACTTTGAACTGTAAAGAAACCAAATGAGAAAAGTTCAACATATTTCTTTATCAATAAAAAAAGAATAGAACATCTAACCTAATGAAACTGCCATACCTGAGCAAGCTCCTTCTGTTCATTGACAAGCTTTTTGCAGCTGGCAATCATTTGGTCAAGCGCATACAATCTGTCTTCAAGCCCTTTGATGGCCTTCATATTTTGATTATCCAGTTTTGTAATCGTGTCCCTACATTCAGCTAGAAACGGCTGAATAATGCGTGGATCGAGCTATAAAACAAGAAGAGAGAATGCAATAGAGAATGCAAACACTTTTGAAAATCCTGTGTCAGTGGTGCTCTGTAATGAAAAACCCTCATGCTGGAAATCTTCTAACACATAAGCAAAGAAAAAGGCTTCACTAGTCGTTCTTACATTATAAGCAATAATTGGGTGCATCATGGGCAATTTTTTCAGCCCATGATGTATACATCGATCATCCAGAACACTAAAACCGCCTCCCTAATACTGTTTAGGTTCCCCTTGTGCACTCAAAACAGCTCTGTTTAGGCATGGACATGAAGGTGTGCTGTAGTAAATGTCACCAATGCATTTGCCATTATATATGATCAAGGTAATTCACTTAACCTGCTAATTATTTTAATGTTGTGGCCAATCCGTTTACACTTTGAAACAGAGCCTCTTTTATAGGAAAGGGCAAGATAATATGTTTTGCTATTTATGCTATTATAAACTACATCCTGTCCCAATGAGCTTTCCTCAGCATGTTGTGGACATCAATGCCTAAAGAATACCGACCAAATGTATGCACGTATTTAAAAGAGAGCAGGATGAATCTTGATTACTGGTTTGAATGCAGTATATGAAGAAAAAGTGGCAACTTGTCATTGTGAACACACAGTACAAAACAGAGTGAACCACAACGAAAGCCATCCTCTATTTAACCCATGCAGAAGGAGGCAGCTATTGAAAGCACCCAGGGAGCAGTGATTGGGACGGTACATTGCTTAAGGGTACCTCAGGGCAATCTACTGGTCTGGGATCCAAATCCACGTCCTTACGATCCTGGGGAATAGTCACTAAACACTAGGCAACCATTGCCCATATGATTTCAAAATAGAATTCCCAGTTTGTTTACAGTGTTCTTAAAATGACACTATTGCAATGTGCAATGCGTCTATTCCAATCTTTAAACCTTAAAAGAACTATACTTCATATATTGTTGAATGGGTTGTGTTGGCCAATCATACTCTTGATTTTTTTTCTCTTACAATAAGCATACTGTTCTCTATACAGCACTCCTACCAGCTCATATATTCACTCAATTTGCTCTGGACACAATTATTTTTACTGTACATAAAGCCTATTGTATATTTCTACACCAACTGTTTATCCCTCCACAAACTGTATATTTGTTCACACTGTACATAAAACCTGTATGTACAAATTTTCCTCTTAAAACCAACCTTGTCATATCTATGCATTACATATTTATTACACTGTACATATTATGGTAATCTGTATATACTGGCACCATTATCTGTTTGTTTATTTATTGTCAATAACACTGTACATACATCATAATGTACAGTGATTATACTACTGCAAATTAAGTTTATCTGTAAAGATATTTTATTCATAATTTGAATCTGATGAGATTTTGTTGGATGCAAATTGTAATTTTGTTCAAATAAAAACAATGCTTTATTTTATTTTTTCTTTATTCCCCCCCCCTAAAAAGTTAGGAAAAGAATAAAGACAGAAGAACTCCTGACATGTGAAGATAAATACAGGATTTAAATCACATTTAAATTAAGGTCAAGTGAAAATAACTGTGAAATAAGTTAACACTTATATTGTTTGTTTTAAATACATTTGTAAAATACACTGAATGCATACCAATTTTCTAGATTGCATTCATTTATTTATTTTATTTCTATATTAAGATAAGAAGGCTAGACTTCAGTAAAAAGTAAGAAGGCTAACTGGCTAAATTCCGCATATTACCTTTGTGTTTTTGACCCGTGTCGCCTACTTACTCGGTTGATGGAGTCAAAGCACTTTCTCACTACAGCCTCCACATCGTTGGGTCGGTCTTGCACATTGATCCAATCCAGCAGCGTGACGTTAAAGGAGGGTGCACTGCACCTTTCTGTGTCTTCCTGCTCTTGTTCTTCCTCCAGTGCTTCCTGCAGGCTACCGTTACCCCCAAGCCTGTCCTGGGCAGATAGAGGCGAGGCTGGTGCTGCCACCTCTCCTGAAGCTGACACCAAAGTGGGAGATCTGCGAATTTGCTGGCCGTCTGGGTGGCACAAGATTGCAGAAAGCACAGCCATCTCACCTCCGTCTTCACTTTTGCCCTCAACCTCCTCCTCCCCTATTTTGGAGTGCTGGGAGATGGACTTCTCCAAACTCTCTCTATAACTGTGGCGGGTCAGGCACTCAAGCAAGGGGATCTTAGCCATGACAGAAACAGCTGTTCCGAGTCTGGGCAAACAAAAAACAAATAACTTCTCTGTAAAATAATAAATATCATTATTATTTTGAATATTCTCTTCTTTTTCTGCTCTATTATTATCTAGTCCTCTCTAGTAGCAAATAACAAAAAACCCAGTAAATTATCGAAATGAGCCTTTATCGCCATATTGAGCCTAAAAAAGGCAGTTTTATACAATCACCAACACTTACTTGGTAAGTTTCACTTTAATCTCTTCAAAATCCTGCTGATAATTTGTGTATGCCACATCAAACTTCCAGAGTAGCTTTTGATAGGACAATGTACAGTCGTCTAAGTTGGCCATGATTGCAGCCCAGCCTTGATGCTGAAGATGTTCATCATGGACCAGGCGTTCACAAAATGAACACAGCTTCTTGGCAACTTCAAACATTTCCTTAAAAACAAGCAAAACATTGCACAAATGAATGAACGGCCCATTTAAATACTATCCACAACTTCTATATAAGGCCATTAAACGAAACGCCCATTGTGCAATTAAGGTCTTGTTCGGAATTAGCAGATTTTGTTTAGATTAAATGTTAAATGGCTCTGTTTCTTCAGCAAGATGAGTGAGAACAGGGTCACGTAAACCCTGACGCAACAAGGCGGCTTAGATTTCTGAGTCAGGATGGTAGGCATCTAAATAAACTCTGGTGCGGTTTGTTTTAAGTATGAACGAAAATGACACCAATGACAGAATGAACGGTCATTTCCACAATGGATTTGCTTCGGTGCGTACAAAAAACAAACAGTACTGTGCAAAAGTTTTAGGCAGGTGTGAAAAAATGCTGTAAACAAAAGAATGCTTTCAGAAATGGAAGTGTTGATCATTTATTTTCATCAATCAACAAAATGCAGTGAATGAACAAAAGAGAATCTAAATCAAATCAATATTTGGTGTGACCACCCTTTGCCTTCAAAACAGCATCAGTTCTTCTAGGTACACTTGCACACAGTTTTTGAAGGAACTCGGCTGGTCGGTCGTTCCAAACATGACTGTGTTTCAACCTCCGTGTGACATTGATGATCATCAGTACCTGTTTGGTAAAATTGGTTGATCAGACACCGACTATAATCCTACAGAATCCCTGACTTTGTGCAAGTGTACCTAGAAGAACTGATGCTGGTCTGAAGGCAAAAGGTAGTAACACCAAATATTGATTTGATTTAGATTTTTCTTTTGTTCGCTCACTTGCATTTTGTAAATTGATAAAACTAAACAATCATTATTTATATTTCTGAAAGTATTCTTTGTTTACAGCATTTCTTCACACCTGCTTAAAACTTTTGCACAGTGCTGTATCTCAGATGCTGTTTTGACAAGCACATGTGATTTATCTCATTATAACATGTTCTAAATGGGAATTGCAGAATAGATCACATTAAAAACAATACTTGAACTGTTTCAAAACATTGATAAATGTTATATCAAAACCAGCTTTGCAAACCACGACTTTTGACGTGGAGCATACCTAGCCCACACTGAAACAACCATGTTGAAAAAACCGCTAACGAGCATAAAATGGAGACGCTTTTTATAGTGGATGCCAATCAAACAGCGCAAAGAAGTCTAGAGGAAATGTTTCTTAATATGTTTCTCTATTAAGTATCCTTTAAGCTGACGTTTTGTGTTCTTCCGCCAAAACGAAAATACACAAAACAGCAGTTTTGTTGATTCTTTTTGCCATGTTGTTATTGTAATAACATGTTATTACTCTGTACTTTCGCTTTTGTCTTTTGTTCAGTTTTAGGACGCCTCCAAGCATCCAAGTCCAAATCCGAGTATTCGTCTCAGATTTTTGTTCATGGGTCCCTGTGATGTTTCTCTCGGCCTACTTATTATTTTGGACATTGCATCAAAGTGTTCAACTTTTGCTTTGGCTTGGGACTGTGCTGGATTCCCTTCTGAATCCGATGTTTTATTTTACGTGGATTATTTACACATTCGTCAGGTGTGAACTCCTTGTTTCCCAATATCTCTCCAGACCCACTTCACTGTGTTCTGCAAGTCCTATCCCTGCTTACCCTGTACCTCCCCAGAGTTGGTGAGTGAGTCTCCACTCTTTGATTACACTCTGCTCACCCAGTTCTTTATAGCTGGTTTGTTTTCTGTCCAAAAACTACTGCTTGGTGGGGGTTAGTGGGGTTCTGGCTAAAATGGTGCAGTCGGGTGTCAGGCGTTCGGCAGCTTTAGTTTCTGATCAGCCACCATTTATGCTCCTAATGTTTTCGGAATGTTTCATATTTGGCTGGTTTTAACCATTATTAGTAAAAAAATTTGTCTTGGAACAATCCTGCCCACTTGCACCATGCTCCCGCTTCATTCACTTCATTCATCCCTGGTTTAACCGTCAGCACCCACTCTCAACTGCGACCAATCGTGGAATCAGCAATAATCGTATGAGAACGCTGAACGTGGCCACAAACCATGCTGACTCCAGCTGTCGTGATTAAAAGTGCAAGTTTAGCCCGTATAAACACCCGCTCACTAATGGATAAAGTGCTCCCAGGCCTAATATTGGATAAAAAAAAAAATTTTTAAAAACCTGTACATGCTTTTACTGACAGAAACATGGCAACCTGCTTTGAGACAAGCAGCTCACTCATACATATCTAAGCCTCATAAAAAGGGCAGAGGTGGTGACCTAAATGCTTTTGTTTGAGAAAGTGTGCAAGTCAAGGTTTTAGACTTATTTATGATCTCTCATCTTTTGAATAGTGAACACTGTCAGCATAAAACCTCTTGTTGTAGTGTTGATATGTAGACTGCCTACCACGAAGCAAAGACACTCATTATTTTAACTTTCCGTCTTGATTACTGTAACGCTCTATTTTTATGGTCACCCTTTTTGTTTGTTAGCGTTTTGTAACTTATTCTTTGACTCATTTCTGTTCCACATTTATGTAAAGTGTCTCAGGGTTGGAGAAAGATTTTAAACCTGCATCCTTACGCTTCAGTGTTGCTAAACAGCTATTTAAATGTTAAATGCATGATAGCAGTACTACACTTACCATTAGTACTACTTAAAACAAAACAGGAAACAAATACAAAATGGAAATCCAAAGGCTGAGGTTTTAAAAACATTCAGAAACAGTACCACAGCGAGTTGTGTCCGTGAGGCAACGGTGTGAAACACAGCAGGCATCATGAGCGACTCCTCCACCTTAAGTTCCATCTCGTTCTCGATAGAAAAGGTGGTTTTGGGGATAGTTGGTGCGCGGTCGCACAAGATCATCTCTTTGTTGAACAAAAAGATGGGGTTGGTGTCCTTTGGTGAAAGAGAAATGTCTTTATTACATCAGACCTCTTAACGTTTAACTTCTGTTTTCTTTGTATATGACTGCCGGTGGGATGAAAAGTGAAAGTGACTATTCTCGTCATTGCGAGGTCACAGCACAGCGCACAGTGAACCACAACTCCTCTGCATTTAACCCATGCAAACACCGTGCAGCAGGGGGCAGCTAAGAAAGTGCCCGGGGAGCGGTGACGGGGACGGTACCTTGCTCAAGGGCACCTCAGGGCAACCTACTGGTGAGGGGTTTGAACCCACAATCTTCCGATCCTGTGGCCAACTCCCCTAACCACTAGGCCACCGCTGCCCCTAGTGGATGATAAGCTAACTTAGAACACACGTGCAGCTATCCTAACAAATGCTAAAGAAAAAAAAAATAGATTTAGTGATTATGGATTACCAGCTTATTTTATAACAGATTTTTAACACCTTTATCTAATATGCCCTTAATCTCCCAGGCTGAAGCCCTGCTTCCTGGGTGCCACAATTAGCTAAGATACAATTCCCAAACGTAGCCAGCTTGTTCAATTCGAAAGGGCTTCTAATAAAATACCCAGGCCAAATGTATCAAGCTGCGAAAGTGCTCCAAAGACTTACTGATAAACTGGAAGCAGTAAACTAAATCGGCAAAGTTCCCCTTGAGAGTCTTCACTTTAACAAACAATACATTACAGTGGTGTTGGAACCATTGACTGCATAAACGATAAAAAAAAAAAAATTGAAATCTGAGAACTCTTCTATTCACTCTTTGGAGCGGAGAATTGATTTTCATGTTGGTTGGAAGTCAGCATAATGTTACTACAAAGAAAGTAATGAATCTATAAAGAGGAGTTTATCTCCTCCTATAGCTGGATATAGCTGTCTAGATGATATTGCTCTGCGTAAAAGCCTGGCTAAGCAGAGTGGACGTGTGGCTAAATCACAAGAGGTTGTGTTCATGTTACTTACTGTGCCAGCACTGTAACTGCAAACTCTCCTCTCTGCCACCATGCACTCTCCACCATTAACCACCAGCACCTGGTGCTGGGTGGCAATCTTGTACTTGGTTTGAATGGCATTCTTAAGGTCCAAAACACTGAAAGAGAAGTCGAAGACAAACACTTATACTGTGCCTGCCTGCCAAACAAATTCCCATCAAACCACGACGTGCGGTGCACCAGCTCGGCCATTATTATTAAATAAACTGTAACACATCAGACAATGACGTTCAATTCTGGAAACCCGACAGTGAGCTGTAGCCTTACTACAGAGTACTCAAAAAATCGATGCAAAATCTGACTCTGCTTCTAAACAGAATGAGAATCAGCAAAACCCCTTGAAGGGTCGAGCTGTTACGGGGTAGTTTCGTTCTATTAGTTCCTAAAAACGTGCACTTACGTTTGGACGGCAAGCTCAGTGTCAAATGTCAAAGTGCTTCCATTATTGACCTGGAACACATACAACTTCATGTTGAGTTCTCCGCTGCGCTTGGCTCTGGCTCGGCTCCTTCATCTAGTCAGCGATGCTCACCTGGAGAGGAAAAAAAAAAAGATTTGGCCTTCATTACAGTGATTACGAGAGTGCCCAGTCCATGATGCTGCGCCCAATACATAATGTAAGCAAACGCATTGTGGAAATTGTCGGTCTGTTTGACTCAAACCACAAATCAATACTAATGCATTGTAATTACATATCATTAAAACCAAAGGGTGTGAGTTTCTTTCTAGGGGCAGCGGTGGCCTAGCGTTCAGGGGAGTTTGGCCCCTGGATCAGAAGATTGCGGGTTCGATTCCCTCACAGGTAGGTTGCCCTGCGTTACCCTTGAGCACGGTACCGTCCCTGCCACTGCTCCCCGGCCGCTTTCAATAGGTGCCCCCTGCTGCACGTGTGTGTGTGGTTGAAACGCAGAGGCTGAATTTCGTCCTGCTGTGCTTCACAATGGCGAGGGTAGTCACTTTCACTTTCTCTTCGCTGATGCGCCCAGTATTCCTGGTAAAACACGTCGGGCTCGGGATTTCTCCCCGCAGCAAAGCCCCCATGTGCCAAACCAAAGACCTAAAAGTGCACGCGAGCTGATCTAATGCAGGGCCACGTTTAACTCGACGCAAGCAGCCGAGAACTGGACCCAGCGCGTGTGCGCCGAGTGTGGAAGTGCGCGTGCACGTCATCAGGGCCAACTTCAAACAACTTGTGGTCCAAACGCGGCGCTAACTCTCGGCCTGCTCAGCAACGTCTGCTAGCGGTGACAGTCTCTCAATCCGGAGCTTAAAACGCTTTCCAAACGGTGCAGTGATCTGTGGCGGGCCCGGTTACTAAGCTTCCAGTAAACAACAACAACAACAACAACAACAACAAAGCGGCCACAGACGTCGCCCTGAACAGGACTGCTGCTGATCCTCCGACGTAGCTCCGCACACTCAAACACGGAGGTCTTCGTCAGTTTAGCAGCGAGGACAACACTTACGGCAAGACAACGTCCAGCAACGTCTGCTCTATTCACTACCAGCCCCGATCTGAAGTCCCTGCTGTGTCATCTGGAGCTTTTCGAGGCAACTCCTCGACCGTGTCCCAAGTTTCAGCCACGCTGAGACCGCCCAGGACGTGTCACTTCAAAACAGAGTTGTCTATTTTAGTAACTTGCTCCTGTCCCGCTCCCCTTCCTGTCTGTGTGTGCGAACAAAGCGACACGGCCTCCAGTAAACCGAGCCCAGGCTTCCACTTTCACCGGACGAGGTGGACAGCTGCTCCATCATCGTGGAGAACGACAGACTTGTTTGCAACTCAAGACGTCAAGTGTGCTGTTCAGCCCCGTCCCATCAGCACACACTTCCCGCACAGGCTATGAAGTGGGTCATTGCTGAATGAAAGATCCTTAGATAAGAGTCGACGGGAGGTGTCCCGCCATTTGGCAGAGTCTTAACCCTGTTTTTCTTCCTCGTTGGAGAGCAGGAGACATCGCTCTGGTGTGTCGTTAGCCGAGTTAGCCCTACAATGTCATCCTAGGCTGGGCGCGGGTGAGGAATTCACGGCACTTTTCAACGAGCTGCTGGGATCACCGAGCGTCTGTTGCTAAGCTGGCGAACCGAGCCGGGAGCGAACGCTTCGTCAACGGTAATCAAGCCCGAAATCCGCAGCACCGGCTAACAGGCTTCGGCTAGCCTCGTAACGTCTCGCAGGTGTCCGCCTACGTCCAGGAGCGCTTTACTTTAAAAGGCCGAAATAAATGCTGTGTTTTGTTACCTCTATTCGTCGATGGCCATCCCCCGCACTGAAACAGCAGTGAGCGAGCTGGGTTGGACGTGAATGTGTCGCCAACTGCACATAAGAGCAAAACGAGCTGCAGCGCTAACAGGCTAACGATGATTAGCTTAGTTGGAAAACACACTGGGGGGCTTTTTCCTCCAGACCCATTAAGGACACTGTCTACGAGCGACACATCTTAACTCCCAGCCACGGTTCGCGTTGAATGGCGTCTCGTTTAGTTGCCGATCCCTATCGGCAGGATATATTTGTGTTACTAGCACTGTTTAAAACCGTTAGCTAGCCTTGCTAGGCTAACACCCTTCACTCTGCTGCTGCTGCTGTGGTTTGTTGTTGTCGCCATCCGTGACGTCATGCCGCATGGGAGTGAACGCGCTCTTGTTCCGCCCCAGGCGTCCACTTCCTTTCCACTTTGTCGCTCAAGTGCCCCTAACGGGCCGAAAAGCCTCTTCGCCCTTTAGTCTTATTTTATATATATGTATATATATTTTTTTATTTATATATATATTTTAAAAAATTTTATAATTAAAAAAATAATTACATATTTTTTATAATTATATATTATAAATAATAAATAATATATATGGCTATAATATATAATTATAAAATGTAATTATTTTTAATTGTAAAAAATAAAAAATAATAATAATTATAAAAATAAGAAACTTTTTAATATTATAATATATAAGTAGAAATTTTTAATATTTATAATTATATATATATATATATATATAATATATATATATATATATATATACACACATACAGTACTGTGCTAAAGTGTTATTCAGGTGTGAAAAAATGCTGCAAACAAAGCTTTCAAAAATGGAAGTGTGAATCATTTATTTTCATCAATCAACAAAACGAACAAAAGAGAATCTAAATTAAATCAACGATTTAATGGAAGATCTAAATTCTAAGTTCCAAATCTGCTGAAGACCCATTCTTGCTTCTTCCGAACGATCAGTCAGTAGGAAGTAGCCATTTTTTTTGTTTACTGTAAATAAAATGGACCATAAACCTATATCGAGACAATAAGCATTGATTTAAGGAACAGCAATGCCAAAAATCAAATACACAAAACGTGGAGAGTTGATACGTGTGTTAGTGTAGTCATTTCCAGTCCTTTCCTATTTTAGTATTGGAGTGATAATAAGCAGATGATGTGAGACTCACACACAAATTCTACAGCCTGATAGCTGCACACTAAAATACCACACATTTCAAAACGCTCCCGTCGCCTGAGGATCATTGACTTTGCAAGCAGTGAGGCTGACAATAAACTCAAAGACTCACAGACTCAAAGATAGGGCAGCGGTGGCCTAGTGGGTCGGGAGTTTGATCACAGGATCGGAAGATTGTGGGTTTGATTCCCTCACCAGCAAGTTGCCCTGAGGTACCCTTGAGCAAGGTACCGTCCCCGTCACTGCTCCCCGGGCGCTTTCATAGCTGCCCCCTAGCTGCACGGCATTTGCATGAGTTAAATGCAGAGGTCCAATTTCGTTGTGGTTCACTGTGCTGTGCTGTGACCTCGCAATGACAAGGGTTGTCACTTTCACTTTCAAAGACTAGTGCAGGTTTAATTGATCAAACATCAACTAAAGATAAACTAAAAGAAAAGGAGATCACGCAAAAGAAAAAAGTATAAGCAGGAAAATAAGCATGCAGCAGAAAAAGCCACAGAAAAACCTACAGCTGAAGGAATGAGGCTTCAAGTTAGGTGTCAGTAGAATGATAGACGGGGCTTTGACGAAAGGCTAAGCTAATCTACATGTTAAAGCAGATCAAAGACAATGTACAGGAGGAGTGACAGGACATTGACAGGTCCCTTCAGCACAGAGGGGGACTGAGCACGGTGGAAGTTGACAGCAAGAGGGCAAATGAGCAACATGCACTCAGATGAGGGGGTAAAATGAAACGGAGAGACTGTGTTGTAGATTTATGGTAATTGATAATTGATTGTTGATGATATTTATGGTAGAGTAATTCAGTTGTGCTTCCCTGTTAAAGCAGCTCTTCAAACAAGTCAGGGGCAAAGTTGCTGAGAAGTACAAGTCAGGGTTGGGTTATAAAATAATATCCAAATCTTTGATGATCCACCAGAGCGCCATCAAGTCCATCATCTTCAAATGGAAAGAACATGGTACCACCACAAACCTGCCAAGAGAGGGAGACCCACCAAAACTCACAGACGGGGCAATGAAGGCATTAATCAGAGAGGAGCACAGAGACCAAAGGTCACCCTGAAGGAGTTGCAGAGTTCCACAGCAGAGACTGGAGTATCTGTTCATAGGACCACAATAAGCCCTACACTCCATAGAGCTGGGCTTGACTGAAGATGGGAAATGAACATTGAAGCAGACTATGTTTTAGCACCAATCACTACTGCTATGAACAATTCTGACCTAATGTTTTCCCAAAGGATACATTTTACTTCAGGATTTTTGAATGAATTTGTACAACACTGGTTGAAAAGAAGGTTTGGCGATTACATATCTGACAAACATTAGCCATTTATTATTATTAATTATATTACCCATTTATTATGATTATTATGATTATTATTATTATTATTATTATTATTATTATTATTACACTTACATTTATTTATGTATAATTTATTTATTATTATTTACTGTTATTATTATTATTATTATTACATTCTCACTGTGTAATGTGGTTATCTCTCCTTATCTTTCCTATCTTTCCTGTCTTCCTGTCTTTATATTCTTTCTTTGTTAATTGCCATGTAAATATATATAGCTCATCTATAGCTCTTGTACATGGATGTCCTTGTTCTTTATATATATATAAATGATTATTCTATTATTCTATTATATTCTAAACTTGTTTGTTGTGATTTTTCCATTTAATTGCACCTTAAATTGCAATCTGATGCTCTAAAGGCTTAGTACTAGTAATAACACTCCAGTAGCAACACTCTAAAAGTTTCAATGCATCATAATTCTAAATATTTCATTTCTCCAATTACCCAAACATGTTTTTACATTTTGCACCATTTTCAACCATTTTTTACATGATATCATTCAGATTCCAGCCATACCATTTATTTTTACCTGTGAGAAAATACTTACCAGGATTTGTGGGTTCAACAAGAATGAGGCAAACTTCTCAGGTGCAACTCCATGCTTCACCATATCTCTATGCATTAAAGTGAATCCCTTACTAATTTAGGTATTGTTAATACCTTTCTGTTAGTCTCATAAAATTACACATTATATATATCATTATTCTGTGAGCAATTTGGATTTCCATTTATCTTCATTTGTACACTAGGTAAACTTGTACATAGAGTACATTTGTGAACTGCCAAAATGAAGAAAAACGTTCTCCTCAAAGTAAAAACAAAATAGATGCACCGATGTTCTATGTGTTCTTAATGTTTTACCTTTATTACGTTTAAAGGTACAGATAAAAGGGCATCCTTTTAAGGACAAGGTATCTATCAATCCTTTCCTTCATGAAATTTTGAGGCTTACAGCAATACAATTTATTATGACCGCTTCTGAGCAGTCATGAGCAAAAATCTGCTTATCAGGATTCTGGCACAGAACCTGCTGAGCTTAGAATCTCAATAAGTAAGAGGCTGGCTCTAACATTGACAGTTACATCAGACTAAATTGTAATTTCATAACTGTTGGAGATGCTGGGGGTTGTAGCATTACAACATTAGTATAATGTAAACATTAGTATAAACATACAATTGGAGCAAATGACTACCACACTCATTTGCCTACATAAGGATGAGTACCTCACCTATTTGCCTTAGCAAGACATCTGTTTAGCACCAATAAATGTTTGCAGCTGTCCCAACATCACTGGTCAGTGTGGGCAACAGGACTGGTGGTTAGCGTACAAAGATCTATATATATATATATATATATATATATATACTCCCTGCGATGGGCTGGCAACCTGTCCAGGGTGTCCCCCCGCCCCCGTCCTTCACCCTGTGTGAGCTGGGATGCACTCCTATCATATATATATGTTTTTTTTTAGAAAACATGTAATAATTTGTGCTTAATTTGACTCTTCATTTCACAAAAGCAGCTACAGAAGAACAGCCTGCACCTGAGGAGGCGAGATCCAGGCATCTTCAAATGGCTTTCTCGTTGGTTTCAAGTTTCAAGTGATTAAAGATTCCACAATGAAGAAAACTATTTGGCATGCATGATGTACTCTTAACCTACTGCCAAGGCTTTCTTTTATTACTGCCCATGAAAGTGATTCTGGTTGCTAACCTGAGGACAAAAGGAGATTCATTAACAAATTTGGGAAATTTGTGAAAACAATCGCGCCCGGGGAGTTTCATGAAATAACAATGAGTTTAATCTGAGATCTGAAACATTTGCATGTTGCTTCTGGTTACATTTTTGTGCGATGTTATTTCTATCAAAAAATAAATAAAAAATGAAAACAATATCAGAGCAAACTCTGATAATCACCTATTTTGATTACTATAAAATTAGCTTTTTCATAAAGCATTGAGCCAGTTTTCCACAGGGCTGTTGTAGTAGCAAGTCAAATGGGCATGTCCCACTTATTTCCCATTTGACATGCAAAGCTCCACTGTCAAAATGGAATATTTTTCCGTATTCAAGAAGGTATTTAATAAATCCTGATCCCGAGGCCTTCTTTTCTCATAAGCATAAGCGGGCCTGTCAATTTAGAGACAATTGAATATTCATGGCATTTCCGTGCATCAGGCAACTTCTCACTATGTGAGACAGGGAGGCTACCCTCAGTAAGATTGGGCCCGTGGGTCATTAAGCCACTGGGAGTTCTGTTTGGCACAATGAGAACATGCAGTATTGAACACATTTATATGCAAGTTCAAACTTTTTCTTGTTATATCAAGTCATTGACATGTCAGCATCAATGTTATGAGTATTTAGGTCCATCATTTCAATGATATCTGTTCTGCAGATTGCTAGGTGGGCGAGATTAGATGATGACTTTTAGAAGTGTGCCAGTGTGCAAAAAGTTAAAGTTGGATGGATGATTCAGACAAGTAGGCAGGTAGGGAAAACAAACAGTTGATCCTTTGTTAACTTGCCAGTGTGTTTTGAATCATTGTCTGGCTGACAAAGCTCCACCTAATTGGTTACATTTACATTTACGGCATTTAGCAGACGCTCTTATCCAGAGTGACTTCCATGTCTGATTACAAGGACAGTCCCCCTGGAGCAATTCAGGGTTAATGGTGTTGCTCAGGGACCCAGTGGTGGTAGTGTCAGAGGTGGGATTCAAACCTGGGACTTCTTGATCCATAGGCAAGTATCCTATCAGTAGACCGCCACCACCCAAATTGTTTTGTAGACTTCATATTTCAAACTGCTGCTACCATTTTGAGTTACATCTGTAAAAAATATCAAGCCTGTACTAGAAGTAGCAATGCAGGCACAACTGATGATATTCTTTGGATGTTTTGGATCATTAACATATCTTTACCTTCTCTATACATTGGCCTTTCAATCACTTTGGTAACCATTAATCTTTGTCTCATTAGTCCATCAAACCTTCTTTGTTGCTCATGTCTGTACCTTCTTCAGTTTTCCAGTTAATATTGCTGAGAAGTGTTTGGTATCTGCTGATTTGTATACTTTTTCTGTAGACTTTTTCAAACACTGCAGTACATTACCCTGCCCTGTGGAGGTTGCTTTTGATTTCGATTTTGAGGTCTATATCGGGATGTTCACAGTTTGTCTTGGTGTCTGTTGCTCAGTGCACGAGTGGTTTCCATCTTTTTTTAAGACATTGAAAATAGTTGTATAGGTTACGCCCACGTTTTGTGAAATGATTCTAATGAATTTCCCCTCTTTTCTCAGCTTCAGGGGCTGTGATCTATGTCCTTCAACATGTCTTCATTTTTTTTATCTTTTACCTCAAATTAGTTCATAACAAAAACAAATGAATAAGCTTTGCTGTTCCGGTACTTTTGGAAGAGGCTGTACTTCAAACCACTGAAATGGTTTTAATCAATGGCATTTTTTTCAGATCAAGCAGAGGGAAAAATCATAGCGTCATCAACAACAACAAAAAAATAAAATGAATGGTTAGATGCTTTTCTTTTTACAGCACCATGGCACAGTAATTAAAGCTGTCACATCACTGTAAAAAAGATTATTAGATGAGCCAGTCTGGGACCTTTCTATGGGGAGATTGCATGTTTGCATTGGTTTCCTCAGTGTTAACTCTCAGAGTCCAAAGACGTGCACGTCACATTGACTGAAGTGGCAAACCTGCCTTGCGTTTGAACATGTATGTGAGTTTGGCTGTCAGTCTGCCCTGTGATGGACTGCAAACCTGTCAGGGTGTTTCTCTACCTAAGCAGGGAGAGGGTCCCGTATACCTAGCCAGGGCAAGCAGTTGAGATAACGAATGAATACATTCTCCTCCTCAAGTCTTTAAGGCATGGGCTTTACTTATGAAAACAGTATTCTCCATCTAGCTGCTTCTAACTTTCTAGAAAAGCAGCTTACAGATCAGCTTTGTGTTGTAGAGCCTTTTCATGGGCCTAATTTCAAAGCTTCCACTGTAAATCTTTATGTTTGAAAGCTTAAATGTCTACTCAATGGTGAAATACAATATCATACTAAATGACCAATCACCAAACACGTTTACATATGTGCATTGACTGTCAAGGTTATGATTGTCATCTCCATTGGAACTTTACCTGACATGACATACAGATCATAAATGAGGGCAGGAATTCGATTGTTTTCACATGGGAGACAAAGAATTTAACATTTTGTTATGTCCATAAATTTGTGTGTTAGTCAGTCAGTCATTTTCTGCCACTTGTCCCAAACGGGGTCGCAGGGGAGTGCTGTCCAACCCAGCGCAGACAGGGCGAAGGACAGGGGACACACACCCCTGGCAGGTCACCAGCCCGTCGCAAGGCTGGGCAACCTATTGGGAAGGGGTTAGTGTGTTAGCGTGTTTTGTAAAGCAATTTAAAATATCTGGCTTCTGGTTTTCCAAGGAAAGCTCTAACAAGTTTGGCACACTTTTCTTAATGAAGTTTCTTCTGTTGGTCATGGAAGAATTGTTTACATTTACATTTAGGGCATTTAGCAGACACTCTTATGCAGAGCGACTTCCATGTCCTAATTACAGGGACAGTACCCCTGGAGCAACTCAGGGTTAAGGGTCTTGCTCAGGGACCTCTGGAGCCATAGATCCTTGGGCAAGTATCATACCACTAGACCACCGGAGGTATTGTTGCACAACCACTATTAAGTAATTCAGGTCACTTTGGATTTTGTTGGTTGTCTTGCCTTTGTCGGTCTTCTTGTTGAAATTAAAAACCTTCACTCCAGCCTGAGGTCCTGAATGCTCTGGAAAACATTCTAATAGATGCAGAAAATATAGAACAATCCTATCTTTCCATCTATGGGACAGCTCAGGTTAGACGTTTTGGAGACAAAGTTAGAGAAGCAAGGTTTCGTTGGTTTGGCCATGTTCAGAGGAGAGATGAGGATTATATTGGGAGGAGGATGTTGAAGATGGAGTTGCCAGGAAAGAGGAGAAGAGGAAGACCAAAGAGGAGGTGGTTGGTTTGAAGCAGGAAGAGGACCAGAAGAGGACCAGAAGAAATGGAGAAAGTTGATCCGCTGTGGTGACCTCTAAACGAGAGAAGATCTTTCCATCTATCTTGACTAATCTGTTAGTCCCTGTCATAGGCAACATCCCCACAGATTGATGCTGGCCCCACTGTGCTTGATGGTATGGGATGCTGGGGCTGGCATTGGTAATGTACATGAATTATTATTCCCAAACAGATAATTTTATCAATCCAGAGCATTTTTGCTTGCAGGCTGCTCTGTGCCTTCAGTGAAGAATGGCTTTTATATGGCAATCATCAACACTGACTTCTGAATCCATCCATTTGTTCTTCTTTTGTTTGGTGCAATTTCTATCTAAGGCATATCACTTAGATTATCTATTCTGACGTTTCAATGTTCTTTGTGGTCATTTCATTCAAACTGTTTTCAGGTGAGATTCTTCCTGAATAAAAATCTGTTTTTGTATTTGCGGTGCGACCAAGTAATCAAGATCAGGACACATGCCAACTCTTAAAATGAAAGAAGAAGTCTTAAAACTGCTGCCTGCTTAATGCTGCGGCTTACCTCTTTTTTTGTTTGACAATATGCTTTGTTTGTAGGTTCCTCTCTGCTCTAATACAAGAAGTCAAGACGAGAGAACAAGAGATAGAGCGAGCAAGAGAAAGAGTGGGTGGAGAGCATTTGAAAAGGATTGCACTCTGAGCAGCTGGTTAGGTAGCAAAACGATGCCAATAGGAAAACCCTGCCGACTGTATATTTCCCCCTTGCGCCCAAGGAGCCGTCCCACCCTCAGCTAAAAGCCAAAGACACCATCTGTTATGATAAAAGTGGACATGAATATGGAAGCTAAGGGACAGTGCACATGCACGTAAATGGACCATATAATTGCAGTGGAAAAACTTTACACTTCACTCTTTATGATACATTTTGATACTGTATGCATGCCATATGTGCATGGAGAAAAGTCACATTATCCATGGAACAATCCTTTCTGTGTTTATTCATCTCAAAAAATTGTTATTAATAGTTTTGTCAGTACTAAGAACACTGTGGATTAATGTCATACTGGCCAATATTATTAGTCAAATATCTGTCTGGCTCTCAGATCTTAGTTTCACACTGAGAACTTGAACTGGGCAGCGGTGGCCTAGTGCATCGGAAGATTGTGGGTTCGATTCCCCACTAGTAGGTCGCCCTGAGGTACCCTTGAGCAAGGTACCGTCCCCGTCACTGCTCCCCGGGCGCTTTCAATAGCTGCCCTCTACTGCACGGTGTTTGCATGGGTTAAATGCAGAGGTCCAATTTCGTTGTGGTTCACTGTGTGCTGTGCTGTGACCTCGTGATGACGAGGGTTGTCACTTTCACTTTCACTTTCAAAAGCATATTAAAGGCAGATTGAAATTGAGTAGACTAAAATAAGTGTAGTGTCACCATAGTGGGAATTAGGAAAGGAACAGCCTTCAAGTGGAATAATATGAGTAATGTGAAGGGTGAAAATGGAAAAAATGACCCAGACTCTTTTAACGAAAAAGGAAAGACTTTTTTAACCCATGACCTCACTAGAGGGAACTCAGATATTTAGACTGTGTCAGAACACCAGAAACCTGTCCAGCAGCTGCAGGGAAACTATTTTTATACCTGAAATAAAAACAAAGCTGGTATCCGTTGCACGTTTGGGTCTCATTGGGTCTCGTTTGGGGCACATTATCATTTAATAATATCTAACTTGAGCTAAATAAAGTTTGTTAGAATAGCCAAACAATGCAGTGCTAGAACTAGAGTCAAACGTGTTGAAACTCCATATTGCAGCAGCAGATGGAGACAGAACACTTTACATCACATCAAGCATATGAATTATTTGTTCTTATGCATTTCACTTTTTTTTTTGGGTTGCTTTTTATTTATTTATTTTTTAGGTGCAGTTAGGTATCAAAAGTAAGGAATGAATATGATAATTTATCAAATGAAGACATGTATAAAGAAAAGAGTACATGCTCCAATGCAATTAACAGTACAGAGTTTCAGAAAATGGAGCTTCTCTTTCATTTGGTAGTTAATGCTCTAAGTTAATATAAGCCATCTTATTTAATGGTACACATTTTATTTCTTTAAAGTCAGGAAGAAATATAATCGATGATCTGAGTGGAACTAAAATCATGAGAACATCCCAATAGATGGAAGAATGAAATTCACTACAGACCCTGACTCCCAAAACTGAACTTCCAGAGTAAATCAGAGCATGTAGAAAATATGGTACCTGTTTAAATCCGTTGCTTTTCCTTTCTGTGCAGGCTTGAAGCAGCTCTGAGCTCTACAGTACAAGGCTGTAAACAGACCTGGAACCAGAACTTTTTTCTGGTCCAGTATATGACCCTAAACCAGGGGTGTTGAACTCCAGCCCTGGAGAGCCAGAGTCCAGCACATTTTGGTGATTTCCCTCCTTAAACACACCTGGTTCACACTTAGTGGCGGGTGTAGTGAATGTGTTTGAGGAGGGAAATCACCATAATGTGCCCTCCAGGACTGGAGTTCGACACCCCTGGCCTAGACTGTTTCTAACAAAGCCCTGATTTTTCTTTTCTTTTCCAGTTCGGATGTCATGATGTCATTTTACCCTACTAACATTCATTCCATTGCTGCTAAAGTGAAAGTGACAGCCCTTGTCATTGCAAGGTCACAGCACAGCACACGTGAACCACAACGAAATTGGACCTCTGCGTTTAACCCATGCACACAAAGACCGTGCAGCCGTGGGTAGCTATTGAAAGTGCCCGGGGAGCAGTGACGGGGACGGTACCTTGCTCAACAGTACCTCAGGGCAACCTACTTGTGAGGGAATCGTACCCCCACTCTTCCAATGCGGGGGGCAACTCCCTAACCACTAGGCCACCGTTGCCCTGCTAGCAAGGTAACATAGTATTCCCAAATTATGTTAAGACCTAAACGGCATAAATACCCAACAATTTATTTCCTTCATTCTTTCCTGGTTGTGTCTGATCTTTAAACCTTTGACTCCCTCAATGAGCTGCTAGAGAGTTTTGCGCTACTTACACTTCCTGATGACTGGACAAATGTGTCTTTGCTCTTTGCAAAAAAAAAAACAAAACATGTCTCTGACACTGCTCTATGTATTTGGTTAGTCTTTCTACTCAGATGCATACAGACTCTACTACAGCAGTAGCTGATGGTATAGGCGAAGACTATTTTAGACTTTATTTTAACATTGTATTTCTGCTTTTATTTTCTTAAGCATGCCCAAAGAGTGTTTGGGTGCTAAGCAAACATAATTTTTTGTAGGGTGCGTTCATTTATTCCTTGTGGAATGTTGACAAAGTATGTCACAACTTTAAAGTGAAGTGAAAGTGACTATTCTCGTCTTGTCATTGTGAAACGCAGCACAACACAACACGAAATTCAAGCTCTGCGTTTCACCCATACACACACTTGCAGCAGTGGGAAGCTATTGAAAGCGCCCGGGGAGCAGTGACGGGGACGGTACCTTGCTAAAGGTTACCTCAGGGCTAGTTTTCTTACTGCCTTTACAAGGGTCCCACACCGCTAAAAAAAAGAAAGAGAAAAGGTTCATTAATACAAAAATCTAAAGCTGGAGAAAGGAAAAACAAAACATGGATGGACAGATTATACACATAAATCAAACTAGTAAAGTTAAAACAATCAGATGTGTGCTGCGGTTTATCTATTAGATCACTGTCATCATTGTAATAGACGTTCCAGTTCGGGGTTTGTTTCTTTATGTACACTACAAACTCATCAAGCCAACCTCATCTTCATTATGCTTTGTGCACAGATATTGCTGAAACAAAATTGGAAGCATATGATTTTTCTAAAATGTCTTTAGCATTAAAATTACCCATCACTAAAACGGCACATAGCTGCAGACTCTTTCTTGTGTGAGAATGAATGCTGCAGGATTCTATCTATCTCCAAATTGCACATCAGGCTGCTGGTGGAACATCCTTCATCCCTCCAGAGAACATGTTTTTATTGCTCCAGAGACCAGTGGCATGTGAGGTTTACCACTCTCCAGCACATAGTGATAAGAAGAGATGGCAGCGAACTTTCTTTCCAGATTGTTTAACATAATCTTGGAAAACGAGACGCCTGAGGAGTAGAAAAGAAGTGTACAAGTACAGAGTTTCAAGAATAAGGTTGCCATGTAGAGTTGTAGCAACTACAGAGGGGTAAAGTTGATAGTAGCAGTAGTATTGTTTCATGCCTAAAAAGAGCGCTGCAGATTCAGTGTTAGCTCTGAGTGTGTTAATGGAAAAGTATAGTGAAAGTGAAAAAGTGAAAGTGACTATTCTTGTCATTGTGAAACGTAGCACAGCGCAACACAATGAAACTCATCACCCATATCACCCATACACACACGTGCAACAGGGGGCAGGTATTGAAAGCGCCCAGGGAGCAGTGACGGGGACGGTACCTTGCTCAAGGGTACCTCAGGGCAACCTACTGCTGAGGGAATCAAACTAGGCTACCGTGGTCAGAAGGAGTTGCATTGTAACTTAGTGACTTGGCGAAGGCATTTGACAGGGCGCCTAGAGATTTTTGTATGAGTTACTGTATGAGGATGTCAGGAGTGGCAGAGAATTATGTCCGATTGGTTCAGGATACGTATGAGAGCAGTGTGACAGTGGTGAGATCTGCAGTAGGAATGACATGCATTTAAATAGAAGTAGGATTGCATTAAGGATCAGCGCTGAGCTCCTTGTTGTTTGCAGTAGTGATGGACAGGTTGGCTGATGAGATTAGACAGGAGTCCCCGTGGATTATGATGTTTGCAGATGACATTGTGATCTGTAGCGAAGCAGGGCGCAGCTACAGGAGAACTTAGGAGGGAAATATACTTCAGAGAGGAGAGTCAGTGAAATAAAGACAGAATACATGAGTGTGAAAGGAAGGGAGTGCAGAGGAATGGTGAAGACGCGAGGCGCAGAGGTGGCGAGAGTGGAGGAGTTGAAATACTTTTGGTCAACAGTGCAGAGTACTGGGGAACGCAGAAGTGAGGTGAAAAAAGGCTGCAGGCATGTTTGAATGGGTGGAGAAGAGTGGCAAGAGGGGAATGGTCTGGTACAGACCAGCACCAGCAAGAGTGGAGGTTAACAGGACGATAGTGAGACCAGCAAGGTTACACGGGTTGGAGATGGTGGCGCTGACCAAAAGACAGGCGGCGGAGACTTGCATCGGGAGGGACAGGAATGGACAGGATTTAGAATTCGATTATTAGAGGGATAACTCAGGCTGGACGGATTGAAGACAAAGTGAGCGAAGCGAGAGTGTGTTGGGTGGGTGTGGTGACAAGCGTTCGGTGTAAAGAAGCAGGAAGATGCAGAGGACCAGAAGAAATCGAAAGGGATGATCCGCTGTGGCTGAAAGAAAAAGTACCATATGAAAGATTTCAAGGCTTCAGTGTGATTGCCACCTTTAAGAACCCCCAACACGCACACGCACGCACGCGTGTATCAAAGTACAATATGTGGTTGCATAATGGTCAAAATGAGGGACACGTTGCTTTATCCCGTCTCCATAAACCCATCCAATCGGATCGAATTTCAATCCCGGCGTCACAGAGTATCGGTGGAAGGAGGCGAAGGGGCGTTCCTCGGAGGGGAGGGGCGGGGCGGGGCGAGGCGGGGCGGGGCTGAGCTGAGCTGAGCGATGCGGTAGGCGGGGCTTCGTGGACCAAAAACGATTCAAACGGGTTTTTTCAGAGTTCTGCGTGGAAAAGACGTTCAGTCGGTGAACGGAGCCGCGGGCGCGTTGTGTATTTCTTGGGCGAACTGAAGCAGTGGGTCGGCGGGTGAGCAAGCGGCGCTAGAAGGTGTAGCCAGCTGTCAGGAGGACGAAGAAGAAAAGAGCCCGTCGCGGAGGAACAATGGTCCAGAGTCAAGTTTGGGTAATATGAGCGAGGGGCCGGCGGAGACCTGAACATTGATGCGTCGGTTATAAGCAGCCCGTGTTTCTTTTGTGTTGTGCAGAGGCTAGATCTGCGGATTCCCCCCAACGCCTTTTCCCGAGCGCGTCGTCTGCTCCTCTCACCCCCTCTCTAGTGTCCCCCCTTCGCCTCTCCCCTCAATCGGACCGGCCCAAGAGATGAATTACCAGTCCAGCGTGCCTGTTTCCGTGTCGGTCTCGGGCATCTCTCAGCAGGCGCAGGCGACCATGCCCGCTCCAGGCCCGGGTCCGGGTCCGGTCCCCGCCCCGGTGCCCGTCCCGCAGGCTATGCCCGCACAGTTCGGCTCCTCGTCCTCCGGAGGGTCCGTGTCGGGCCCCGGGGCTCAGCCCGGCGCGGCCGGCTCGCAGTTTGTCCTGTCCAACTCGGCGGCCATCCGGGCCGAGATCCACCGCTTCGAGTCGGTGCACCCGAACATCTACGCCATCTACGACCTGATCGAGCGCATCGACGACCTCGCGCTGCAGAACCAGATCCGCGAGCACGTCATCTCCATCGAAGGTGAGCCGCAAACGGGGCTGGACCCGCTCCCCACCGTCCCCCCAAGCGCCCCGAGAGAAAAGCCTCTCCTGTTAAGCATGAGCCCCGTGTCTGCGACACACCGAACCCCGACAGCAGCGCTGTTTTTGTTGTTGGGATCGCTACCCTCCCGGGCTAGGCTGCCGGGACACACAGGCGTCCTGTCTCCTCCGCGTTATTTCATCATCACCGTCCGTCCAGAATCATCTTCTGTGTTCTCGTCCAACCAGAAGGGCTTGTCCAAAGGATGCGAATGCACGAACCCCCCCTTTTCTTAAACGTAGCCCAGGATCTCAGGGTGTTTCCGTTTGCCCTCACTTTGCGCTGCTTGTTTAATCTGAAGGTGTGTGTTCTGCTCCCAGACTTTCTCAAATCTGGGTTGCCAGATATTAACCAGCTGTCTGTGTAAGATTTGTAGCTGTGAAGAGCTTGCTTTGGGGATGGCTCGTCATGTGTTCCTCTCTGGGCAGAAATCCTCCTCAGCAGCAGCTCATGGAGCTCCTCAGAGTGGATCAGGATTTGGCCACTAAAACGTTTGCAATGATAGCAGTGTTGTACATCTGGCTCCCATCACTGTTTTAAGGTGGTGGTGTTCACGGTTAACACTTCTGAAAATGTGTGAGTGAGAGGGAGCGGATTGCTTGGCCTAGCGTGAGTCTTATTGTTCTAGTTAGGACAGACTAAATATATATGTCTCACAATTTAGACTCGCACGCTCCCAGTAAAGTGCAGGATCCGTAATAACGATGCCCTTCTGTGCAATCTTTAATACCCATTGTTTTCATATAACAGACCCTGAGGTCACTGGTCTGCTAGTTGCTATAATACTCTGCATGCTGACTCACTGGTTGGCACAATAAGTCAGCGAGGCCTATCCTGCTTTAATAGTATAACACGTCGTCATGATGGAGGATGATGCGACAGACTTGCATAAATCACCGTGTACTGTGCGCAATAGGAAGCACCCGTTTGTATGGATGTAGGTTGCCCTGAAGTACCCTTGAGCAAGTTACTGTCCCCGTCACTGCTCCCCAGGCACTGGACGTGGCTGCCCATTGCAGCATTAAGTGTATGGGTTAAATGCATTTCGCTGTAGTTCACTGCGTACTTTTACCATGTATCCACAATGGCAAATAGTCACTTTCACTTCACTTTCACTTCAAAAGGCAAATACAGTATTGATCTCTGCAATTCTGCATCAATCCTCAGTCTCTGCAAATTGCAAATGCGAACAGCTACTTAGTCGTATGTTGGGGCGCAGTTTCATGTCAAAACTAAACATGCATGCTAGCGATACTTGATTAGCCGGCACCTGATTAATCTGTAACCCTTTACACATAGTGATCATGCAGAATGGCTAAATTCCACAGTCTGTCTAACACATATTTCATAAAAAAGAAGCTTGCAATAATGTCCATCGTGTGAATGAGTATATTAAAGGGAACTGGTGCATTTTTACATGACCTTTATTGGGTTTGGACCTGCTCTTGTCATGTGCACATAGTCATGTCTGCTGTTTGTGCACACATTGGATGAGGGGGGGAAAAAAAAAAAACCATGAAATTCTAGAAATTTCTAGCTGAAGCTGCTACAGATTCATTCTGCCGCTCTCGTTAGCATATAATTGTATCCGTGAAGCTTGCTGCAAATTACATCAGCAGTGTCTCCCGTCCGTTAAAAGAAATTGAGCTGTGGCTTTCATCAGAAGGAAAAGCCAGATCAATTAGCCAGTGGTTCAATTATGATGGTTTAGTGAATGGGTCTGTTTGTGTCGGTAATCATTACTTTTATGACAAAGTACAGTCTTCATTTGCATTAAACGTTTAAATTAGTGCAGGCTCAGATTTTCGGAGGCTTCGAGTGCCTTTATTGGAGGACGTTTAAAAATGTCCTTCTCTTTTTAAGACTTTATTTGTGGCTTTTGTGCAAATGAAGGAAACAAAGCTTTCTGAAGTGGGTTGGCTGAAAAGGAAATTGCTGCTTGAGGAATTTGCATAGCCTTTGTTTTGTCATCAGCTGCACCAATCTCACGGTTTCTGAATTGGTTTCTTCCTATGTGTTTTTGACACGGTGGTTGTTGTTGTTGTTGTTGTTGTTGTTTCCTAGCTCCTGGTCCAGAAGATTAACTATAGCACAGTGTCAGATGTGTGCCAAATGCAAATGTTTGTTCTAAATAGGCTTCTATCTGCATGGTATAGGGAGAAAAGTGAAGGTAACTGTGGATGACCTTGTGAAAGATCAAGAAACATAATAAAATATGTTCATACCAGTCCATATCTGTCTTTTTGATGCTGCATTCTATCATGGTGCCAAATGACCATTTAATGCGTCAGAGCTGGAGCCCAGTGGAGAATCTATGCAGCAGTCTCCTCTGCAGCAAAGCTTGTCAAGCTGTTACAGGAGAGAAACCCTGGTTTTGTACGTGCGTGCATGTGTGTGTGTGCGTGCGTGCATACATGTGCACACACCCACCTGTATGCCTGGACTGCAGACTCTCGCCATGGTCCTGCATTATAGCAGAGTGCCTGTTGCTTAGGAACCATGGGCTCCATAGTTTTGCTGAAGATCAGAAGAGAACAGCAGTTAAAAAGGAAAGGATCAGAACAACTTAGTTCTGAATGTCGTGGGTTTTTTTTTTTTTTTTTTTGTCTCTCTGTTTGAAGCTTAAAAGAATGTTTATTTTCCAAACTGCTTTGCTATTATTCTTTGTCAGTTAGCGAATGGGCACTCATGCTCCAATTGATCCTTTCCGTATGCCATTGATGGCTTTTGTTTCAAGATTCAAGCAGTTTATAGTTATAGGTTATAGCATCACATGTTGACATGATGGAGGGTGATGTGATGATTCGACAATGGACTCAATTAAAGGAACCAATTTGGATGGATGTAGGTTGCCTGTGGTACCCTTGAGCAAGGTACCATGCCCATCACTGCTCCCCAGGCGCTGGTCATGGCTGCCCACTGCTACACTCCAGATGATGCAAGCAGTTTTTTTGTCACATACACAGTTTATCAAGTAAAACTTGCAGTGAAATTTACCCCTGAAATGCTTTTAAACTTGAAGTGGTTTAGGTTTAAAAACTTGGAATACAGACAAAACGAAGAAAGCAGTGGTGGTCAGGTGGTTAGGGAGTTGCCCCGGATCAGAAGATTGTGGGTTCGAATCCCTCACCAGTAGGTTGCCCTAAGGTACCGTCCCTGTCACTGCTCCTCGGGCGCTTTCAATAGCTGCCCCCTGCTGCACATGTGTGTATGAGTGAAACGCAGAGGTTGAATTTCGTTGTGCTGTGCTGCGTTTCACAGTGACAAGGTTAGTCACTTTCACTTTTTTCACTTTCATAGGAATGAAAGAAATAAAATAAAAATAAGTATCAAAATTAAACTAGAATGTGTACATAATAAGATACTTTTTGCTTTTCTCAAGTATTTGTATGTAAATATGTATGTGAAGCTGTAACAATGTTAGATTTTGTGTGTGTCTGTCTAAATAACACATACAGGGAGTTGTGCGTTCAGTATTACAAACTATTTTCATGTGTAATAGCTTTTGTAATTTGGGATTTTGATGACCTAGAAGTGTTTCACGATGCTGCTAATCTTGCACAGGAATGCTGTATAATGCTCTGGGCATTTAAAAGTTTTCTTTCATCTACCTGGAATTATTAAAAAAAAAATTTTTTTTTTTTTTATGATGCTAAAATGAAACACAGTCTGATATTAAAACTCAGAATCAGCCACAGCTTATGTGCTTTTTAGGCACACGGTTTGCAGCGATCCTGTGAGTTGTTTAGGCTGCCAGTGTGATATTGTACTGCAAGTTGGAAAGTTCCTGCCTAAGAACAGATGCTGACCAAAATGAGTGATATGTTATCCACTTTTGAAATCCTCACAAATGCATTTAATAAGACTGTCTTCACTGCTCAGTGTTTCCATTCTAAAGACACAGTGGAATCATAAATGAACAGAATGCTCTTCTGGGAGTAATTTTATGGACACATACTGCATCGCAAGCATACATACTTGCATGTTTGTTTCAGCATTTTTGTGGGCTTATGGTTTTTCGTTGTCTTTTTCTGGTTGTTTCAAGCAGAGCTATTTATTTATTAATTAATTTATTTTTTTACCCTTCGAGATTAGGATTTGGCCAAACACAAGAAAACATGTCCCAGTTGATTTAATCATCATAGCTATACCACAGCTTTTGCTATTTGCCAATATCCATATCAGATACTTATCTTATGATGATGATGATAATTGTATTATTTGGTATCAGTTAGCGAAAGTGAAAGTGACTATTCGTGTCATTGCGAGGTCACAGCACAGCACACAGTGAACCACAACGAAATTGGACCTCTACATTTAACCCATGCAAGCAGTGGGCAGCTATGAAAGCACCCAGGGAGCTGTGACGGGGACGGTACCTTGCTCAAGGGTACCTCAGGGCAACCTACTGGTGAGGGAATCCCACAATCTTCCGATCCTGTGGCCAAACTCCCGAACCACTAGGCCACCGCTGCCCCATTTTAAATGAATTATGGCCAATTTAAGACACCTCACAAATACTTCCTTAATATATAGTCCAGTATAGGCTAACTAAAATGTTCTTAAGCTGAAGTCGTTGGTGAATACTGGAGCCAAATGTGGCACACAAAACTGACATCCAACTTCCGAAAAACTCAATTCTCATTTGTAAACGTCCTGGGCCACTCGCCGAGCACTCTCCGAACCTTTTTCTTTTTGTTATTTAAACGTAGGCTGTATTTACACCAGCCAGAAACTTGGCTAGGCTAAGTGTGATTCGTCTATAATGAAATGTGTAATATGAGACCGAACAGCTAGATTTTACAGGTAGGTAATTGTCATGCTCATTCAGCTAGTTTTTAATTTTGCAAAGCATGACATAACACCCCCTTCCAACCCAGTCTTATGGACCAGTTGGACTCAATACTGATAGTGTGGATTGGAAAAATATTTCCAGACTATATCTTGGTGGGTGTGTCGATCTGTGCAGAAGGCTGAACATTGTGTTGAATGTGTGGAATTGTTTTGTGACCGTTAGCTGTTGTATAAATGGTAATCTTTGCTGTTTGATTGGTTACTGGGCGTAGACGAACCTGGTTTTGTAGTTTTGTCTGATTTGCTTGAACGGGTACTTGACAAGTATGTAAGTGATGTTACCATTAACATGTGAATGCCTCATATTTACCTACAATCAAGACTGAAAATGCTCTCCTCGCACGTAGAGGTTTTTTTAGTCAAGTAATTATTTGAAACTGAATGTGCTGGAATCCAGATATAAGAAGCAGCAGATCAACTCATTGCCCCACTCTGCATTTACGGCATTTAGCAGATGCTCTTATCCAGAGTGACTTCCTTGTCCTAATTACAGGGACAGTCCCCCTGGAGACACTCAGGGTTAAGGGTCTTGCTCAGGGACCCAGTGGTAGTAAGAGCCATAGGTCCATAGGCCTACCACTAGACCACCGCCACCACTCTTACTTCATTAGAGCGTTGTTTTTGATCATTGTCTTCTGAATCAGGCTTCTTCTGGCAGTTATGAGACGGTGGGAAAACCTCAGAGCCCCAGAGGCTTGTTGTTGAGACATATTTCCATACATATCCTCTCAATCTTCATTTCAAAAGCATTTTTTGGTTGGATGGCACCCTTTTGAGGCAGTTCTTTCTAGCTTGGCTCAGCAATAAAAATCTGATGCCATTCCCATCTGAAGAAGAGAAAGTAGGCCATTGTTTTGGACAAAGGCGCTCTCTAACTCCCTCTCTACGGTTGTCTGACGGGCCAGTGTTTTTTTTCCCCCTCCTTGAGAGATCATGTATTTCCTTTTGAAGGGGTTGGACTCTTGTCTTATAGTGAGGGTCTAAGTGTAACTATGTAGGTTTTGTGCAGTAGTATTTTTCTGTTCTTTGTTGATACTGACATTGATGAAGACTCAAGCTTATAGGAATCATTCTTTTCCACATACTGGTGCATTTGAAAGGGTCCCAGCTAGACAACATGCTGGAGTTTGGGAAGGCGTTCCTGACAGGCAGCATGGTGGAGCTCAGTGAACAGTGCTGGATAGGCATCTGGACCAGCGTGCTGGAGCTCATCTTTAGTGCCTAAAGGGTTGCTGAGCAACAGATGGCCTGTGACATGAGAAAAAGCTTTGCAGAGCTGGGACTGCAACCAGCCAAGGAACCCTGGTTCTCAGCTACATAGCAACAGGCACCTTCTCAAGGCCCTCTTGCTCTCTTTCTGCTTGGTCTTCACATACATGCTCTCGTTTGCAAATCTAGTATATTGGTCATGAGGGTCAGGTGTTTTAGTTACATTCCCTTCCAATCTGAAGACAACTGATCAAGATGTATGTGCTTTTGGAACAAAGCCTCATATCTCCAAATGAAAGACTTTACAGGATAAGGAGAAATTGTTTCATTCTTCCATGCCAGTGGATTTAAAAAATTTTTTTTTTTTTGCATAGATGTTTTTTTCCAAATAATGTAAGACAAACATAAAAAGAAAAAACAAAAAACCCAACAAAAATACCCAACTAATATGTAAATTATAAAATTGTATACCATTTTAAGGGCTGATGGAGACTCATACTTCAAACCAAATTCATTCCGATGGTCAGTGTGATGATGCAGAGGGGAGTGATCTGGTTGGATTTCCCCAAGGTCCTGACTGATAGTACAGTCTGCGAGGATTGAAGCTTGCCAGATAATGGGGCAAAGTGCAGTGTAGTGTTGCAGCATCAGAGTAATGAGGTAAAGACTTGCGCTCTCAAACAAGATAGTTAGGATTGTACAGTGTATTATGGGACCATAAGCCTTTGGAAGGTAAGTTGAATTTCTTAATCACAGTTTTAGAAGAAGGTCAGCATTTCTTTCTTTCTTTTTAGTTTGTGAATTCATCCATCAGGGTACAAGGATGTTTTATCTTTTCTGTTTGGTGTTTTTGCTTCGACTTTGATTAAGATGGTTTGAATAAGCATTGGAATCTCCACAGTCCCTTTTGGCCTTCTGACAGAAAAACTTCAATTCTTTTAAACTCTTGAATTTTTGCAGTTGAGTGGAAGAACAGAATTGTGTGAATAGTTTGAGCGAGAGATATTATCCCTGTCTGAAAGGGGTTAATGTGCCGGCTGGTTGTCATTCCAGCCTAGTGATCTGTAATCCTGTCTAATTTATAGTCTTTTCTATTCTTACTTTTAATCCTAATGCTTAAAAATTCACTAGTGTCATGTTTTTCTCAGATGTCTTCCTGTTTTGACATAACTGACTTAAAACACACTTTCTTTAGCATGTAAAAAGTTCGTTTCCTTACTGGTTTAATGCCCAAGTCTCTTTTTTATTGGGAATGTATAATCTGCATGGTGGCTTAAGGTCTAAGCAACATGATTGGAAGGTTGTGGGTTCAAGTCCCAGACCGGTAGGGCACACTTCAGCAAGGTATTGTTACCGAACACTGCTCAGCACTCCTCGGGCATGGATGAATGGCTGCCCACTGCTACATTTATTTATTTATTTATTTATTTATTTATTTATTTATTTATTTGGTGTGGATTAAATTTAGAAGAAAGCATTTATTATTTTTTTTTGTGGTACAAGTGTTGTGCTGTTGTGTGTTGACCGTTACAGAATAGCCTCTTTCATTCACTCACACCGAAGGCCGATCCACAATTACGATGTTCCATGTGAAATTCGTCCACAGCTGAGTAAACTGAACAATGGTCACTGAAGTGTGTGTGTTTTTTTTTCCCCCCGTGTTTAGCACATTCTTTGATTTTAAGTTTAATGAGTTTGGAACATTGCAAATTCTACTCGAGCTGGTTAGTGGGCGTCACATGGGGGTGGAGTGTTGGCTCTACTCGTTTGAAAATCTCACCGATGGGTGTGGGTGTCTGCCCTCAGCACCGATCTCAAATACACCACAGTACTCAATAGTTTTGTGAGCTTTTTGGATTGAATAGCCCACATCATATTACAAAATAGGTTAGGGAGTTAGGCGTTTATGGTGTCGATAGTCCCAGATTGCTGTTACGTAACGAAGTAGATACCACACCATGGTGGGCTTGTTTTTGTCTTCATTCTCCAACATGTGTGCTATGGTGGTTTGCATGGAGGGACGGGGGTGATGAATATGGCTCGCTTTGTAATTCCGGCCTCAGTTTCTGCCCCCACCACCTCTTCTCCTCGTTTCCCACTCTTCTCCTACTTACAACTACCCTTCCCACAGATGGCAGCACTACAATGAATGTCCTTTCTTGGAGGCAGCTGGAGAAACACTTGGCTACGTTTGGCACCTCACTGAGAATTTTCTCACTCCATACCTCATTTCGGTCCCTTGTAATGGCTGGTGTGTGGCAAACAAGGGTACTCTGTTTCTACTCCAATCTGCTGAAGCAGAGGCTATCACTGTAAATGAAAAATGATTTCCCTGTGGATATTTTTTTCATGGATTTTTTTTTTTAAGGCCTTGTAATTTCTAAGAGGGACTTTGTAGATTTGTGTAAGATTTTGGAAATAGGACCTATCTTGCATTTGCATAATGTGCCTAGTGGTTATACTTCTGGTTAGGGTGTTTGGCCCCAAATTGGAAGATTGCGGGTTCCATTACCAGTAGGTTGCCCTGAGGTACCCTTGAGCAAGGTACCGTCCCTGTCACTGCTCCCTGGGTGCTTTCAATAGCTGCCCCCTGCTGCACGTGTGTGTATGGGTGAAACGCAGATTGAATGTCGTTGTGTTGTGCTGTGCTGCGTTTCACAATGACGAGGGTTGTCACTTATGCTTTCACTTAATATAAAAACCACTGTGCGAAGTTGCTGTGCTTACAAAGTAACAAATTTGATAGCAGCTGGGCATGTTCTCTTTAAACGTCATGATCCTACAGTTCACCGTAGTCCCACCCTACCTGTACAGGGTCACACCTCTGCGTGCTGATCGACTTTCATGTTTTAGACAGGGCTATTCTGATTTTATGTGGACCAAAGGGAGACAGGCTGTAAGAAAACGTGGCTATTTATGAATGCTATAGTGTATTATTTGCAGATTTGTGTTGTTTGATTCAAAACAACAGCTGTTTGAAATGCTTTATGGGGAAATTGTTGTAGCTTTAGACACCAACTCTGACATAGTGGGGCTTTTTTAGCAAGTTAGGCTTTTAGAAGCCCTTCAGAAAGGGTGCTAATACTGCCGACTCTTGAAATACAATAATTTGGTTCTGAACAATGACTGCCAAACTAAACAACTAAATAATTGATCATACTTCTTTTCAGTAATAGAAAGGGAACACGTCAGTAGTTTTATATATAGGGGAATAACCGAGAAGTTAAAGATCTCTGGAACAGGCTAACCAACTGATATGTGGTCTGCTTGTTGCTGGGAACACAGGCCGGTGTTTTTATCTGATGATGGGTGAGTTGGTTAGAGGCTGAGGGAAGAAAGGTTATGAAGTAAACATCAGGAGGCCATTTGAGGTGTGTAAATTCACTGCTCTTTCAAGATAGTGGATAGTGGAAGGTAGGGTGGTGGTGGTCTAGTGGTAGGGTTCTTGCCTATAGACCTATGGCTCAAGAGGTCCCAGGTTCAAATCCCACCTATAGCACTACCACCACTGGGTCCCTGAGCAAGACCCTTAACCCTGAGTGTCTCCAGGGGGACTGTCCCTGTAATTAGTACGTGGAAGTCGCTCTGGATAAGAGCGTCTGCTAAATGCCATAAATGTAAATGGATAAAACAGGATTTTTAACATTTTCTTTACCTTTAAAATGATACACTACAGTACACTGTGCTCAATCAAATTAAGACTTATACAATTAGTAAATGCAGTCAATGAGAGAAAAACGGACATGGAGGAACCCGCAGTTTAATTAACGCAGTGCAAGTGTGCTGCTGAGATGATTCACGTTGCATGTGCTGTTTGCACCAAATGGAGAAAAACAGTAATATTCTCATGTCAGCATAATGTTTTGTTTCGTAAAGATTGGCTCAAGATTTGGCCATATTTAATAGGAAAAGCTTATTCCAAAAATGTGCTTCCCACAAGCTTCCCAGGGACTGAAACACACTATTACAGTTTTCTCTACCACTTCCTGTAGGTCCCTTGCAGCTTAGCTGGACAGTGGGGGCTGCCTGACCCCTTGGCAAAAGGATCCACCCCCGCCCCTTTTTTTCCACACTTTAGCATTTCATCCCTCCTCCTCCTTTTAGGCGGGAAGCCGTGAATCTCTCGTAACTGCGGCCCCTTGTGGTCATTCTTTGCTGCTGTGGTCATGCTGTCGCTTTTTTAAATTAGAATTCTGATTATCAATTTTTGGGATGCTAGAAACTGTCAGTGCATGTATGATTGAAGCTTATAAATTCTTTAGAAATGGCTATTAACATCCCATTACACAAGCATTAAGAAAATGGCTTCCTTTAAGGGTGCACTGCTGTGTTTTCTCGCTGGTAGCCGACACGTATGCTTTTCTCAGCTAAAAAGGCAGAATAGCACATTACATACGACTACCTGGCGGCAAAAACAAATGTTTTCCAAGACTCACTACGTTACATCCTGAATGATCAACCATAGTCACGCAAGTAATGTGGAAAGTTGATCGTTCATATTTCTAACAAAAGCGTGCATTTTCTTTCCCTCTGTAGTATAAGAGAGCAGTTACTATGGCGATGTTGGAAAAGGAAGGCCATCAGAATGCACCAGTGTGGGCGCACATTAAGTGACATGGCAAGATCCGCTGTCATCTGTCTCTTTTCCTTTCTCATTTAGCAGTTTAATCAGGCAAAGCTTGATCTACAGCCAGGTACAGAACCATCAGTCTGTCTAGCATATTTTGTGCCGCTATAAATCATCTAAAGAAAAGTTAAAGTTGATGAGTTATTAAACTGCATTGTAGTAATTGCTCTCTTTTAGGGGTGCTGTTTCATTTCTCATGTCTGTTATTTATTTATTTATTTATTTATTTATTTATTTATTTATTTATGAACAGCAGTAGCCCACTATAAAGAATAATTGTCTTCCAAAGATGACCGTTTGACCTTATGAAACTGAATGAGCAATTGATCTGAAATGAACATTAAACACTTGTATTGTCACACAAGACCATCTAGTCATCTCAACACTGACATATGTCTAATAAAACACACGGTTAATATATTATTCCACAATGCTGACAATGTATGTGAAAGCTGCATTATTAAACACTTTGGCAAACTCATTATTGGACATGGATTGGCCTGCATTCCCGTTAATTATAATCATGATTTGTAATGAGCCTTACTATTTTAAAGCCCTGTGACTTGTCCTGGATATTTTTCTGCTTTTGACTAATTTCTTCAACATTAGGAATTGCCAGGCCTCTGGACCTATGCATTTGTCTGCTTTGGTCCAGAAAAGGATCTAAAAATCCTTTTTAGATTTTTTGTATTTGTTTGCTTGTTTCTACTCCCTAAAGAAAAGGAAAAAAAAGCCACTTTAAAAATTTTAAATGGAAAAAGAAATTCTGAAGAAATGCATCTAACAAACATAGAACTCTAGGTCCAAATGATCCCCACATAGAAACAGCATTTGGGACAACATGAAATCTACAGAATCAATTTATGCTTGGATTTCAAACGTTCTGTGCAGTTGCACTGAAGGAAAGTTACTCCCATCAATGGTCCAGAAACACAAGTGCTAGGGCCCTTTCTGTCAGCTTTTCCTTTCACTATCTCTTAGGACCACAAAGATTGAAGGTGGAAAGATCCTGTGGGAGTTTTTTCAGCACCAGAGCTCTGGAGAAGTTGACACTGGTTTGGCAGTGCCCAGAGCTGGCAGAGAAAGTGCTGCATTCAGCATCAGGCCTACTTGAGCTTTTAGAAATTCACTACATGTTTTTCCTACAGCTCTCTTCTCTAATAAAAAAAAAAGTGTGGATAGTTAGAAAATTCTCCGAATTTTGATTTGTAACAATAATTCTACACATAAATGCATCGCTTTAGACAAATGCCATCACAAACATACAGGTATATTGTAACCTGATCTCAGATGAGTATAGGAGACAGATGAGTATGACTGAATGTCTGCTTTCTGGAAATTGGAATTACATTCATTCTTGCTATCAGCAGCAGATGGCCCTAGGCCCTGAGACTGTCATCATCTGATTTAACTGACTGAGGGAGGTGGCGCTGCAAGCGGTGCTAGAGGAAACAAACTCAGCAAGTGGGATGTTGTCAATGCTTGCCTAAAAAGACCTCCTGTTTCTTTAAAATGACTGTCCATTTGCCCTGCAGGCCCCTAACTCACTAGAAGATAGTATCTACTGTTCTGGATTTTGTCAACTTTACAAAGCAGGAAAATGGATCTCAGAGGAGATAACCCTGCAAACTCTCTAATTTGTGTATGTCAGGTTTCCATGAAGGCTGAACATTAGTTCATTTGTCTACAGAGATAGAGATACAAGGTGGTCAACTGTTTGCACTAGAGTTACAGGCAGTTTTTAGGTCCGGATTGAGGGAGCCTGTAGTGCTGCTTCATTGTATTGAGTTCGAAAAGTGATTTAACTCTCTCCAGTACCAGTCAGCCATTTTTATATTGTGGTTTGACAATCCAGTCAGGTAAGACAGAGGATAATGTCCTGTCCTTTCTCCTGTATAATGCTTGGATGGGATGACTTAGGAAAATGGGATATAAGTGCATATTAGTTCAGGGAGTCAGCTCCAAAAATACATTGACCGAACAAATGATCGAACGGTGATGTTGCTTAACACAGATTTTGAGAAAGATTCTGCAGTTATAAGTGCAAAATGGAAATTTGCGCTCTGTGAAGGGTTTGTGTGTGTGTGTGTGTGCGTAGGAGTGGGTGGGCAGGAGAGAGGGTATAACAGGGAGCTCTATGTTGGCGTTCTCTTCAAATTTGCCTCCAGAGAGTTGGTGTGGGGGAGCTGAGAGAAATAAGAAGGAGAGAGCGAGAGAGGGTTCAGCATGTTTCCATGGCTTAAAGCAATAGGCCACATCACTTTGAGCAGATTGGTGCACAGTGAACGTACCCTTACAGCAAAGGGACAGAGATGTCTGGTGGTGCAAGCCTCTAGTGGCAGAACACTAGAGTTTTGTACATGAGCTGTGAAAGCGCAGCTCTGCCTCTGACTTCCAGCAGCAAGCAGCTTTAGCAGCTTTTGGATGGACATTTCTGTGTCACATGTCTCATATTCCATAAGTACATGCTGCTGTGTGTGTGTGTGTGTGTGTGTGTGTGTGTGCGCGCTTAGCTCCATTGAGAGATGCAGCAGTGCAGTGGGTGGGAGGTGGGGAGTTATGTAACGGAGAAAGAGGACTGCTGTGGTAAACTTGAGAGGTGGAGTAGGTGGGATTTTCTGGAGCAGGGAGTCTTATCTTTCAGAATGTGCATGAATGTGTGCGTGTCAGGAGATCTGAGTGCAATATTTGTGGCAGATTCCTAACATCAGACACAAAAGAAAATGGTAGCACATCAACACAGTCGTGTTTTAATGATTAATAATAATGTTGGAGAGCTGACATGGTGCTTTATATTATTTGATTGGTATTGCTTTACCTTATTGCGACAGTGTTCCTACAGCATCATCTTACAAAAAATTCCGTTTAGCTGGCCTATGCTTTGTTTACTTGATCGTATGTATTTTTTAATTACTTTTCTGTATTGTTAATAGTATAACACTAATTATTCGTTTTTCTTGCGTACGGTTATTTTAGGTGTGATTTGAAAATGCTGTTATTGCTGTGGATGAGCACAATTTCATAAACCGTGAGCGTCTGTTAATTGTCAGCGATTGAACATTAAGGCGTCTGATCCCGCATAAGAACTTTCAGTGAAAACATCTGCAATTAGCCTGAATTTGCTCCATTTTTCATATAGAATATATATTGAAACTAAATTGCAAAACAAGCTATTCATGGTGACACAAAGATGAATTTGAAAATAAACCTTAATTACTTTTATTCCTTTTCACACTTTCATTGTATAATGACTGTGTTTCATTTGATGTTTGAAGAAGTACTGGAGACTTTTTTAGGTACATAAAACTATCATAACTGTAATCACAGGAGGGGGAAAAAAAATCTGAATGTTTACCAGGAACTGCCTATGAAAGAATGTTTAACAGATTTCTAGAAAAATGTAACAGATGAGGAGCGAGGGGCTACCACGGAAAGTCACTGGTAAGTAAAATTTAAATGTTTAGGCCAGTTCTGTCTCCTGGAAGTATAGAGCTTGTTGGGTAACATGTCACAAAGGGCCATAAATAGTGCAATATTTGATGCCCTGAGTATTTAGAGATGACTGTGAATCTTGGGAGTTTTTAGTTTCCAACAATTGATTAAAACAGAATGTTGCATAACTGAGATACTGCAGTTTTTAAATGAACTGTATAGAACCTCTGATTAATAGGCGTGTGTGAAAGCGAGCAGGACTGTGGACAATAAGTAGTCTTAAATTCAGCCTTCTTGAGCTCCTTTTGATTGCTGGATTTGGTACTTCATTCTTAACTTCATTATGGGATGGAGATTATAAGAAGGGCTTGACTGACGGCTCAGGGTGGGTAACATTTTAATATTTGTTACATGATGTGACATCGTTCTGAGGTGAACAAGTTCTGGTGAAAACTAGTAGAGCATGATGCCTGGCATCAGCCGCTTAACAGTGCATATCAGGCGCAAGTGATGTTGGATTTCTTGGAGAAGGTTTACCTCAGTGTTATCCTCTAAAGACTACAGTTATAATGGCTAAAATGAAGATCCAACAGGAGATAATCTTAGCGAAGCCTAATGCAGAAGAATGTATCGTTTTTGTAGACAGAAGAGATGATAGTGATTGACCAAATCGCTTTATGTCTTCCGAAGATACTTTCTTCCTTCTGAATGTACAAAGAAAGAGCAGAAGGTACTAACAGTTCTGTGGTTCCCCCCCCTCTACACAAATAAGTTTTTTCTTCTTCTTTTTCTTCTTTTGGCTGCACCCATTTAGAATCGTGTGTTTCCATTTCTTCACATCCTCTGCATCTTCCTCATTGACACTGACAACACTGAATGCGGGGACATGTCGTCTCTTACCACATCCATAAACCTCCTCTTGGGTCTTCCTCTTTTGCTCTTTATAAGCAGCTCCATTCTCAACTTCCTTGTCTCTCCTCTGTACATACTGCTACCTCCAGCTGAGCTGCTGATAGTTTCATTAGTGCCACCCTCTCCAACCTGTGTAGCATAGCTCTACTACCATCCTGTAACCCTTTCCTGTCACTCTTGGTGGTACCTCTCTTTCACAGATCACTTCTGCCACTCTTCTCCACTCATTCCAGCATGCCTGCACTCTCTACTTTACCTCTCTTCCACACTCGATATTACTCTGGACTGTCGATCCCAAGTATCTCACTTTCTCCACCTTGGTCACCTCTACTCTCTGCATCCTAACTACTTTCGTTCACACTCATATTCTGTCTGTAACTAGCGATTGGAGTACAGGTTTGCAACACAGGCCTAGAAGTAGATTTTTCATTTATAGTTCATTGGAACTGATCACGGCTTATTAATAAATGATTGCAAATTCCGACTTCCTGACACCAAAACTAATTTAGGAAGTCCCAACCAACATTGGTTGGTTGCTCTCAAGAATTTGGTTGGCAGTATGCATACATGGTTTGAAACAGGTGGACAGATGGACACGATGAGGAACACAATCATTTATTTATTTATTTTTAATTCCAGGATGTTCAGTACCAGTAGTTAGCATGATTTCATTTGGACAAATGCTAACTGTTGCTAATTTCTGGCTTCGTTCATTGTTAGCGATGGATTTTGAGTCGGGCGATCAATTTTAAGTAATCGAAGAAATAATTAAACATATTTTTATTTTGTTTAATTCAAAATTCAGCAGTCAGCAGTTTAATGGAGATATTATTAGTGCACAACACTAATTGTTTTGCTCTTCCATTATGAGGATCAGTACCCATGTCATTCAAAACCACCATTATTTGGTCTGGCTTTTGTAGGATATTGGTTTTGAGTTAATCTTGAACTTGTGTATTTGTTTTTTTCTACATGTGCTGTGTGCTTCCACTGAAATCCCTGGGCTTTTCCACATTCCAGGTAAGTCGTCTTGTATTGATACCTAACATGTATTTATTAGTCAAATACATAGTCAAAAATATCTGGTTCTGCAAACGAAGACACCTTGAGAATGCCAAAGAAACTGCTGCCAGTGTGCATTTGTAGAGTCTCTAGTGCTGGGTGATATTGATGAAGTTCCATATGGTGATATTTTCCAAATATATCACCACATCACAGTATGAGGTGATAAATAAATTGTCACGAATAAATTCATATTTGTGCATTGAAAAGCTCTTCAAAAGAAATGAACGAACTCACAAACCTTTAAATGTTCACAGCTGCTTGAAGAGTTCTGGTTCTCTGTCATTGAATACCTTACAAACGGAACAAGACTTGCTTTGATTCACATTTTTACTACGTGTGTTTTTAAAACTATTTCAGTCAGATGATTTAAAGGGTTTGTTACCCAGTCTGTTGGATCAACTTCAGCAAATCTTTCCAAACCATATCATTTATGAAATGCTCCTGTGCAGCTTGGGGTATAGATTAGATGTGTGCCGATTAATGTGATTCCATGCCCCGTCTGCCTCTAAAGAATGCTTAAAGCTATTTTAAAAACAATTTAGAGTAATTACGTTAAAGAATTAACACCACATTTATGCTAGATAAGCAACAAGATGTATTTAAATTGGAATCCCCTCAAAGATCCTTTAAAATAGTGGTCATTTTGTTACATGTTTATAATATGGGTATTTGCTGTAAATAACTTTTGTCTAGCCAGAGGCCCTGTCAGGTCATGACTGTGATGTAGCTTCAAAAAACTTCATTCTGTGCCATGGTTTAGTGTCTTATTATGCGGAGAATTGTAGAAACACTGATATTTTTATGTAAATATAGATTTCTTTCATTTTCCATCTGCTTGTGGATCAAACAGCTTACTGCCTGTATATAGTGTCAAATTGCTGGAGAAGTTTTGTGTACAACAGCATCAGAAGATAGAGAGCTTAAAGTGGCAAGGCAGCTTTGTTCAGTTGACTTTGCTGATGATCGCTAGAGCTTGTTGCCCAGATGTTGCTATGCAAGTCTCTCCTTCTCTGTCTGCCCCCCCCCCCCTCCCTCCCTACTCTCTTCCTTTTTCGCAGCAATCAGATCTTCCCCTTTCTCCTCCTTGCACCGAGTGAGGAATGTAATTAGTGGTTGTGCATGCAAGTGTGGCAGGCACAGAGGGTGTTGTCGGACCTGCCACTCGAAGCTGATGCATCGATTACCCCGCTGTGTGCCATTTTCTCTCACACTTGGCACAGGCTTGCTTGCATGCATGGCCTCACACACACACACATACGCGCACGCTCCCCTGGCTACTTATTTAAGAAGCATACACAATTGTGCAGTATGTAAATACTGCACAATGCATACCCACTAGGGGCAGCGGTGGCCTAGTGGGTAGGGAGTTGGCCCTGCATCGGAAGATTGTGGGTTCGATTCCCTCAAAAAGTAGGTTGCCCTGAGGTACCCCTGAGCAAGGTACCGTCCCCGTCACTGCTCCCCGGGCGCTTTCAATAGCTGCTCACTGCTGCACGGTGTTTGTGTGCATGGGTTAAAAGCAGAGGTCCAATTTTGTTGTGGTTCATGGTGTGCAGTGCTGTGACCTCGCAATGACAAGGGTTGTCATTTTCACTTTCACTTTCAATGCAAGGGTTTTTGAGAAACTCAAACCTTAAGGCCTGGCTTTGTGGCTGGCACTCATCTTCAGCACATGTTACTGTATGTTTTTAAGAGTCTTTGTCTACATTTACATTTACAGCATTTAGCAGAAGCTCTTATCCAGAGCGACTTACAATCCTAACTACAGGGACAGTCCCCCTGGAGCAACTCGGGTTTAAGGGAACTTAATGGTGGTAGTGCTAGAGGTGGGATTCTAACCTGTGACCTCTTGGACCATAGGCGAGTTTCCTACCACTAAACCACCACTCTACAGTCTACCTTCCTCTTAGTTATAGTGCAAAATGTTTCATGCATTGCAGTTAAAGGCTTTAATATTTGGATTTGGTCTCAAAGTCTCCGCTTCTCTCCACATGCGATCATCCGTTTTGGCCTATCAAAGGCCCATTTTTGTGTTTTGAACCATTATACACAATTTGAGCTCCCACTCCTAGATGATGAGCATTCCCTTTCATCTTTCTTCTGTTCCTCAACTTTTCGTTGATAGTTGTGTGCACTTGGTCATTTTGCCTTGACTTGCTGAACCTTTAATACTCCCACAGTCAGTGTAGGAAAAATCCATCAAGGTTCTGTTGACTTGGATGCAGTCTGGCAAAAGAAGAGAAAATGTAGAGCTTTACTCTACAGGTGAGCCAAGAAGATTCGTGAGGATGCATATCCATTGTCACAGCACCTGTGCATTAGACCTGCTTGTTGCTGAGCTCTCTTTCATTCTCTCATTCTTTCTGTCTCTGCATTGGGATAGAGTACAGCATAGAAGAATACTTTCTTCTGCTTTTATAGGCAACAGAAACTTTGATTCTCTTTTTGTTCTCCATTAATTTGTCCATAAATTACAATAGCAGAATCTGTAAAAGGTTGTATCTTTGGGTTGTTGTTGTTGTTGTTGAAAATGTTTCCTATTCCTAAGTATTGCTGTCTTAGTGTTGTCATGGTCTAATACTGCAATACACTGCCATCTATCTGATGCAGAATAGAATCTTTCAAGTTGAGAGCTCATTATATCCAACATCTCTTGTTTTGCATGCATGCAATGCAAATGCATAGTAAGAGAATGTCTATTCTTGTGGCCTTGCACTGCTGTCTTGTGAGAAAGGGCATATTGTGAGTAATAGATAAAAACAAAACATAGATTTAAAACAAAACTGTCTTTCTAACCAGCATGTGTGTTTGATATCAGATATCTGGCAAAAGTAGATTGAGATATAAAATGGTTCTGCCCAACATTTGTTGGTTGGCTTGCTGTATTTTCAACCTTCTGAATTTGACCTTCATTCACAGTCATGACTATCAGCTTGTGTCTGTGTTGCTGGCAGCCTTCTCTGGCTGTGCAAACCTGAGCGGGTTTTACGCACACTTGTGACGTCTGTCACCCCAGGCCACCGCATCCTGCTTTGGGCAGCTGGTGCGCTGAGCCCCTACCTGCTCTATGGGTAGACTTGGACTGAGCTGGCCGGATCTAGTCGGGGTCTGGCGCCGTTTCCCTCATCCAGATTGCCCCCACCCTTTTCTCTGCTCGCCATCTGGAGAGGATGCCTGTATCTCAAAATTAGACACCCGCAGTAGGATTCGGTCCAAGATCAAGGGGATACACCTGTAGCTTGCAGGCTGCCTTGGCTGTAATGCCCATCAATGTGATCTGGCAATGGAAAGCCATGGTCCTTTCAGATGCAGTTTTATGGGCTTATGGAGGAGGGAGAGATTGGTTCTTTCATCTGAAAGAACTAAACAGTTTAAACTTGTTTTAAACCTACTGCTACATCCTTTAGCCATTATTCAAAAGCCTGTTTCTGATCAGAAGTGTTTTTGCTGAATAAACATACACAGTGAGCCTTTCTCAACCTAGCCTTGATCCTGACATATTTTGAACCCCAGAAACACCAGTCACACTCTAACGGTGCCAGACACTACCATGCCAGTGTTCATGTTGGTGCTAGATTCTGGTCAGCAGCTGCGCTATGGTCAGAACTCAACAATGATGAATGGTGAAGAGGGCAAATGTTGCTGCAACATATTGTCTTCAGTATGTTATTCTACACCTATATAGAGAATAGGTGGGTGGAGCTCATTAGCTGACCAGTTAGCAGAAGGTAGTTACAAGTTAGGTGTTTTTAATCAAGTGCCCAGAGAGATCTTTTTGTTGCGTACTGTCGATTAAGCAATATTTGTGAGATAAGTGGAACTCTTTACTATTGCATCCCTCCAGACATTTCAAATTCTAAATTCGGATGAGTAATTATCTGGGTAAAGTGTCAAAAAGTAAAAGTTAATCTAAATCAAACTGTTAAATGTGGCTTGGGCTCACTGCATTACATGAAATACAGAGAATTAAAGGGAGATTGTCAGTGAAATGCAGTAAAGAAATTAAGGCCAAGCGGTCTTGGAAAAGCTGCTTAACTAAACGGACACACGCTTCCTCCACTGCTGCAATGAGGACGTTCTGTCGGAATGGAAGTTGTGGTTTTAACTTTGTTTTGGATTCAGCTATTTTTCCAGTCTGAGTTGAAGGTCCACTTGTGGGAAAACACACTCTCTCTCTCACACACACACACACACACATACAGTGTGCAGCCGGGGATCTCATCCGCCGAGAAAAGCCCATTTTAGAAGCTGATGTGTTGTTAATGGATTCCTTCCTCTCTCTGTAATGCACAGCTGTACTTCTCTTCTAAAGGAGACTTGAAAACACCAACAGTGTCTGCCTTTCTCTCTCACTCTTTCACTTGCCACTTATCTGTGTTCTTCTGCCTTTTGTTGGTTTAAATGATAAATGTGAAGAACCGTTTAAGTTTGACCCCACCACTTTAGGCCCATAGAATATACAGCAGCAGTACCGTCCCCGTCACTGCTCCCCGGGCGCTTTCAATAGCTGCCCACTGCTACACGGGTTTGAGTGTGCATGGGTAAAATGCAGAGGTCCAATTTCGTTGTGGTTCATGTGTGCTGTGCCGTGACCTCGCAATGACAAGGGTAGTCACTTTCACTTTTTTCACTTTTTTTCAACAAGAGGGCTTTTAGTCACAGATGATGGACAGACTGTAAAGAATAACCTCTAGTTGTGATGACAGTTATTTGGTTTTTTTTCTGCATGTCACTTACTTGCTTTGTTGGTATTCCAGGTAATATTTAATCCTTAGAAATCCATAGTAGTTTATTTGTTCATATTATTAGTTTTTATTTCCATTTGACAAAAGACAAAAAAAGGAAGGGAAAGTGTAAAACTATAATCACGTTTGAATTGTTGCTAAAATTCTTGTTAAGAAATAAATAAATCACATCATAAAGCTGGCATCACAATTATTTCATCCTCTAAGGGTTAAGTCAAGCTTGCTGAACATTGGCCTCTTTGACACACTGTCAGGATAAGAATAAGTCTTCCAGCTCTTCATTCATGTAATCAAGTTTTTGAGCTTTTTCTTAGACAGCTTTCCTGAGTATACACTGCTTTAACAAATCGCCCTATTGCAGGTTTATGGCCTGAAAACCCCTTCATCTACCTTTGGGTTGAAAGTGGATGTTCTGCATGGAACATGTTTCATAACCTTTTGTGCACACATACACACTCATACATACACAGTCTTTCTCTCTATCTACAGTATCTCACAAAAGTGAATACACCCTTCACATTTTTGTAAATATTTTATTATAATCTTTTCATGGGACCTCACTGAAGATGTGACACTTTGATACAGTGTAAAGTAGTCAGTGTGTACAGATTGTATAACAGTGTAAATTTGCTTTCCCCTCACAATAACTCAACACACAAACGTTCATGTCTAAACCACTGGCAACAAAAGTGAGTACACCCCTAAGTGGAAAAATGTCCACATTGTGCCCAAAGTGTCAATATTTTGTGTGGCCACCATTATTTTCCAGCACTGCCTTGACTCTCTTGGGCATGGAGTTCACTAGAGCGTCACAGTTTCCTCAGTTTCTTTAGCAAGGCAGTGGTCTGGGGTCAGTATCATGTTGGAATACTGCCCTGCGGGCCAGTTTGCAAAGGGAGGGGATCATGCTCTGCTCCGGTATGACACAGTACATGTTGGCATTCATGATCGGAAGATTGTGGGTTCAAACCCCTTACCAGTAGGTTGCCCAGAGGTACCCTTGAGCAAGGTACAGTCCCCGTCACTGCTCCCTGGGCGCTTTCAATAGCTGCCCCCTGCTGCATGGTGTTTGAGTGCATGGGTTAAATGCAGAGGTCCAATTTCGTTGTGGTTCACTGTGTGCTATGTTGTGACCTTGCAATGACAAGGGTTTTCACTTTTCACTTTCACAGTTCCAAACCATGACACTCCCACTACCATGCTTGACTGTAGGCAAGACAGACTTGTCTTCATACTCCTCACCTTGTTGCCGCTACACATGCTTGACACCATCTGAACCAAATAAGTTCATCTTGGTCTCATCAGACCACAGGACATGGTTCCAGCAATCCTTAGTCTGCCTGTCTTCAGCAAACTGTTTGCGGGCTTTCTTGTGCATCATCTTTAGAAGAGGCTTCCTTCTGGCACGACAGCCATGCAGACCAATTTGATGCAGTGTGCGGCGTATGGTTTGAGCACTGACAGGCTGTAGAGCAACAAATCTTTTTTTCAGATCCTCAGAGAGTTCTTTTCCATGAGGGGCTATGTTGACCTTCCAGTGACCAGTATGAGAGAGTGAGAGAGAGAACACCAAATTTAACTCACCTGCTCCCCATTCACACCTCAGACCTTGTAACACTAACGAGCCACATTTACTCACTTTTGTTGCCAGTGGTTTAGACATGAATGGCTGTGTGTGGAGTTATTTTGAGGGGACAGCACATTTACACTGTTATACAAGCTGTACACTTTACATTGTATCAAAGTGTCATATCTTCAGTGTTGTCCCATGAAAAGATATAATAAAATATTTACCAAAATGTGAAGGGTGTACTCATTTTTGTGAGATAATGTATATTTCTTCCAACTTGCATTTTCTTGTTCATGTTCATGAGAAGTTGTAGCAACCTCCTTTTTTTTTTTTTTTTTTTTTATTGAGCCTGCGATTATTCGAACCTGCTTGTATGTTTGGCAATGAAGTTTCATTCCACTCTTTTTAAGGCAATGCTGTAGCTTTCTGATTTTCAGCGTGATTCTGATTTTCTGCAGATGTCTTAGTAATTATTGAGCCTTGAATTCTGCTCCTGTAAGTCCGGTGTCTCATTCCGGTGTCTCATATCAGGAAAATGTCCAGGTAGAAAAAAAGAAATTCAACAGTCAATTCTTAGGTGTTTTTTTTTTTTGTTTTTTTTTTTTTGTTTTTTTTTTTTTCCCCCTATTTTTTACAATTTATTGCCCCTCCCTGAATCCCTGAACGGAGGTGAAGGCTTTCTTCTGTTTGATAGTGTTGCTGTTGGTTCTGGACAAGCAGCAGAACAATAGAAGAGCAGCACTGCTTTAACTGAAGATGGCCAAAGATTTTTTTTTATTTTTTTCGGGTGAAATGTGGATGTGTGCCTGGGAATGAGTGTTTTTGAGTTTGTGCTTAAGAGCGTGTCGTGTCGACATGGGTGTGTGTGTGTGTGTGTGTGTGTGTGTGTGTGTGTGTGTGTGTGTGGGAGCTCCACACTGCTTTCTTCATTTTATGTAACCACAGCGTACAGTTCCTGCACCCTGGTGCTAAAGAGTCTCACTGTGTGTGTGTGTGTGTGTGGTGTACTCCCATGATGCATAGCAAAGCTGCTGGCAGATCAATGACATAAATGTTAGTGACGGGAAACAACAAATATTCTTTCTAACCTGTGTAGTTACTCATAATTGAAATCCATGTTAAAGTGAAGGGAAACATCCTTGATTATCTCCATGATCATTCATGCTAATATTCTAAATAGGCTTTTGGTTGCAATTTTATTCCAGTAAAGCAAATGCACTTCATGACCCACATCGCATTTTGACTGATATAACAGATTTTTAAATTAATAATAATTCTTTTATTCTTTTTCTTTTTTTTTTTTTCCAGAGATTTTAGAGCAGTGTAGGGAAAAAAATTCATTTTAAATTATATGTATATTATAATATTATATATTATTACATGTATATTATAAACATTATTTTATTATCGATTAGTGTTTGATTGGTTTATTATAGAGATTTAACTATGCAGGTATTTTACACATTCTAGTGTCATGAAACTTGTTTCAAGTTTATGCTTTTTTGCAGGCGTTTTCTGTTTAAAGGACACTGCCAAGTCCATTACTGACACATCATGAAACAGAGAGACTGTAGTCCTTCTGTTCAGACTTCTCTCTGCCAACCTCATAATTAAATTGGACCTAAAGGCAGCAAAACTCACTCATTGACTTCAAGAACAGCAACCAGCAGCAACATTAGATGCAGTGTGCATATGACTATAAGCGGTCCTGTTTCTCAACCTGATGATGGCAAACACATGATTAAACATTAACAAGGCTGGAGGTAAGTCACCATATCGGCAGGGCCTCGCCTCAGGCAAGGCAAACGTACGTGCTTATGGTTCAGCGGACAGGGCCTTGAGGTTGTCTTACTTTTGATTATGGGTCTGTTTGCATGACTGCAAGATGATGTAAACCCTGGGTGGAACTTAAGAGTGCCTACTTTCAATATTTCACATACTTCTGATGAACCAAGATACAGGTATAAGTTAAGGGGGGGTACACTGCTCTTGCAGGAAACATGGATCAAGTGAAGAGTTTGATTATGTCAGATGTCTGATCACTGGCTTTAGTGTTCTTCAGACTAAAGGAAGGCTCTGCACATGTTCCAGTTCTTCTGCAAAAAGTAAATAAATAAATAAAGGAAATAGAATTTTTCCGAACATTCAAAAACACGCGAGCACTGTGGGTTACCAAGGCAACAGGCAACCTGCTGCAGAGAGAAAGAGCGGGAGGGAGTGGGCAGGATGACACACACACACACACACACACACACACACCAAAACATACACACAAAAGAAGGGGTTCATGTTATGGACTTTCTCATATCAAAATGTTGTGTGGCAGATATCATCACATCACCAAACATCATTACATCTTTACATGAAACGCAAAGCATTTTGACTAATGAGTTCTTGTGATTTGTCAAGGCACCCTTACTGGCAAGGTAAGAGATTGATCACTGAGAGAGTGAGCACAGTTCCCAGTGGACATTTTTTAAAAAGTGCTGCATCACAACCATTAGCATTATTTTAATTTAAAGTGACAGAAGTGCCGATGCATAGGAGGCAATAACTCCTCCTATTTGGCTTTATCTTGCACTAATTTTTACTATACACTGATCAGCTGCGACATTAAAACCAGTGATACTGACGTGAATAACACCTCCTAACATCCCTATACCATATTACCTGTCAAGGGATGGAATATTTTAGATATTTGTATTTTATTTTATGTGAACAGTCAGTTCTTGAAATTTGTTGTATGCAGGAAAATGCAAGATCATTGCCAATTTCTACCTTCCACTACTGTGTTCTTGTTATGCCCTGGTTATGGACAGTACCTTCTAAAAGAGATCCAGTGAAGAACAGTCTGTGAAACTGTGTCAGGGTAATGTGATCATAGGGCTTTCTGTTATACATGGGAACAAATGATGGCTGCCTGGTCTGATCCCAGAGAATAGCTACAAATGGCTAAAATGTTCTTGCCAAGTTTGGTTTGCTGCAGTTCTGACTGCATACTTGCAGACTGCTGGTTCCCCATGCTGACTCTGAAAGCACCTAAAGATGACATCAGAACTGGATTTCTGAACATCATCTAATCTGATGAAACATTTCTCCCTTTACATAATGTGAATGGCCTGGTGTGTGGTGTCTGTGTGTGTTAATTACCTGCTGAAGAAATGGCACCAGGATGCTCTATGGAAACATGGAGTGTGTACAACATAACGAGTGTACAATATTTGACCTGGTCTCCAAATTCCCCTGATCTCTGTTCAAACAAGCGTCCGTGAGATATGCTGGATAGGGTTGCAATAGGGTGGAAAATTTTCAAAAAGCTCTCCATGGGAAGTACACCTTTTTTATTATTTTTTTTTTTTTCACCTTTTGTAATTTTGGAAACATTCCAAGTTGGAAACTCAGAAACTTGGGAATTTACAAGTATATATGGGTGTTAAAGAGAATTATCTGGAGGTTTGCAGAATTTACTGTAATATATACAAACAATTGCATAGAAACAATTATAAACATTTAGTCTGGTCATAAGCAGACATGCATGCAAAAATTTTCTAATACAAGTTTTAAAAATGACATTTTGAGAACCTTAATCAGTTTATTCATGGAACAACAACAACAAATCATGAATGCACCATTCCCAAGACCTAAAAAAAAAGTTCCCATTCAACATGTAAATTGAAAGCTCCCACAAATGTACACAGCTTTTTCTTCTACATTGGCTACATACTTTAATTCCATAGATCAGTTATGTTATTCCCAATAATATCTTCAAAGCCTAAATGGGTGTAGTCCTTGAGCTACAGAAGTGTTTCTAGAAGTGTCCCGCTGTAGTGCTGCAGCTTTCTAGAACTGTGTTGTGTAGTGAAATAAATCTGTGCATGTGAATGTACAGTGCAGAGTAGAAATTCAACTGAACATGCATGAAATCTCAGTGTTTTAAAAATATTATGCTGGTAGATGTTTTTGATAACTAAATGTATGTTTCCTGTAAAAAGGTAAACAAGTTTCCATTTTACTGTGGTTAACTTCCATGTATTACTGTTTATCCCCATATATTCTTTTTAATTTCCATGATGCACAGCTGGGCCACAAGGTTTGAGGATGACAAATATTGATTTTGATTGCTGCCTCCGTTTTTATGATGGCAATTAGCATAAACTCCTGAATGTTTGCTTCCTGGCCTTTTGGCTAAGATCATGTGTAGTACTGGCCCCCCCCCCAAAAAAAAAAAAACAATTCCACTGCATTTCAACTCTGCCACAACTTGCTGACACCATTTCAATGATCCTCTCGATAACACAGGTTAGGGTGTTGAGGATAAGGCTGTTGATCACAATGCTGATTGAGTTAGAATATCAGACTGGATGGTTTGAAAGGAGGGTGGTGCTTGAAATCATTGTTCTTCCTCTGTTAACCATGGTTACCTGCGAGGAAACGGGTACAGTTATCATTGCTTTACACAAAAAGTGCTTCACAAGCAAGAACATTGCTGCTAGTAAGATTGCACAGTGAACTATTTATTGGATCATTTTTCTCTGATGAATCCTCTTTCTGATTGTTTGGGGCATACAGAAAAAAAGATTGTCCAGAGAAGAAAAGGTGAGCGCTACCATCACTCCTGTGTCATGCCAACAGTAAAGCATCCTGAGATTCAAGGGTGTGGGTTCACTCAGAATTTTTCCTAACAAAACAGCAATGAATAAAGAATGGTATCAAAACATCCTTCGAGAGCAGCTTTTTCCCAATCATCCAAGAACAGTTTGGTGAAGAACAATGCCTTTTCCAGCATAATGGAGCACCATGCCATAAGGCCAAAGTCGCATAAATAGATAAATGAGTGGCTCTGGGAAGCAAACTTCAAAATTTTGGGTCCATGGCCAGGAAACTTCAGACCTTAATCCCATTGAGAACTTGTGGTCAATCCCCAAGAGGTGGGGATCTTCCCTCTACCCTCTACTTTAAATGCATGTCACTCCTACTGCATACCTCACCACTGTTCCACTGCTGTCACACATCCTGTACTTCTTCAACATACTTCTCTGCCACTCCTGACTTCCTTATACAAAACCGCAACTCCTCTCTAGGCACTCTGTCATATGCTTCCTCAAAGTCCACAAAGGCACAATGTAACTCCTTCTGACCTTCTCTGTACTTCTCCATCATAAACCCTCAGAGCAAACGTTGCATATGTAGTGCTCTTTCTCAGCATGAAACCATACTGCTGCTCACTAATCACCTGTTTTCTTAACCTAGCTTCCACTACTCTTTCCCATAACGCCATGCTGTGGCTTATCAGCTTTATCTGTGCATCACCCTTATTTTTGAAAATCAGTACCAGTACACTTCATCCTCCTCAGGCATCTTCTCACTTTCCAAGAGTGTGTTAAACAATCAGAAACTCAAGTGCCATCCCTCCTAAACACCTCCATGCTTCCACAGGTATATTATCTGGACCAACATCCTTTCCGTTATTCATCCTCTTCATTGCTTCTCTGCATTCATCAGCCCCTTAAAATATTCTTTCCATCTGCTCAACATGCTCTGTTCACTTGTGAGTACATTTCCATTTGTATCCTTTATCGACCTGGCCTGTTACACATCTTTCCCAGCTCTGTCTCTCTGTCTAGACAATTTGTATGGGTCCTTTCCTCCCTCCTTACTGTCCAGCCTCTCATGCAATTCACTACCTTTTGCCTTTGCCACTGCTTTCTTTTCCCTGCGCTTCATCTCCTTGTACTCCTATCTTCTTTATTCATCTCTCTGACCATTCCACTTCTTCTTCACCTGTCTCCTCTTCGGTTTATACTCCTGCACTTCTGACTTCCACCACCAGGATTCCTTCTCCTCCTTCTTCTGTCCAGATGTCACATTGACTACCTTTCTAGCGGTCTTTCTTACCAGTTTTGCAGTAGTTGCCAAGCAATCTGGGACTCTATGCTACCTCCCAGCGCGCACTTTAACTCCTGAACGTAGTGTAATTGTCAATAAAAGCCTTTGAATCTTATGAAATACTTTTATCTTTAGTAATTATACTACATAATTGTAGTCTGCCTTAGAAACATCTGACAAAAATAGATATTAAACTGATGAGAACAGATGCTACACTTGAGAAGCGAACATTCTGGAGCTAATTGCCGTCATAAAAACGGATGCAGCAAACTTTGTGAGAATCAGTTCTTGTCATTCTCAAAACTTTTGGCCACAGGTTTAGCTAAACCAACATGTCTAAACCCCAAATGCCCTAAAACACAGTGTACCAGTTTTAAAGTATCCCCTGCTTACTCATTGGTACCTGATAGCAGTATCAGAGAGCAAGTTTTATAATTATGACAGACTGCAGTAGCTGACAGTAGTTGATCAAGAGTGGGTGGGCAGCCTTTCCCTTCACAAAAATAAATAAACTGCCTGTTCAGGTGGAAAATTTAAAGAGAGTCAGTTCAGTTTGAATTTGCAGGGTAGAGACTTTGAAGAGTGCAATACAGTGATTCTGGCAGATCTAACAATTGTCTCGAAGAAAATGGACAAAGATGAGGGTTTTACAGACATAACACCCTGAGACATTGCAACCCACCCACTCCACTGTCAACAAACTTGAGTGATCATAGTGTGGCAGAATGACAGGTTTCTTTAATTCTCTATCTTCATAAATCCCTAGATCTGAAACTTTTATTTTACAGAAAAAAAAGTACTAGAAGTCTGACTAAACAAGGTAGTTTTTAGCCTAGACATGAAGACTGAGGCTGTGTCTGAGTCCTGAACAATAGCTGGAAAACTATTCAAGAGATGGTGGGCTTAGTGCTATGATGAGGCAGAATTCCAGACTGAAGCTATTTACAGATCTAATTCCTATGCATGTATGAAAATAAGTACTGGGCCACTTATAAATGGTAAATTAGAAATAGGCCTATAATTTGATTACTTACATGGATCAAGATTTGGTTTCTTAAGTAGAGGCTTGACTGCTAGTTTAAAAGCTTTTGATACGTAGCCCGTGTTGAGAAGTTTTTTATTTGTAGGCTGGTAGATACTGGATCAAGAATGAATGTAGAAGATCTAGAAGATGAATTAATTGTGTCAAAGTGTCAAGGTGCACAGCTGGAGGTCTGACATGTTGCACAATAACTGCTCAGTTTACCTCTGTTAATCTGCAATCAACCTTAACTAAAAGTCTTCTTGGCTCTGCTTTGTGTGTCATCAATGCAGTGGTTTTAACTATGCGATGCAATTACGAATAGATTTTTTTCCCCATCATGATTTGATGTAAAGAAATGACAAAATAAATGGTACTGTGTCTATATGACATGTTAAGAAACTTCAGGTAAAAGCCTAAAGCTACCAAATTGTCTCTTTAGTTGGCATATCTATAGTAATATTAAAAATGTACAGAATTCTTTTGCATTTTGCCCTTAAGACAGATGATCTGGGACATATCAGCAAATTCTAAATGTTTTTTTTCTTTCAATATGTCTCAGCCAAGCTGATAAATTCACTCACAATGTTTGTTGCTACATACATTGATGAGTTGTATGATTCTGAAACTTAAATGATCACATTCAGCTAAAATAACTACTGTTTCCTTGTTTTTTCTGATTTACACAGAGCCTGGATTATGTGCTGAGCTAGAGACTTTATGATTTTTCTAATTTGAATGTAAGAGAATGGAAAGTACTGCACTGTTGTCCACACGGCTTTGTCAGGTGGAGAACACTTGAGCAGATGGTGGAAACATTATCTCCCTTTGTTTTGATTTCATAGTGACAAGGCTCTCTTTTCTTATCAAAGTGCTTTTCTGGTTTTAAAACCCCAAGGGTTTGGGAAAGAAAAGAGAAAGGAACTTTTGTTTACTACTTGCCTGTAAACAGAAAGAAGCCATTAACTTGGCTAACATGTCAATGAATAAATCTGGGGTAAGTGCTGTACAATCGTTAATCCTGGCCTCAACAAATTAGACTTTTTATGGTATTGAGAAAAAATACAAGACAAGGTAGAGCACAGAATAATTTCTTGAACGGATTCAGGCTGGACTCAGCTAGAGCTTGATTAAATTATTTTTTTCCATTATATGTAATCAATTGATTTCATTTTCCCAAGCGTAAATAGTGTTGGATTGTTTTTAATGATTTTAAATATCATGCAATTAAATGTATGAAGTGCCAACAGAATTATTCAGAGAAAATTAAGATTTGTTGTCAAGCGGAGCATTGTAAAGATCTTGGCCAAGGTGGTTATGGACAAGGCCCCACAGTCGGAGTGGGTTCTAGTCTCAGACCAGTGAGTTACCCTGAGCTACCCTTGAGCAACATGCAGTTCCCAACAGTTGCTCTCCGTTAGCTGGATGTATGTCCCACTGAGCAAAACCCTTAACCCAAGTTGCTCCAGGAGGACTGCCCTTGTAATCAGGAATTGGAACTCGCTCTGGATAAGAGCTTCTGCTAAACGCTGTTAATGGCTAAAGGCAGGACAAGCTGATTTCATCAGAACTAAATTGCTGTGGTGGTAATCATGATCTGTGATTATTGATAATACTGACAACACACCTCATGCACATTTCTAAACATTATGGTGAGTGGCTGGCTATTTCATGGATTGCATTGATTTCTGCCACTCATAAGTATTCAATTGCAACAACAAAGATACTGATGTCTTGCATAACACACCCCGAAAATCCATTTTCCTGTTGGCCCTTGCATTAGATGATAAAATGCTATTTGGGGATGTTTTTGGCTTTGTGTGTATTAATCAAAATCAAGAGCGCCTGTGATGTGTAGAGCTTTATTGGCCTTCTAACTGTTTTAGAGTGTATGTTTATGCAACCACGATCGTTTTATGGTGATAACTTAATTGCACGACACAGTATCTTTTTAAAATGTCAGAACGGAACAAGGCAAACATTGCTTTTTAATGTCTACCATATGTCACTGCCTCCAAGCTTCTGAATTAATACATCACAGTACATGAGTTAAACTGCCTCTCAGCATGAATTAGCACATGAGTGGCATGTATTTCAACAGAAGACTTGAAAAGCCATTGTGTTGGATTCACTAGAAAACTGAATAAATGCTGCAAAGATTCTTTTTTTCAAGAGGTTAAATTAGCACCAAAGTTCACAGACAGGGACCCATCAGATTTGAGGGACTGGAACGGTATACCATATGTGCTATGTATGTGCTAAAGGCACATATGGCACTCTTTTTGCTTTCAGAGGCAACATGGAAAAGCTTCTCAATCTTTTACTTTAGTTGTACCCCCAGTAAAAAAAAAAAAAAAATTTCCCTGAAGTGCCCTTTTTTAAGATTATGTATTTAAGCAGTTAAGGAGCTGTTTACAGAATCATCCCAGCATTTCTTTTTCTCGTAATAAATGGTCCTCTAGTTTCTTAGGGCTCTTTTGCATTTGACAAATTATATTTTGGTTCTGAGATGCACCTCCTTACAGTCCCTCTAATGATGTTGCTGTTATATAAGGCCTCTGCAGTAATACTGACACCTCCTGGGATTTGGGCATGCTACCAATATCTCTCTCTCTCTCTCTCTCTCTATGAACCATATTTTTTGCAGAGGAGGAACAATGGAAGAGAAATGCCCATGGTACAGTGGGCCAGAAACACTTAAGCATGGTTGAATGCAAATGAACATTTTATTCAGTTCAGCATCCTTGCAGAATTGTGTTGCATAATCGACTATGTACATACCTAAATGTCATTTTGCATGTATACTCTCTGTCATAGTCACTTGGAGTTGGATGATAACTTGGGTAGGATGCAGTATCCACTGTGGAAGACAGGGCTGTCATTATAGATCATGTAATCTAATTGAGTCATAGAAAGGGGGACTTTCTGAGCCGTCTCTCCTCAGTACTAGTGTTCTTATCAATCTCAGTCGGTAAGGAGGGGAAATTTCATTCCAGATATTTTTATAGTGAGAAATTATAGAACATTTCTATATCCGGGGAACTAGAACATTCATCCATCCATCCATCCATCCATTCTCTTCAGCTTATCCGAGGTCGGGTCGCGGGGGCAGTAGCTCCAGCAGGGATGCCCAGACTTCCCTCTCTCCAGCCACTTCTTCTAGCTCCTCCGGGCGGATCCCAAGGTGTTCCCAGGCCAGCCAAGAGACATAGTCTCTCCAGCGTGTCCTGGATCTTCCCCAGGGTCTCTTTCCGGTGGGACGTGCCCGGAACTCCTCACCAGGGAGGCGTCCAGGGGGCATCCTAATCAGATGCCCGAGCCACCTCATCTGGCTCCTCTCGATGCGGAGGAGCAGCGGCTCTACTCTGAGTCCCTCCCGGATGGCTGAGCTTCTCACCCTATCTCTAAGGGAGAGCTCAGACACCCTGTGGAGGAAACTAATTTCAGCCGCTTGTATTTTCGATCTCTTTCTTTCTGTCACTACCCACAGCTCGTGACCATAGGTGAGGGTGGGAACGTCGATCGACTGGTAAATTGAGAGCTTTGCCTTCTGGCTCAGCTCCTTCTTCACCATGACGGACCGACGCAGAGCCCGCATCACTGCGGACGCTGCCCCGATCCGCCTGTCGATCTCCCACTCCATCTTACCCTCACTCGTGAACAAGATCCCAAGATACTTAAACTCCTCCACTTGGCAAGATCTCACTCCCAACCCTGAGAGGGCACTCCACCATTTTCTGACTGAGGACCATGGCCTTAGATTTGGAGGTGCTGATTCTCATCCCAGCCGCTTCACACTCAGCTGCGAACCGAACTAGAACATTGTAAGAGATATTGAAAGTGAATAGATTAAGTGAAATGAGTGTATTATATTGGATTAAAGTGTTGGCATGATGTATCCATTCTGCCTCATCCCTATTCCTGCACATTCACATGATTGTGATGGACTGCCACTGCTGTGTTTCCTTAAACAGACTGAGAGAGATCCCCCGCGTGTGTGTGTGTGCGTGTGCGCTGGCAGAAATAGACGTTGTCTGCTGTGGTGAGCGTAGCGGCTGTTGTGCTGTACGTGGGCAGAGCTTATGTTGGGATTTAGCCTGGCTTCTCGCGTTTATTGTGGCAAGGCGAGGCTCTAGCGCAGGCTAAACTAAGATTAGCTCTCCGTTTACCTTCCCCCAACCATTATGTTCTTGTCATCTTGTCCCTCCCTATCTTAATGTGTGCTGAGATTATTATTCAGTGATATTTATTTTATTTTATTTTTTTGCCCCCTAGGGTTGCCCCCTCCCCCCCTCCCTTAGTGTCACTCCCTGTCGAGCACAGACGGAAAATTTGATTCCGTGGTACTCAGCAGCTATCACCTAGTTATCTTGTACCCACCCGGAACCACCGTGGGCTCATTTCCCCCAAATTACTTCAGATCATTGTGCCGTTGCAGTCCAGAAGGCTTGTTTCTGAACATTAAATTATGCATTATCTAAGCATCGTCCTGCAATACATCTTTACAGTGCTTTTCTTTCACAAGCAGAAGATTCTGTCTATTGCTTTTTATTGGGTGATCTATTATTATTTTCTTTTTTAATATTTAAACTATTCTTCCTTTTACCATTAACTTTTCTTTGCCCAGCCTGTCACTGCATGGGAGACTCCTGGTCTATTATAGTTTAAATTTAGCTTGCACACTGTGAGGGTTTGAGAAAGATGAGGGCTCGTGACTCCTCCTGTGAGAGGAAGTAGGTAGTCCCTTTGCCTGCTGATGGAGTTAATGAGATCTTGCTTCAGCTACCTCTATATATATCCCAGTCAGGTACGCATGAAAGTGAGTGGGGAGGGGCTGTTGCAGTGACAATGAGCAGATTGTTGAAAACCCCACAGCTTTGTAGTAGCGAATAAAGTCTTCTTCTGGAAAAGCAAGCATAGCTTAGATTCTGGGCTGGTTGATATCTGGAAGCAAGTTCTCATTTCTGTAGTGCTAACTACGCTTGAATGATCGCCATCCTTTTTTGTGCACGCACAAAAAACGCTGTGAACATTTGCATGCATCATCATCACCCATGAGTGTCCTCTAATTAGCGAGACATGCATAACCCCTGTCCCGAGATGTTGTTCTCTTTAGAAAACCTGGGAAATAAGAGTGGGACTACCTAATGATTTTCTGACTCACCTCAAAATCACAAGGACAAGCTTTGGACTGATTTTCTCTCCCCAAGCCTCCAGTGCCAACTATAACTAATGTATTTGCCCCTTGAAGTGTTTACCTGTTAGAATGCGCTTACTATTCAGAGCCCGACACATTCATCTGCAATTAAAATTAGCATAATCCAATTTGTTTCCGTGGCATAAGACATAGGTTCACTCATTTTGAAGTTATGCAAATACAATGATGTGAAACAAAGTTGCCTCTTTGGTCTTTTCTTCAGTACTTTCAAAGTCTTGACATTGCTTTCTAATTTGCAGACATTTTCTCTCACTGTCTCTGCTTTTTAACATGGGGCATTTCTGTTAATACATTGACTGATTCGTTTTAAGTTTGGTATTGTTTCACTTTAATAGGGTTTAGTTTACCTTTAGCATTTATAACGGTATTTCAGTTGGACACTTAGCCAACTCCCCATCTGCTACCTCACTACAATGTTTGAGTAGCCAGATCACACTCTCCACAGTACCCTGAGCTTCTTAATTGCATTTAATCACAGAGTAGGAGTGAAGATCAGCTCCTCTCTGACACCGCCTAAGCTCTGTGACTTGCCATTATCTCCACACTGCCTGAAAAGTGGTAAAGCTTTAGCAAAGGGAAGCTCTATTCTTCCTCTTGCTGTTCCCCACAGCGCTAACCACCATTCAGTCTGATTACTACCATTCCCTTCAATGCTCCAGTATGTTATTAAATTGATATGAAGCTATGCTGCTGGAAACTCCAAGATGTCATTTTTTTTTTTTTTTTTCACTTTGGGTTAAGGTATGCGATCAGTGAAAACCAGCTCGTAATTGCAGTTTGGGTGGAACTAGATGTCAATACACACTTCTTAGTAGGAACAGCGAATAAAGTTGCATCTGCCTTTAGATCTACGGAGAATCAGTTAGCAGGATTTGATATTTTTGGTTGAATGACAGAAGAACATCTGTTTCTCAGGTGACATTAATAATAATGCAAGATGTGTTAAAACATGAAGATCTCACAACTACAGTGAGAGGAATATTCAAGTATTCTAGTATTTTGGGAAAAAGATCCCTTATCCTAAGCCCTAATAACCTGTCTGCATATATGCTTGTGTATATTTTAAATGTGATGATTTTAAATAGCCTTTGCTATTGATTGTTTATCTCTTTATTAAAACCTTGGGTAAAGGATGTAGAGCCATATTGAAAAATCTTGGCATCAGTGATGTCTTTTACCCTGGAAGTTTCCAAAAATCTGTATTATGTGGTACAACTACATAATCAGACATTCTTTTTTTTTTTTTTTTATTTCAACCTGGATGTTTCTTTCTCTTTAGTGAGGCTTTAGAGGAGAAAAATGTAGAGTTGAAAGCAGTAGGTGTGCGGTCACGTCCTGTGTATGTGATTGCGCTGACCTGACACAATCATCGCAGCACTTTTAATTGGATAAGTGATCAAAGATGATCAAAAGACGTGAAGTATTCTCATGGGACGTCTGTATAGCCCAAATAAATAGTTGTCTTTTAATTGCATCATTTTTCTGAAGTCAAAGTATTATGTGTCATGCCAGTTAGCTGCGAAATAACCTGTTTCTCTTCCCTGCAGCCATTGAATTGGCAGGATGATCAAAGGAAGGCGTCTCTTCTGACCCAGAAATAAAAAAATAAATATTGGCATTGGAAGAATTTGGGAAAAGAAGGGGTTCAAAACTGAATGAAAGATTTAGAACAACCCAGAAAATGTCTTTCTTACCTGTAGTGAATTTAAAGTTGCTTATATCTAACCCTTACATGTGCCAGGATGTCGAACACTCACTGTCCCTCATTGTCTCTTTCTTAATTCTTCCTTCCTCTTGCTTGCTATCTCCATCATGCTGTCCCCTGCTCTTTGGCCTTTGCTTTCCCTGTCCCCTTATATTGCTCTCATTCTTTCTTTTAGTCCCTGTGTCTTTTGTTCTCCTCGACAGCTGCAGAGTATTCCCCTCATTGGAATGCCTATTCAGGATGAAGAAGATGAAGCATGTGAATGCAAATTGACAATGCACGCCTCATCAAATGCCAGCAAGCGACTGCCCAAAAGATCAGCTCGTCATTAAAACACCACCTGGCTTCCTCTTCCCCATTAGCAGATCAATTAGAGCTACTGACAAACAGAGTGGAATAGCTGATGGAATGGTTTCATTTTATTGTTCATATGTGACTATTGAGTTCTCTGAACATTGTGTTCCTCTGGAGTTGTAAACATCATTTTCACACCATGAGCACAGTCCACTAGACAGTGGCACAATGTCTGCTTAGATCTGTAAAATTCCAAGGGTTGGAAATCAAGTTTTGCTGTGGCTACAGCATGCTGATTTTAATCAGCTTTGAAGACATGAGTGATAGGACTGTTCTCTGACGCCAGCCTACCAAAAAGGCCCAGCTATCACAAATTCTGCCACTTCTGGAAGCCGCTCAATTACATGGTGCAGTCGAGAAGAACAAAGGATGGAGAATTTGTCTGAACCACCTACAGTGAAAGATGCTGGCTCCTCATGGTTAACGGATTTGATTGGTGTCTTTCTTAACTCATTTCCGGATACCTCCCCGTTTTTTTTAGCATCCACTGAATAGAATTGTTAAACATTATTGCTGGTTGGTTAGGAGTTTAACGATACACTCATTCCTTGATTTGACTAGTGAAAGTGACAACCCTTGTCATTGCAAAGTTTCGTTGTGAACCACAACGAAATTGGACCTCTGCATTTAACCATGCGCACAAACACCATGCAGCAGTGGGCAGCTATTGAAAGTGCCCGGGGAGCAGTTACGGGGACGGTAACTCAGGGCAACCTACTTTTGAGGGAATCGAACCCACAATTTTCCAATGCAGGGGCAACTCCCTAACCACTAGGCCACCGCTGCCCCACAACTAGATTGAAAACAACTAGATTGAGGATACCGTGCATTCAGAATGATTGTGGGCAGGACAAGATTTCAGTTGTCAGGATTTGATTGGTTTGTAAAGTTGACATGCAACTTATAAAATGCAGTTCAACCTGAATGATCTGCAGAAACTTGTCAGAAGTTGCTGACATCTGTTTTCTTTAGATCCACCGTTCGATTATGTAGTTTCGATCCACCGTTCGATTATGTATATTGTTTGAGTTTCCACTAATATTTCTCAAACTGGCAAGACCCTTGCACTGCACTGATTTCTTCTACAGAAACCATAATGAGAGTAATGTAGTTTTGTACCATATTGTGAGGTTAATGACTAGACCATGATTGGAAAGGTTTGGGATGAATTTTTATAGTGGATTTTGGTACAAATTTGTGTGATTTATACACGAGAAAATACGGTACCTCTAATTAGCTGTAATGAGTTAGAGGCATTCATATTTTTCCTAATGTTACCAAATTGTTTTTCTGCAGCACTATCCTTTTTTTAACAGTGCCATCAAAAACGTATATACACGCACACACAGCCTATTCAATATTTTCTATTGTTAGTTATATATTAATAATAATAATAATATATAGCTCATTTTTGCTTAGATAATTGATGCCTGCCCTACATTTAGCACAGCTTTTGGAAAGACACTCTAAATTACAGCACCATCTGCTGGATGGGAAATCTGGTTTCTTGCTATAATCCTAGTTCACAGAAATTCAGAAGTTCAGTTTTAGTTGAAGAAAGCTTTTTATAAGAAACAACTTTCCAGGAAGGTTAGCTTTCCAGGAATACTCATTATTAAAGCGTAGAGAAAGCTTGCTTTGTGAGCGTGTGTGGGGGAAAAAACCCTAATAAGAAACAAGAACCTGCTTATGCCTTTTCACTTACTGCGTCGTGAGCACCAGGGTTATACCTGGTAAAAAAAAAGTGTAAATGCTCCTAAGACATGTTTAAACCAGATATTAAAAGCACTTTAAGTGGTGGTCTGAGGCACATTTTCAGCCACAGTGCTTACCCACTCCCATTTTCTGCTAATGGAAGAGACAGCCCTCCAAAGTGCCATCACTTAATTGGGGCATCACTGCTGACGAGAGTTTCTTCTGAGTTTAATTTAAATTCTGTATCTTGCCTCGGATGAGCCAGTTGTGTCAAATAAAGCACTGGTTTGATTAACCTTCATGTTACCTTGTTGTTTCCACCTTCTTGTTACTATACATAGCATTTTCATACACACGATTTATGGTCAGATAACACAGAAGGCTAATTATTCCATATAATAAGAGTCACCTTGTAGAAAATCGACTGCTGGTGTCAAGGAATGAACGGTTTCTTGCTAAGCCTGCTTGGAATGGAACATGAGTGTTTAACAGTAATTGGATTGGACTGCCATGAGCTGTCAAATAATCTGATGGCCTATCTATCGAATTATGATGTCCTCAGTTGCTGAGGATTTCTTGAACTGTGAAAGTTTCACTGCTGTGGAAAAATGACTTAAACTAATCTGCATCATACTTGACACCTTACGGTATAATTATTTCGCTCATGAGCAGTAATGGTAAGACAATAGTAAAGAATGGCGAATTTAATACGGCCTAGCAGTTTTTTTTTTTTTTTTCTTGCATTAAAGACAACCATTGGATTTCTTTTGTTTGCTCATGGTTCTTATGCAATGTTCAGCACTTTGATGAGAGAAGAGCACTCTGCTGGATTTGGTGAGCTGAGGTTTCTTTCTGCTGCCTCAGGTTTTTCAGCTATGGCCTTGTTAGTGGCAGAAAGCCAATCTTGTGCTTTCTTTGTCTTTTCCTTTTCTTCCTTCAGCTAAATCAGTCTCTGGTCCTTGTGCTCTCGAGCAGTCTCCAATTCTTGAATTCTTCCAGTTCTTTCTGTCTTTCTTTACATTAGCAGACTAGGAAATGTCACTTTGATCCTACTCTGGATGGGAGCATGCTAAGTGTGTGTGGCTGTATGTGATAATGACACATGCTGCAGTGGAAATGAATCGGCATTGATGTTCCTGGCGAGAGCTGCGCGCATGAGGCCAGTAAGGGATGACACATCAAAAGCATGCAGTGATGTTGAGCCATCAGCAGCTCCAAGTGTGTAACGGCTCAGGCATTATGACAGCCCTGGGAGTCCAGTTTCCACACCTAGCATACCCAACCTGTCTGATTCTCTACAACTTCACATCAAAAGCAAAAAAGAAAACTCTCAAAAGACACGTTTGCATCTGCCCCTCGCGGTGAAGGAATACAGCATCTTCAAAATAAGAGCTGCTTAGATCAGTATCTGTGCTATGCATCTTGGTTTTTTACACTTTTCTTATTTTATTTTCCACATAAGCACGTTACTGCACAAAAAAATGTAACCATGGTATCGGGTTGTTACAGTTTGTTAGAATTTGTAACGAAGATGTGCTGCTGTTTACTGTTAACTCGGCAGTCAGTTTAAAGGAGTTTAAAGGAGGTCAAAGGATTGTTGTAGCTCTGGAAAAAAACATTTCACAGAAAATTTAGAGGAATTATTTATCATTACAAATAAGCCATTTCAAAGCAGCATTGACATTTTACTGATTAGATTTTCTCCCCCCAAAATCCTTAAATACCAAGACATTCTCACCGTCAGCTAATTTTCAGACGTTGAGGCTCTAGTTCTCAGGTCAGTCAGGGTCTATGTATAAAAACTGTGTGAACATTTTAACTTAAGGGTTTTCTTTCTTTTTTTTTTTTTAAGTGACAGTGTCTGTGTGCATCTGTTTGTCTCAGCTGACTCTCTCTTTTTGAGAATCAGAGCCACCAGGCTACATCTACTGGTTTGGCTTTGGAGGCTGACCAAGCAGATGCATTGGTCCAAATGACCCAGGCTTATGCTGTTTGAAGAGGCAGGCACAGATCTCGGGCCTCTCGTTACTATGAGGATATCAAGGGAGCATACAGTTGTTGATTGGGACTAAAACGGTGATGAAACAAGCTGCTTGTTTTTATCTCCCTCTGAGCACTTATTTATTTTATTGAACACTACTTTTATTTTTTTTATTTAGTTATCAGATTTTTTTTTTCTTTTGGATCACAAATCATGCCTTTTATATATAGTTCAAATTAATTTGTCAAATAAAACTGCATATGTGTTCAGCCCTCGCTAGCTGTTGATAATAGCGCATTATATGAATAATTAATAATAGCCTTAATAATTAGTAAAAGTCTTTCGGAATAAGCTTTTAGCTGTACTCTGGGAGAAGCTGCAGTTTTCAAATAGTACCACAGACACTTGATTGGATTGACTTGGCTAGTTTAGAACGTATAGATTTTTGGTGCAATCACTCCTGTGTTCTCCTTTGCTGTCCTGAAAGATAAATCATCTCCCAGATTGAGCTTTTAACCATCAATGCCAGCATGGTATTTGTTGAATTTTGGCCAAAAATGTTAAAATTGAATCTGCTGTGCTGCTGTACCTTTCTATTAGGTGTATCCCAGTGCTGAGCATCTCCCCACCATTACGGTCATAACGCCTTTTCAACACATTCCATTCACTTATATCAGTTTTGAAAAAGATCACGTCCACAGGTGCCCATCACCAAGGTGCTCACAATGACAGATAGTAACTTTTACAACCTTTGAAGCAGCCTATTTACATTTGGATTAGTTTGAATCATTTTTTAGTTAAAGAATGGAAACTGCTGTAGTTGCATCGCCAAGTGTTCAGTGGTGCTTAAAGTATCTGAACCCATTAGAATTCTTTGTATTTCTGCATAAATACGACTTAAAACATCATCCGAATTTTATTTCCCCTTAAATTCTAGAAATGGATAAAGGGAGCCAAATGAGATGTAATTATTCCGTAATTGCATCCTTGTTAGTATCAAAAATATGTAAACCTTTTCCTTCAGCAAAGGATATGACCTGCTTGTGTTACAATAACTGCATCTAAATGTTGGCAGTAACTGTTGATCAGTCCTGTATATTGGCTTGGAGGAAATGTAGTCAGTTCCTCTGTGCAGAACAGGCACAACTCTGGGATGTTGGTGAGCTTCCTCTCACAACAAGTACAGTACTGTGCAAAAGTTTTAGGCAGGTGGGAAAAAATGCTGTAAACAAAGAATGCTTTCAGAAATATAAATAATGATTGTTTATTTTTATCAATTTACAAAATGCAAAGTGAGTGAACAAAAGAAAAATCTAAATCAGATCAATATTTGGTATTGCTACCTTTTGCCTTCAAAACAGCATCAGTTCTTCTAGGTACACTTGCACAAAGTCAGGGATTGTGTAGGATTATAGTCGGTGTCTGATCAACCAGTTTTACCAAACAGGTACTGATGATCATCAATGTCACACGGAGGAGAAACAGTCATGTTTGGAACAACCTACCAGCCGAGTTCCTTCAAAAACTGTGTGCAAGTGTACCTAGAAGAATTGATGCTGTTTTGAAGGCAAAGGGTGGTCACACCAAATATTGATTTGATTTAGATTCTCTTTTGTTCATTCACTGCATTTTGTTGCTTGATGAAAATAAATGATTAACACTTCCATTTCTGAAAGCATTCTTTGTTTACAGCATTTTTTCACACCTGCCTAAAACTTTAGCACAGGACTGTATATCCACAAAAATTGTTTTGGGTTAAAGTAAGGTCTTTTGACTTATTCATTCAGAACGACTTTCTGTTAAGATTCAGTTCATGGACCTTAGAATTCCATGGTACGTTTTAGAATTCATTTTCCGATCATGGATTAACCTGTCCTGACCCAGACTAGGACATTACCACCACCTTTTAAGAGACCTTTAGTTGCTTAGAAGTCAGATACCCAAGTTTCTGTTGGGACCCTTGGGACTGGGACAATCTGAGTGATTCAGTGTTTTTGGTGGACCACTCCTGGAAGGTAACAGTGATCTTGAATTTCCTTAATTTCTGCACAATTTGTGTTACTGTGGATTGGTGGAGTCCAGACTTAATAGAGATAGTTTTGTGTTTTTCGGCCTCATGAGCATCAGCAACTCATCTTTTTTTTTTTTTTCCCCCTCAGAAATCTAACCAAAAAAATTTCAGACCATTTTATGACATTTTATTCACATCAGAAGAGAGTCACAACATTTCTGTTGTAACATTTTTTTTGTGTGTGTGTCTTGTGTCTCCAGTTCTGGAATATGACAGCACTGGAGAATAATGGTTTCCTGGTTGCTTCAAATTTGATTCTTCTCAAATCTTTGGCAGTTCATTTGCGCCTTTTTTTTTGTTTTGTGTTTTGATGGCTCTGTGACCATGCCCCATTATCTTAGCAATTTCGATTTTGGTTCTTTTTACAATTTTAGACTTTTCAGAGTCTGTTTTGTCCCATTTTGCCTGAGGGGAAAAAAACTGCCTAATATTTCTGGACACCTTAATATAGGATGTTGAGCCACACCCTCCTACGTCACATTTTTGGTATTAATTCTGTTTGACATACCGACATAAGAAACTAGGAAATGGAATTAGGGAGCATACAGAGGGCGTACATGATGCATCTATAAAGAAGAAAGATGTGTTTCAGAATGGACCAGAAATTAGAAAGTAAGTTTTAAAAGTCTGCCTCATCATACATTGACAGTGAATCATGTGAGAGTTAGGCCATGAGCAAGGTGGCTTAATTTTTTGCTAAGGACTGGATGTGAAACTGTACATTTTATCAGGTCCGCGGACCAACGAAGCAGTGACATAACGGTGCAAATAACAAATTACTAGAAAGAGAAAGTGACTATTCTTGTCATTGCGAGGTCACAGCACACCACAACAAAATTGGACCTCTACATTTAACCCATGCAAGCAGGGGGCAGCTATGAAAGTGCCCGGGGAGCAGTGACTGGGACGGTCCCTTGCTCAAGGGTACCTCAGGGCAACCTACCAGTAAGGGGTTTGAACCCACAGTCTTCCGATCCTGTGGCTGACTCCCCAACCACTAGGCCACCGCTGCCCCACCTGCAGCTCATAGAAGCTCATAGGACTAGTTCACCAAGTATTCCAGAAGAGATGGTACCTGTTTGAGGATGTTGAATCCACTGGTAGCAGGGTTCCAGGTTGCTACTTCACTTTCCATTATTTATCTGGGTAAAGATTCATTCTGCCAAACAAGCATGCAGTTTGTAGTCCATCTTTTGAAGGACTCCGCACTGCAAATGGCTGCCATACATGGACTGTTTTTCTCATTCTTTGCGGAGGCTTTTCTAGAGAGTTGGGCCCACGGAGTGTGGAGGTACGAATTGCCGAACCCACGCTCACGGGCTTCAGCTCTACAGCTTGACTCTTCTTCTCTATTACCTCCCCCTTCCTCTGGCTGCACTCGCGGCTTTTCTCTTTCACGATCTCTCTGCTGCACTTGTATGTGCTCTCTCTTCTATTGTCTCTTTCTCTCTTGCTCATTTCATCTCACTCAGTCACTGTCACTCTCCCTCTCTTGTGCTAACATGCCCGGTATTGTTCCTTCTATACATCTCCCTCTGGCATGACCACTATCTTTCACTAAGGATGTCTGCCTCCCTCACCTATGTATCTGTATGTCTCTCTCTTCAGGCATTCTATTTCTTGCTCTCTCAAGCGCTGTCACTGTCTGTTTGTCACTGCCCCCCCCAACAAGGGAAATCTGCCAGAGAAGTGTTTTTTTTTTTTAAAGCAGCACAAGTCCTTCCACCCTCCCTTCTCTTCTCTTACCATGTTTAGGCAATGATAAATGACATTGCCTCTTTCAAGCCCCTATTGCAGGGGTCACTAACCTTTTTGAAACTGAATTACTAGAAAGTGAAAGTGACTATTCTTGTCATTGCGAGGTCATAGCACATCACACAGTGAACCACAACGAAATTGGACCTCTGCTTTTAACCCTTTTAACCGTCCAGCAGTGGGCAGCTTTAGAAAGCGCCCGGGGAGCAGTGACGGGGACGGTACCTTGCTCAAGGGTACCTCAGGGCAACCTTCTGGTAAGGGGTTTGAACCCACAATCTTCCGATGCGGGGGCAACCACTGCCCCATACATGAGTCATACGAAGGGCTACCAGTTTGATTAAAAAAAAAAAAACCTAAACTTATCTAAACTTGACGGATAATAAACGTGTTGTAAATGCTTTGTTTAAGATATTGTCATTTTCAAATCTATATAAATGCAAGTGTGATTAAAGAAGAATAGCAACAGGATAAAGTGACATTTGAGAGTTTTTAAGCTATTTTTAGAACTGGTCCGCGGGCCACTCCTGTCACTCTAGTGTTGCTGACCCCTGCCCTGTTGTGTTTTTATTCATCTGTCCTTTTACATGTTCACACCTGTAAAGCACACTCACCAGGATTACTTTTAAGTTTTGCACATGTCCGAATAGATTGGGTGAGACAGAAGCGTCTGGAATTTTTTTTTCCGTTCCTCTGTCGCTCTAACAGCCTCCCACAGACGTCCTCAAAACTATCATTTTCTCCGCAGTAGAAGAATTGTGACGTGCACAAGTCGGTAGAGCTGCTGAATTTTAAAGAGCCACCTACGCACGGCACCACTACCGCAAGCATAATTACCAACAACTCTCCTCTCTCCTTCGCTCTCTCCTACTGCACTTTGCGTATGGCTTTTTTGCTGTGTGTACGTGTGTGCCCCATGTGTAAACGCAGCCCTGCGGTGTTGCGTTTCTGTGGCCCAGACTCCTCTGAGAAAATGCATGTCACTGTAACTGAGTGATTGACTGTCTGAAGGAGGGGTGCTTGTCACCCTGGCAGCTCCCTGGTTTTATTTCTGCCAGAGTCATTGGCTTTTTTCATTATTCCCTGCAATGCAATATTGCTGAATAACCACAGATCACGCTGCAGTCTGGACCAAATGCATCACCCTAACATCAAATTCATGCTGTCATTTTTGCACCATGAAAGGCCAAATGAAGGAGAACAGTAATCCAAAGCTAGGTCATGAAGGAAACGCTAAGAGCACAGTTTCAGAAAGGAGCATTTACATTAAACAACCTTTTCGTTTAATTTGGCAGAAGGTTGTTCTGAAACAACAATGAGTTTTTTATGTGACTGTGAGACATCTGAATGGAAGCCCTCACAATTCCTGCCCACACTTTCTTTGGTCCCATGGAAACAGTCGGCCATTTTGATGCATGTTGTCATGGTGATCCTGGCAGAAAGGAATGCTTGCGGCATTGAGCAGAGACTCACCTAAGCCTCGAAGGTGTGCATGTATGTGTGAAAGTGAGTGTGCGTTGGATGTGCACCATACTTTTGTTGTGAAAGAACAGTCCTGCATATGGACTCACTCTTCACTCCATCACAGCTCCATGGAATTTTCTTGTCTTTCTGGGGTGGCTCACATGTTGTTATCTCTCGCTCTGTGTGGAGTGCTGAAGGCATCCTGGTTTAAAACGTTTTCTTTTTTAGAATGTAATACTAATAATATTATTTTTCATTTAATAGATGTTTAGTCCGTTTCATTCCAAGAATGATGCAGAAAAATGCGTACATATATTTGACCACGCCTTTTCTGTGTGTTTCTATGATTAGATTTCTTATTTTGCTGGCATTGCTGATGATAATTGTTACATTTCCAAACAGGGATGCTTGCACTGCTTTTCTTAAAGATTGAAATGTGAGGAGTGTTTCACTATTTAATTAAAAAAAAATGTTTTTTTTTTAATTATTATTCTGCTGAGCAACAACACTGTTGTAACTGAGTTTGTTAACTTTGGGGCAGCGGTGGCCTAGTGGTTAGGGGAGTCGGCCACAGGATCGGAAGATTGTTGGTTCAAATCCCATACCAGTAGGTTGCCCTGAGGTACCCTTGAGCAAGGGACCGTCCCCGTCACTGCTCACTGGACGCTTTCATAGCTGCCCCCTGCTGCACGGTGTTTGCATGGGTTAAAAGCAGAGGTCCAGTTTCGTTGTGGTTCACTGTGTGCTGTGCTGTGATCTCGCAATGACGAGGGTTGTCACTTTCACTTTAACTGTGCTGTTTAGATACTATTTACATAGTAGTATATAACAAGCTACACTGACCGATTATTTTTTGTTTGTGACATTTTGTTGTAACATTTTTCACTTTATCACCAGCACTGTGAACTTTTCCTCTGTTGTTTCTTTTTTTGTAGAACAGAGCAAGTGTGTTGACCCCTAAATGTAGCAGAATTTAAGAATTGCCCTTTCTATATTCCATTCTGCTCTATTTTATTAAAGTTCTATATTGATGTAACATATACCCTACTCCTGTGACCTCAACAATGGTCTTAAAGAATTGAATTGTTGCATAGTCCATAGTTACTCACTAAAGGAAGTGTTTATTTTTTCTTTTTTTTTCCATTGCTGACTCATGTTCCCAAAGCGTAGGCTCCAGCACTTTAGTCACTTGTTTGAAATGTAGTCATCAAATGATCCAAATAGCAGTCTTGCTGTCATGGGCCTAATTCTGGGATTGCCACTTTGGGCAGGATGAGATGCGTATGCTGAATAGCATGACATAACTGAGAATAGGAAGTGATCAAGATTGTACAGCACAGAAGACTTGGTTGGATTTGGTTTCTTGAGCAGGTTCCTCCTTTGATGGAGCTGTAGTGAATATAAAACAAATCTAGTTTCACTTAATTAAAATCTTGATTTGATTTAGATTTTTTTTATTCGCTCACTTTGCATTTTGTAAATTGATGAAAATGAACAATCATTATTTATATTTCTGAAAGCGTTCTTTGTTCACAGCATTTTTTCACACCTGCCTAAAACTTTTGCACAGTACTGTATATATGCACCAAAATGATAAAAAATAATAATAATTTTATCACAACATTTTTAGTACTGTTTAAACAATTTAAAAGACATCTAGTGTTTGTATTTAAATTAAATATATCAATTATATTGAATGTTGGACATGGTTTTAACAACGATAACTATGGCAATATACATTTCCTCAATAAAGATGACAAATGGTCGATAAATGTTTAATATAATTAATACAATTAATATGCAATTAATCTAATTAATTAACGCACCTGGCACATTTCTTATTTGAAACCAAAATTGTGGTTCGCTCATTTTTGAACAATTTGCAAATCTGTTGACATTAAATATATTAAAAAGTCGAATGGGTTTTGACATCATCTTCGCTCTACTTAACCAGATGCCTTCAGTCCATGGTTCATGTGACTTTGGCTGCATGTTTGAGGTCATTTCCTGCTGCAGAGTAAAGTAGCCTTTTTTCTAGGGATAAAAATATTGACTGATGTATTCAGTCACCCAAATTAAATGCTGCCGAACACACATTTAAGTGACTGCGGAAAGGATTGAAAGCAAAAAAAAAATGCCCCTGAAACAACTAAGAATGAAGAATGCATGCAGGCTCTGAAAGCATTAGCACCAACACTAAGCTTAGATAACAATGAACATTTAGACAAACAGTCACCATCTGCAGAATGATCTAGTAGTGATCCAAATTTAGTTTAAGAGTACCATTCTCACTACAGTGAACAGAGTTACAGCAACAGTGGGATTGTGCCGGTAGGTTGCCTTGAGGTACCTTTCAGCAAAGTACCGTACCCATCACTGCTCCCCGGGCACTGGATATAGCTGCCTCCTGCGGCACGTTGTGTTTGGGTTAAATGCAGAGAATATATTTTGTTGTCGTTCACTGTGTGCAGTGCTGTGTTTTACAATGACAGTCATTTTCACTTAACTAATAATTTGAAGGAATCCCTGAAAATCACGGAACACGTGAGAGAATGAAAGAACTATAATTTGCGTTTGACTGCATGTTAAACATTCTTGGCAAAATACCTTATACCTCAGACTAATGAAGACCCAGTGTGGTGAAGTCTAGGGGAAGAACATTTCAGCAGGCTGCCAACCTAACAATAAGAAATCCTTCACCATTATAAATTCTTTTGTTATGTCTTTTTTGAGATACATGAATGTATTACATATAAGACAGAGAAACACCATGACGTTCGCCGTCACAGTGTCTTTACAGAAAAAAAATCCTATAGCAAATCATTAATGCTACAAATGGTCATGGCTTTCTAATTTAATATAATATTAATGACTAATATTATTAATATTTAATATTAATTGCTAATATGATGATCAAATGTGGAAACAAAGCACTGTTGTAAGTCGCTCTGGATAAGAGCGTCTGCTAAATGCTGTAAATGTAAACGTTAATAGCAAGTTAATCAGGGTTTTGCGTCTCTCTCAGTCTGTGCTCTCTTTTATGATTTTCTTTGTCTGTGCTTACATAATATTACTGCAGATTTCCCTCTCTCTCTCGCTTCTCTCTCTCTCTCTCTCTCTCTCTCTCTCTCTCTCTCTCTCTCTCTCTCTCTTCCTCCCCCCTTCTCTCTCTCTCTCTCTTTCCCCCCTTCTCACTAGACTAAGCATTCTCAGCATCGATGAGATTTTGTCAGGGTCTGAATTCAAGGCAGTTCTGGGAGACGCCTGACTGCCCCCTAGTGGGTCGTCTTCTTTCACAGGTTTTTAATAACTCGCAGCCTGTTTGTGTCTGTTTATATGCATTTGTACATAAAGAACATGCAAATAAGAGTCCTAAATATATTCCCTGAATGCACAGAATATGGAACAGGGAGGCTTTTCATCTTGCACAGTTTTGACAAAGCCATTCTGTTGCTAGCTAGCTTGCTTGCTACTTCACAAGTACAGAGCAAGGTCACTGACACAGGATCAGATTTTGCATTTCCCAATCGAATTTAATCGACCTGCATGTTCAGAGACGAAGCCGACCTCCAGTTCTGCTCTTTATGTTTAGGTTCAGGTCTGCTGTGGCGAGATGCCACAGTAACCGCTGGGAGGCATCTTTACATGGAGATAAATGAGCATGCTGTTGTACTGGTCTCTGTCCATGTCTATAAAAACGTTTTCAGAAAGAAGCGGAGAAGAAAAGCAACCTAATTATCTGACCTTAATGAGTTTCTTTATGAAACTATTTTAATTAGATTTGCTGGGTCGTTCCTTTATTCCCCCTGTGGGTGCCAATTACAAGCATGCTCCTCGAGGACAGTCCGAAAGAATAGTGAAAAACACATTTCTGTCAGCCTCCATAATTAAAACGGGAGGAGTAGGAAGAGACTGCGTTTATATTTCAGAGTCTCAAGAGAGCAGAACGCAGCGTTGCTCTTAATCTGTCCTCGTTCCCGATTCAATTCGCAACCCTAGATAGCCCAGGTGACCTGTGCCATGTTCTTTTAATGGAAATGTAATGAGGCTACAGAATTGAATGGTATTTATTTTCTGTTTCAATAAGGCACAATTAAATCTGTTTAATTTGAGAAACGTAGTTAACCCCTTACACATTTGTGCGTATTGATCGGACAGAAAACATTTCTTGGTGCAGCTCTGAATTTTGATTCAGATTCGGGGAACAAATACAAATCTGCTATATCTATTACAGTTTTTAATGAACGACACATGTTGTTACGTGTCTGTACGGCTCTGTTGGTTACACTTTAATAACATAATAGATCTGAACTCAGTTATTATTATTATTATTATTACTTTGGCATTTTAGGCATATTACACTGTACAACCACGAATAACATGTTACAATGTCACAAACACTCATACTTGGACATCTAGAACCAGTTTCTAGATCTGAGTGATCTATAAATATCAACGTGAGGGAGAACATGTTTATTTGTAACCCCAGCACAGAGAGTCTCATCCCTTTCTTATTTGGTAAGGATTATGCTAATCTGGGGTTAAATTCAGGTGGCCAGCTCTTTATGAAGGATTAGTTGTAGTGTAAATATCGTCATCCACCCGACACTTCCTTTTCCTCCTTTTCTGGCAGCCTCCCACTCTTCCTCCCCCTCAGTTAAGCAGGTTGAACAGGTAGAGAACTCCATATGCTTGTCCTCATGTTGAAGTCATTCTGTCTCTGGGGAAACAAGATACCGGCGCAGATGGACTGCCATCCCCACAGAGAAATCACATCTGTACTTTACATGAGGGAAAGGTGGTAAAGAGAGAAATACTCTGTTAAAAGTTGGTCTGGAACCAAAGGTTGTTAAGATGTGCATAGTTGAACTGGAGCGATTGATGGTAGTGCAGCTCAGCTATGATGTGTTTTGGTAGACGACAACGGCCGAGGAACCAGTTCATGCGATTGAGCCTTTTGGAAGGAGACCATCTGATTACTGATGAATTACTGGCCAACCTTGGTTTTGAAGACACAGGTAACGATTACTGTTGTCCATTTAGTGTTTGTTCCAATTGCATTTTCAAGGTTCAGTTGAATCACTTTCGTCATACTGTATGGTTAATCTTTATGCAGATTAAGCCCTTATGTTTGGTGTATTGCTTCTCATTCTGGTAATTATTGAAAATAGTCCACAGACAAGTGTTAAAACTGAACATTAACCTGGAGGACTCTGTATATCATTATAATCTATGCTGTTTTTAACTAGCGGCATCATTTATGTTTTGATTAGTTTGGCATGAACACTCTTGACCTCACCTAGATGAAGTCTCAGTTTCTGTTTGCCAGACGGGGATTAAGCCTAGCCCCGCATAACATTTTTTTAATCACTGGAAAATGTAGTTCAGGTCTAAGCTTTAAATAACTCCCTTACACTCATTTATTTATTTTAGAAAATATTTCACGACAGCAGAACATCAAAACCCTTCTGAAAAAAAGCAGAATACATCCTCTTGTGGGCTTGCCACCTGCGAGAGTAGAAATAAAGGCTGGGTGCAATGGCGCATGGGTGGCTGGTTGGGGCATAGGCCCTAGTGGACTGGACCCGCAGTACAGAAACTGGCTTTGGTATGAGGAACATCACCTCACTGGGAGGGAAGGAGTTTGTGGAGGAATTTGATTGTTACAGACTAGCTCCTGACTGAGGATGGTGGAGGTGCTTGTCCTGGTGAACGAAAGCGACTTTGAGCTGCAATTTGGTGCCTAGACCGTCATTGCACCCTGCAGCTTGAAGAATCCAACCTTTCTAGGGGCGCTGAGTAGGTACTGGAAAGACCATCTGGGCACAATGTAGTTTTCCAGGAGGACATCAACGGTAATGTCGGCAATGACAGGGGAACTTGGAGGGGTGTGATTGAGAGGAATGGCCTACCTGATCTAAACCCTAGCAGCGGCTTATAAAAGTACATTGTACTAGAGCTCCTTAGGCCAATGGGCAATGATCTGAGACTGGATGGATGGATTTTTCTTTTGAGTGCACACTGTGAAAAGAGTTCCAAGAGACCGTAGACATGGACTATGCTGCTTCTGAACTGTACCACATGGCATACATGTTATCATGTTGACATAATTATAGATGTAGCTTCTTATTTGCAGCTTGCAGCAAGCATAACTGTAGTGCTTGATACATTACAAATGACAACATTCAGGCCCGTAATCACATCACAGGGGCTATATTTCAACTTATGTTCTGTTTCTTATCTTTGCCATATTTCACACGGTTGATAGTCATGCATAAATGTTATTTAACCATTTACGAGGAGTGATGTATGATTCAACTATTCTGATTGTCAGTAAAGATATCAGCTTGGTATATTATTTTAATTCACTGCAAGAAAACCCAGAAGAGTGGAATGAAAACGTTGATAAGCTCTCTGCTTTGCTTGTGAATTGGCGAGTGTTGCGGAGCAGTTCCGTATTTCTGTATTCACCACCAATTCTGGCTTAGGTCTGTACATCCTTTCTTACATTCTTTGTTATTTGTATTTTTTTTTTTAAATAAGGCCTACCTCTGGGTCGATTATTTAACCGACACGCTTGTTAAAAACATGTCAGATGATGTGGATTCTGTGAACACTTTGATGTTTTAGGATTTTGGCTTTAAGGCATTAGGGAACGCACAGTGAAAAATAAAATTCTGGCAAATAGATATGAACATCAGTTCCCTGATAAAAAATGTGTTATCTTAACATGAGAAGGATTTTTTTTTTTTTAACATCAGAAATGACTTTTTTATTTGTACTGCTGTAAAAAGCAACAGAAATGGTGTGTGTCTCTAAAAGGGACAAAATCTTATTGAGCACATGTATCCACAGTGACAAATACTTGGTATTTGGGTAAAGGGTAACAATCCATTTTTGCTTTCTCATTTGTTTGATTGTTTTTTTTGGTTTTTTTTTGAGGTTTCACAGATTCAGAGCTTGGTGGCAGTACTTCTGAGTATGATTTTATTTATTTATTTTTTAAAGTTTAATTAAAGACTAAAAAGATTTGTGTTCTTTGCAGGGAACACAAAACTTATTGTAAGTTGGCAGCAGTCTGCTCCACCAAGCTCCCTGCTACAGGTCTGTCAGATGGTGGACATGTTGTCATAGAGTAAGCTGGATTTGGCTACAGATTGTCTGGATCTACAGACTAGCCTCATCTCTAGGATAGTGAGAGACGGAGAGAATTGTGCTCTCCTCCCATGCCAGCATGTAATAACTTCTGCTTGGCATTTCTCAGAAAAATCAGTGTTTTACATCTTAGGGGGATGAATTGAATTTATCTTGTGTTTTGAGAACATGGGGTGATTTAGCAACAAACTTGTGACATTTGAGTGGGCCTCTTGTGCTGCTGATAACGGGCTTAGAAAGCATCAGAGGTAATACTTATAGAAACCACCTGATGGTGCTCTTTTCAGCTGCATTGTAGATTTCCTTTATTCTTCAGAAAATATAAGGTAGGATCCCATTGATCACTTTTGTTTGATTCAGTTGGTTTTGGTGACATCCAGCTACAACTAAGCTTAATGGAAACACCAATAAGCATGAAGTTTGCACTAAGCATGAAGGTTTTTATTTATTTATTTATTTATATACTTTTTTACCCTTCAGTACTGCTCTGCTGCAAGTATTCTTGGTTTCTTTCTCCAAACAGTCAGAGCTCACCTGTACCGCACACTGGTAGGCTTGCCATGTGAAATCTTTAAACTGACAAAATGACAAACCATTTTGGACATTTTGCATTCTGCATTTTTTTTTTTCTTTTTTTTTTTTCGCTTAGTTGGATAAAAACCAATTGGGATGGAAAAATGAAATGTGCCTTTTTATAGATTATTTTTAAGGATTTTCTTTTTTTCCTGCAGCTGATTTTCATTAGTTTCAGTATGCACTGATAAGCTAAAAGTCTTCCTTTATAAGTATTATGGAAATGCATTTTCCAAGTGTCCTGTGGGATACAAGTTTTGCTGTGTGGAACGGTCACTATGTGTTTAGCCCGCTGCCTTCATGTTGTGAACAGAGGAAGGTTTAGGAAAGGTGCCAGAATAGGAGGAGCGGCAATTTGGATTAGATGCAACCTTTTGTAATTTGATTCTGTATTAACCCATGCAGTGGTTTCCACATCTTGCTTAAATCAGTAGCTTTCCTGTAGCACTCGTAGGTTTGTTGGAGGTGTTGGTCAGGTTGTGCTGAAGCTTGTCTCAAGGTCTCTCTTTTTTTTGTGCGGGTTTTTTTTTTTTTTTGTTCTTTTTTTTTTTTCCCTTCTTCTTCTTCTTCTTCTTCTTCTTCCCATCTCCCTCTCTCACATGTCAGAGGTGAGGGATTATGCCTGTGTTTGGAATGTAGCCCGGAGTTGAAAGACTCAGAGAGCCGCTAGAAGCAGCTTCGTGTTACAGAGGGAGGGAAGGAGAGGGTAAGAGCAAGAATGAGAGAGACTTTTACAAGACTTCTGGATATGTGTAGGCATTTTCATGTTATTACTGAGCAGCTCATCTGCAAATGTGGTTTCTGTGGGTCAGGCTGAGTTGGTTTAGCACTTTCAAGGTAGCACAGCTGTGTTTTAAATCTTGGGGTTAATCAATAGGTCTTTGAGGGGTGGAGAAGAGGGTGGGGAAGTAGGAGAGGCCAAATCTAGAGAGGTGAAGCTCATCGAGAGAAGGAGGAGGAGGTGAAGAAAGAAGAACAGGCAGACAGCCCGAGGCAGAGGAGGAGGTTGGCGGAGTAGAAGCTAGGCAGGTAGCCGTACCTGAGCTGTACAGGCAGGTTGGGAAGTAGTGGGAGGAGGTTGGAAGAGCCAGGAATGAGAACAGACCGGTTTCCTGCACTGCTCCAGGACATTTCTAAACTGGATCTCTCTCTGGCAGACTTGGCCTCAGAGGAGAGAACAGCACGGACAAAGGGGTTTACCACCGCTCCTATAGCTGGCTATAAACCCGAAGAGGACTGTAATGTTGCCTCTAGAGAGGCAGAACCCCATGAGGTTGTCCTGCGAAGGTCTACCCTGGGGGGCCGGCTCTTTGGCAGCAGGAAGACTGTGAGCATGTATGGATCCCTAGATGGGCCCCAAAAGGACCAGATTACAATAGTGTGCCCCCAGGATAGATCAAGAAGACCTCAGAGTTTATGTATGTTGGCTGCCTCTCAGTCCACCAGTTTGCTTGTGACTAACGCAGGTAAAACGGGCTGCTTGGATGTTCTCCAGCAGCACAGATCCAGGAGAGCTGATCTTCGTGCTGTCGATGGCCTCAAACTGGACATGCCGCCCTCTTTTTGGCTACCACCATACCCACAACAGGACATATTAACACGACCCCTGCGGATGAAAACAAGACCCAGGCCTGTAAGCATGACTGTTCTAGAACTTAAAGAGGCTAGCGGTTCTCAGCATGACCTTTCTAACCGCACCTCTAGTGATGCTGCTAGCCTGCCTCGCTCTGGCTTCAGATGGAGACTCTTTGGCCGACAGGGACACAATAAGGAGGTTGCAGCTGTGACTGTACCCAACTGCAGCAAGCCTGAAGCACCAAAGAAGAAATTTGGTTCTTTGCGGAGGAGCCTTAGTTTAAGGGTTAGACGTAATCGTAACCAGCTAGAGCAAGATAGCACGAGAGAAAGGATACGAAAAATAAGTGTAGGGGAGGATTTGACACATTCAGCTTGTCCTTTCTCTTACCTGACTGGCAGGACATTGACTCCTGCTTGTGAGCAAGATGAAGACAAGGGGAGTAAGCAGTACATAGAGTTCCAGTCCAGGGGAAAAGTTTCAGTTTTGGAGGTCCCTTTAGCCCCTGCCAAACTCACCAAGCCTATAAAACAGACTTCCACAGAGCCTAGCCTTTGGCAACTAATCACTAGTCGTTTTAAGAGAAAAGGCCCATCGACCAGCAACAAATGTGAGCCTTGCACTGAAAGCCAAACAGCTGGCAGAGGTCCTCAAGCCAGGAATAAAAAGATGCAGCCTCTTACCTTAGAAACACTTATTGGTGTTGAGTTCTGCAAAGGTCAAGGTAAGCTGTGTTAATGCATGAATTGCATTCCCCTGCAACCTTCTCACCTCTAAGTCAGAAACGTTATTCTCCCAGAAGAGTCCATACCCTAGGGAAAAAGACAGAGACCCATAAGCTCTAGGCAAATTACTAAAGCCATATTTCTTAGAGGGTTAGGGTTCATAACTAGCAGATTGTCCTCAAGATTCGATTTATTATATGTGATTTGTTTGCTTAGGTGATTTAAGTCCAGTAATTTGCATGGATTTTAATTAAAATTAATTAATTAATTAAAAAATAATTAATAAAAATTATGGATTAAACACTGAATAGCACATACTGGATGGATTGAAAGATGGACCTATGCAAGCATAAACGAAAGAATGAGTAAAAGGGATTTGGGAAATATTTTGTACTTTTGCATGCAAGCCTGTTGTGATGCAGCAGTCTAACAGATGTATCAGCCTTTTTGGATTTGTTTTTGCATTTCTAAACCCAGTACATTTCATTCGATTGAACAGATACCTGTTCCTGTTCAGTTAAAATATAGAACTCTTGTGCTAATGATGCAGATTACTTTAAGAAGTTTGACTTTAAATTTGCAATCCCCAAATTGCTTAGGATATGGACTCAAAAAATTAAAAAGTTGCTTTGGTGCGCAGTGGCCTAGTGGTCGAGGTATATGCCCCATTATCATAAGGTCATGGGCCGGGGAACATCCCAGGCAAGTTCAGAGCGACACCATACATGTGAACAATGGTAGAAAATACTGAAAGTATCAACTGGGAGTTTAAACTTTTGCCCTCTTGTATGGTTGTGTACCTAAACTCTTGAATATTTAGTGGAACATCGTGACAAATAGAGTCATATTACCATGAAAAGGTTCCAACGCAGACATGGTTGTGCAAACGAAGGAGTTAACAAAAAACAGTTCCCTTCCCTCACTATCACCCCACACCTTACCTGTCCTTCCTTCTTCTCTTCCCTCCCCCTCTTTCTTGAAAGAAAGGTGTTTTGAATCAGTACAGCAGCCTTCTAGCATTTTTGAGGAGTTTGACTCAAGTGTAAACATTTACAGATCCGTGCCTTCAGTCTCACATAACCAATGGTCTTTCCAACACCTCTGAAATGCCCATTTCCCCAAAAGGCATTTGACTGGTCACTTGTTGCTGCATTTGGTTGCATAAAACCGTGCCAGAACTCAGTATTCAAATGAGCAGTTAATGCTTCCAAAGCGCCTTCTTTGTGTTTATATTTTGTCAGCCGTCTCTATAGAGACTATATTGCCCAGAAACCTGGTCTGGCTTTGCTGGTTGAATGTGTCAGGCAAGTAATCAGCAGAATCTAGGTGTGCCTACACCATAGACTTGTACCTCTCTATGCAAAGCTAAGGTGTGTTCTTCCAAAGGCCTGACCATGTGCACTTGTCCCAACCTGCCAACTTGCTGACTGACAGGCACACTGTTAATGGATTTGCAGAAGGATTCGGTGTTCAGGCCCCTCTTGGGTGAAACCCCAAAGCCCCTAAGGCCAATGAGCAAAATGACGCTCAGTTAGTGCTCTTTTGTTCTGTTCTGGTGTTGTGTCTTAGGCACAACAGGTGCCGGTAACAGAGCTGTAATGAATGAAGTGCAAGATTTAGCGTTGGAATGGCAGGCAATTGTTCAAGCTGATCCAATCTTTAAACTTTTCTGCCTTTTTATATTGGACAAAATGGATTGAGATACAGTATATTGCACACTGGTTAAGGTGGGTTCATGCACAGCACATTTAAACAATCAGCAGAAGCAAAGTCTTGGCAAGTCAAGTCACTTTACAGCTAGTCAATTAATCTAAATGATTGATTATTGTGGTAATTCCAAGTTCTATTCATTATTGAGGATATATATATTTTTTCCTGTTTCAAGCATTATTTCCTGAAACAATCAAAACCTTCCAACTTTTCAAACACAAATAAAAACACGAAGTGGAATAATCTTAATTTAATCTTTAAAAGTGAAAGTGACAACCCTTTTCATTGCGAGGTCACAGCACAGCAGACAGTGAACCACAACGAAGTTGGACCTCTGCATTTAACCCATGCATAACCCAGGCAGCTATTGAAAACGCCCGGGGAGCAGTGACGGGGACGGCACCTTGCTCAAGGGTACCTCAGGGCAACCTATCGGGAAGGGGTTCGAACCCCTGATCCTCCGATCATGTGGCGAACACCCTAACCACTAGGCCATGACTGCCCCCAAAAGTAATAGAAGTAGTGAGTGAATTTGTGATGTTTTCATTGGCCAAGATTTGTTGGCAGTGTGTTTACACTGAAGAGTGAAAGGTGTCTTTAGTTCGAGTATTCAGTGCAATTACTGGTGGTTTTTGCTGCTCTCTGCCTCCTCAGACAGGGTTCTGTTCACTTTGTTTGAACTGCGGATCCCGAGTGGCTCCAGACAACAACCGGATAAAGAGCACTAAGATATATGCTCAGTCTCTGAACTCCCTCTTAACTAATGACATTTATTTGCCATCCTCGGTTAACACTACACCTCTTGCAGATAAACCTCAAGCAAACACCATCTTTATGAAGAAAGATATAGTGAGAACAGTGTGAGGAGAGGCAGGGTGAAAAGCAGCCTTGAGATCAAGCTATTTGAATAGCAGCTTCAGGGAGCCATGTCAACACTTGCTGAAGATTAGCAGCGCTTTAGGAGGGAGTGATTATAGTCTATAAATTGAATCAGTTTTTGCGCTTTGTTGATGGCTTCTAAAACATCTTGATTCCCAAAGCACATCTAATGAAATGGAAGACTTTATTTTATTATAGTAATAACTTTTTAAAGTCCCAATCACGGTTATCAATTCTATTTACATTTAATGATTTAATGTCGGAAAAGAATTTGAGTTGCTTTGAAAATGCATGGAATAGATCTGTTTCTCTCCGTCCTTTTATCTTTGCTACAGTTTATCTACTTTTTTTTTTTTTTTTCCTTTTCAATTGAGAAGGAGGAGGCACTATTAGCCCGGGGACTTTGAATAATGATCATGATTAAATTGGACAAGACCAGTGAAGTGAAAACGGGCACAAAAAATGAGTCTCTCCTGGATACGTTTAGATTTGTTCAATCTTTTCCGTTGTCAGGAGTTTGGCTTCTTTTATTTTTGCTGCTGTTCTTATGGATGAAACCTTATGTCTTTGTTACCACGTCTTATTGGGATCTAGATGAAAGCTGTGGTGCTGCATTGTGTGTGTCTTTGTGATGTTTTAGCGAAGTTTTTGCACATCATTTAGTGCATGATCGTTGTTGAAAAATGTTCACTATAATTACTAACCAAAAAATACTCAAGCTTTACTAAATGTTAGTAAAGTTAGACTATAAATGTAGAGCCACTATGTTCCCCCAGTTTAATTAATCAATAATACATTCTTGATTGATAATGACTTTATTTTACATATTTCAACTGCAGATACAACCGAATTTGTTCATGGCTAACCTAAAAAGAATCACTGATTTCACCCCCCACCATCACTTCATGCGCCTCTCTTCTCTTCTTACCCTGATGCGCCTGTCACTCTGGGTAAATCTGGATTCATCAGACCACATGACCTTCTTCCATTGCTCCAGAGTCTAACCTTTATGCTTCTTTTGTGTGTGTGATTAGCCTCACTGATCAGCGGTTTGCTTAAGGCTACACAGCTGTTTAATCCCAATCCCTTAAATTCCCATTGCATTGTACACCTGGAAATAGTCTTACACTAATGAACATAGCCGTGAGTTCTGTTGTTGTTTTTTCCGATTTGATTTCACCAAACGTTTAAGTGATCTTACTTTCCTCTTGCTAATTCGCTGCACTTCCTGGATCATCATCCTCATGTCATTCATGTCAACCAACCTCTTTTCTCCCTCCTTTTTGTCGAACCTCTTATATAACTCACCATAAACCTTATCTTTAACTCCCTTGTTCAACTGCCACAATTTAATCCTCAACTCTGCCATCAATTTCCTCTTCTTCTTGACCTCCAGGGTAATCCTACAGACCACCATCCTATCCTGCTTATTTACGCTCTCCCCTGTCACTACTTCGCAGTCTCCAATCTCTTTCTGTCCGAACCTCTTGCAAAGGATATAATCCAGCTGTGTACACCTTCCTCCTCTCTCATGTGTTGCCCAGTGCTCCTCCCTCTTCTTAAAATGTTTCACTACAGCAAATTCCACCATCGGCTTTCCTTCTGCATTCCTTTCCTTGACACCATTCCTACCCAGTGACCTCCTGATCATCCTGTTCCCTTCACCGAAATGCCCATTAAAGTCCACACCAATCACCACTCTTTCTCCCCTGGATACACTCCCCATTACTTCACCGAACTCACTTCAGAACTCTTCTTACTCCTCCGTCTCACAGTCATTCAAAGTTCCTACCCTCACTTCCACTCTCCAAGCCTTCCTTCTCTCCTCCTGCACCCTTTTGGTTAACAGTACTGGTGGCAATCGTTGTTAACCCGAGCCTCGACTGAACTGGAATTTGTCTGAAGCTTAATACACTGGTTTATGCATCCCTAGTGGCTGGGTTTGTGCAGCCTTACTGGCTGGGTGCCATCTTGATAGCACCTTGTTTAATAATTCTGCCTTTAATATTGTTGTTCCCTTTCAACTGCTGCACCTTTTTAATGTGTAATGGAAAGTTCCTGAAAGGACCCCATAATGAACATTTGTTAATAAACAGTCTCAGATTGCAAAAGATTCAATTCACGATTTTGAATTTACCTCTGTATCACTGCTATCTAGAAAAGTAAAAATGCCATTATGCTGTCTCGTAATTTCATTATCTTTTTAAAAAAGAAAAGTGCACATATTTAAGGAATGGAAAACATATCTGAATATATAAAATGAGCAAATTCAAATGAGAGGAACATTCTAAAATTGCAAATAAGAAATCATTTTAAGACCATGTAAATGAAGATGCTGTTTATGGGGGAAAAAAAGAGGAAAGATCTTGAATGATCTTGAAATGGATAATTAGATTTATTAGATAATTAGATAATCCAAAAAACCCTGATTGATCAATTGTAACTATATTTATAACATGCACTACTAGTGTTTTAAAATGGCTATCAACATACTGTCGAAACAAAACCTCTAGTATTTTTTTTCAACAATTTGTACTTGTTCTGTTTAGAATAAAATGGTGTCATGGCAGAGAATTGGTGGGAAGGCTTATTGGAATCAGTTTTCCATTGTGTGTCATCTGGTTTTCAGCAGAGGTTGCTTGGCTGGCGTGCTTGCTCAAGAGTACTGCAGTGATAAGTAAATATGGGTTGAGTCACCATTACCTCATTCACACCTCTGTTGACCTGGCACTGAGTGTTTGCTTGCTGTCAGTGTTTGGAATGAAGCGTTCGAGTCTTCAGGGGTGTGAACATGGTAATCTAATCTCTGCACTAGCATTACCACAAGATGTATGTTGCTAAGTCTGACTTCTCTCTCCTTTCATTTAATATGAAATTCCCCTTCCTGGACTGCAGTGTAGTCATTAATGGGGGACTGATTATTATGTAAATAAATGTATAGATTGCTTCTTTCTAGTAAAATAAAACAAAGCTATGAAGATTACAGCAGATACCATGGAACACTATGTGTAGGCCGCTATCCTCGTAGCTCACTGCTTGTTCTCCCGAGTTCACCTGAGTGCTCCGGGGTTTTATAAATGTTTGCAGTAGCTGTGTGTGGGCTTCATGGTTTTCCCCACCTGCTCTATGGAGACACTCTGTCTGAACCCTAAACCAGAGTAAAAGATGTTATCTGTAAACGTCTCCTTCCAGTGCAGAATGATAGTGGTCCAGGCTTACGTTACAGAGATACTTGCTTTTGCTTTGAGTAGCTGCTATGCTGCTTCAGCTCCCTCATTATATAGCATTATGTGGTAAGAGTAAGAGCTCTGGCATTTTTTTGTCTCATCAGTGCTTTTGGGTACACTGTAGGGCCTGGCTTTCTGTACACACCACAAATGTTGGTCCAAATCCTTCCACCGTTCTAGATGCTCCACTAAAGAGCCTTTTTTTCACATTAGAATAGACTTGATGTTAATAATTGTTACGTTTCCTTTGTTACATTTTTATATTTGAAGTATAAACCACTGGTTTGTCATTCTCAATTTACAATTGACATCATATGTTTTGCAGATTCCTTTGTCAACAGTCAGGAGTGGACGTTGAGTAGATCAGTGCCAGAACTCAAAGTGGTAAGTTTTCTAAAAGCTATTATCTGCCCTTTGGTGACAAGTGTCACTTTGCAAAGCAATGCACAATTCAGACAAGCGTCCAGAAGCCCAGCTGAACTCATTCTTCACAAAATCTCTTTCAGAATTCTTCTTCAAAAATGCTCAGACAAAAACTATGCTCTGACTCTGCCAATAGCCCAGTCCATTCCATATAAACCCTCTGCACGATGCACTGCACCCCTCCTCCACAGTACACATGACACATACACAGCACATTTACACATGCCCAGTTTAGGATAGGCAGACTCAAGTTTTTACTGATAGATATAGTTATTATTATTAGATTTTTTTTTTTATATAAAGTAGGAGCACCAAACAATGTTCTCTCTGATGACCAAAATCTACACTTTCAAAACATGAGCCAGCTTCTTATGTGGGGCTTAAACTGACAGCAGAGGTGACGATTTTGACAATTGTGAGCATTCTCTGTATTTAACCCATACAGTGTGTAGCAGGAGGTAGCTATATCCAGCACCCGGGGAGCAGTGATGGGATGGTACCTTACTCAAGAGTACCTCAAGGCAATCTACTGGTCAAGAGATTCAAAACCCACGACCTTCTGATACTAAAGCCTAATCCATAAGCAGTAGTCTACCGCTTCAAAATATTTTTAATAAAGGAGATCAACTGTGAATATACAGCACTGTGCAAAAGTTTTAGGCAGGTGTGAAAAAATGCTGTAAACAAAGAATGCTTTCAGAAATGGAAGTGTTGATCATTTATTTTCACCAATCAACAAAATGCAGTGAATGAACAAAAGATCAAAAAGATCTGTTTTGCCTTCAAAACAGCATCAGTTCTTCTAGGTACACTTGCACACAGTTTTTGAAGGAACTCGGCTGGTAGGTTGTTCCAAACATGACTGTGTTTCAACCTCCGTGTGACATTGATGATCATCAGCACCTGTTTGGTAAAACTGGTTGATCAGACACCGACTATAATCCTACAGAATCCCTGACTTTGTGCAAGTGTACCTAGAAGAACTGATGCTGGTCTGAAGGCAAAAGATAGTAACACCAAATACTGATTTGATTTAGATTTTTCTTTTGTTCGCTCACTTTGCATTTTGTAAATTGCTAAAAATAAACAATCATTATTTATATTTCTGAAAGCATTCTTTGTTTACAGCATTTTTTCACACCTGCCTAAAACTTTTGCACAGGACTGTATATCGTGCTTAAATGAAAAGAAAAAAGAAGCATGTCAATTCCTCTTTCCTGGCATGAACCAAATTGTTCAATAACCAATTTGTTTAATAACTTAATATCAATTTGCACATTTGCACAGAATGCACATTTCCAGTATGTACTACAACCTATATGCAGACTATAGGAACAAGAAACACTATTATAGTTTCAGAAAAAGCATGGTTAGGAATTAGCTCTTGCAAAGTACTATAAAAAGTAACTCTATTTGTACTACACTGTTTAATGTTCAGTAGCAATGAGTATGCTACTCATAGCATGTTGCTGACATGGGGACACAGCAGGGCAGGTGTGCTGCTGACAGTGAGTGACACTTTCAGGTTATGCTGTTGACGGTCCCTAAAAATGATCCACCTGCATGAATCATTAAAGTTCTTTGAAGTTTCTCTCTCACACAACCATTGCTGAAATGCAAAGTTCATGAGAACTTTCTGTGTCAAGATTCACCCAAGTAGTTAAACTCTCCAGCCACTGTAATGTATTAGTCTGTTTATTGATTTTAAAGCTTTCAAAACCATTCTGATCATGCTGCACTTTTGCAATGGAATGAAGCAAAAAATAAAAAAAATTGATTGCTATATTTCACATGTACATGAATGTGAAATAACCTTTCATTTAATTTTCAGCTTGCACTGGAAAAATTAGTTTCAGATTTTTTTTTCTTCCAACAAATGCCAACTTTTTAATATTTAATAAATGTAAAGATGTAATTTAAACAGTTATTGCTGTCTTGTTGGAACATAATGCGTGATATTTTGTGTTGTGTGCAGTGGAGCAATATTATCAGCCATATGCTGTACATATACTGTTCTTTCAGTATTTTTGAAGGAACCTTAATATACCCTAATTATAGATTAATGAGAAAGGAACGCACATTTAAATCGATCATGCTCAAAGGAGACTTCAAACCTTTGTTGCATCCGAGGCCTTGAGCCTGTAGTTGCATAATCAAGAGTGTATTTATGCATGCATTGCTCAGGAGATTGCTCCTCCTAAAGCCTTGTTAAGACCACTCTGCATTCTCATCCCCATAATTAAACCCAAATGCGGCTTAATAAGCAACTTGCAACCTAAGGAAAGGGAGAATTGAGGATGTTTGCATTGTCAGTCTTTGTTCTTCCTAGATGTGCCACCAACTTGCACTTTGTTCTGTGAGAACATCATGAACGGATCAACTGTGCCTCTTTCAAACCACAATTAAGGATTTTGGAGTATCAGAGTCACAAATATGCAGCTGAATTTTCTCAGGCATGGCAAGGCTGATCTGGATTGCAAGGGCAGTTCACAGTTTTTGTTTTCACATGATACAAAAACAGTGTTTTCTAGCTCCGAATGCATTTATTTATTGTACTTTTTTGAAGGTTTGAAATCCCTACTTTGACTTTCCATATGTGATCACTTGATTAACATGCATCCTATTAACTAGGGGATAAGGATCCCCTGCACTAACGAAACTCTATTTTGCATGCGTCTGTCTGCAGCACAAACATCCCTAAAAGCTCCATGCAAGAAAAAGCATTTGCATGTTAGGAAACCTCTCCATCTGTTGGTGGCAAACAGTTCATGAAACAGTTCTTTTCCCTATTTCAAGTTGTAGGCTCCCTGTGGCGAGAGAGAATTGGCTGCTGGTGGAGAGAAAGGGAGAGGCAGAGAGAGAGAGAAAGAGAAAGACATGATACATAGACAAAGAAACTGTCACAATAGAGGAAAAACAGACTACTAAAGTTGTATTTTGCTGGCAGACATGATGAGGGGTATATAGACATATACGTTTTAAATGATTATGTGAACAAACTCACACTTGCTTGCTCAAATACACGATCACTATTCACTTTAGCCCCTTATATTTTCACTCACTGGCTGCTTTATGTAGTGCAGCTATCTTATTGGTCCACCACTGAGTTCTAAAATTATTATTATTAGTAGTATTATTATTATCCTCCAGTATCCGTGTTATTATGGGTCAGTATCGGACCATGCTTTTGTCATGGGTTGCATGTGTAGAGTGGCCCTGTGGTTATAAACTAACCATTGATGACCTAGAGCAGTGGTTTGCAAAACAGTCATCAGGGACCCCAAGACGGTCCACATGCGAACTGGTTGGAGCAAAGATGTGGATCATCTCTCTGAGGACCATTTTGAGAACCACTGGGCGACAGGATGACTGACTAATTATGTTTTTGCTAGCAGATGTGCTCCAGTATGTACTCATAGTTTCAACAAATGTCATTAAACTGTTTTTCTGAATCGATTTCCATTTTGCAGCTATGCACCTTGATTACTGGTTTTGTATAATTTTCAGGGGATCGTGGGTAACCTTTCCAGCGGGAAGTCAGCCCTTGTGCACCGATACCTGACGGGAACATATGTCCAGGAGGAGTCCCCAGAGGGTAAGTGAGAAGGGTGGGTGGAGAAACAGACGTTGGGGGCATGTAGAGGACACAAACCCGAACAGACCACCCGCTGGTCAGTCAGCTGCACAGTTTTTTGTTTTTTTGCTGTGTGAATATTGATCAGTGGGAGATCTGTGTGCAAAGGTTTTGTTAAAGGGTTGTATTCTGTGTGCTGTACAAAAAAAAGATTTTATATATATATATATAAACATTTTATTCTTTCCATGAACAGCGGTTGCCAATAAAGCAAAGGCGGTCTACACTAGTTTCTACACCATTTTCTTCAGCTTTTTTATTTATTTATTTTTATTTACAAGTTGTTTCTGCAGTGTTCCATCAAATACATTTTTCTTTAAAGCCAGAATTCTGCTGTTTTCAGTCATATGGCTGTCACTATAGAGATTCAGTGGTCTGTGATGAAGAAGGATTGCTGGGAGTATTGCATTTTGCTGGGAGTATTAAAAAAATACTTTTTATATCATCCAGGACAATATCAACAGTATATTGCTTTCATATTGTGTCATTTTATCAAAATATAGCTTTTGTGAGCCAACATTGATAACCCTTATAGGGTTTTGGATTATACCTTTTCCTAGATCCTAGCAAGAATTAACTTAAATCTAGGCTTATGTTTGAGAGTGCACTTAATTAAACCTTATCTAAGTCTTATCTGAATCAAAGTAGCCTACAGTACAAATGTCCCAGATGTACTGCTCATTTGAAAATTTGAAAACATTTGGAAAAAAAATGAAGCCCTTTGTCAGTTCACACGAATAGAGACTAACTTCCAAGTGTGTCGGATCACTCAGTGCCTGACGCATTCATGAATGTTCTGAGGTGTTGTAAATGCAGTTTTGAAAAGTTTGGTTAAAAAATGGCTCTAGTGACTTTTTTTTTTTTTAAATGTCACTGTTAGTATGACTGCCTTACTGCGGCTTTTCCATCATGATGGCAGCAAGCCAATTGGCAGGAGGGTAGTTCAGATGGTTGCCATAGCAACAGGGGGTCAGGCAGGGATTGTAGACTGTTTTTGCTGTGTCAAGGTCTAAACTCCCTGTGCATGTTATCAAACCTTGGATTTTGCAGGGGAAGGCCAATCAGTGGTTTCTGGAAAATAATGTAGATGCATTAAGCAATCAGGTTTAATGCATTATTTGTCGTTATGTAATTAAGAAAAAGGTGAACATTCAAAAGAGAGATTGCTAAGGAAAGAGCCTTACCATCAATTCAGTGTTTGAGTGCATAAGATCAGAATCTACAGGCTTGCTTTTTCCTCAGTCGCTGAAGACATGTTAAGACTTGGCCTCTCAGTTAGATGGTAATTATTTGCTGTTGTCAAGAATGTCTGTGTTCAGTAGGTTACAAGAGAGCAATTACATTAACCAGCTATTGACGAAGACGAAAGATGACTGTTCAAAAGCCTCTGATATAGAGATATGAAAATATTTAATTCAGCTTCAATTGTTTAGCACCATGTACAACAGGCATCATCCCACAGAGACGTGGAGCTGCCCTCCTGTTGGCTTACCACCTGCGAGTGAAGGAATAGGGGTCAGCTGCAATGCCACAGGGGTGGCTGGTTAGATTGTAGTCCCTTGCAGACAAGACCTTCAGTACAGAAACTGGCTTTTGGGACATGGATCCTCTCCGATGGTGTCGGAACTTGCGCGGGAATTACAGACTAGATACAGTTGGGCTTACTTCTATGTATAGCCTGGTACCAAACTCCTTGATAATGGCAGGATTCTTTACTTTGTGACTGTCATGGTGGCATCTGAAGGACCTGGTGGTGGACACCATCAATAAGGGAAGCTGTCAAGCTAAAGAAAGTCCTTCTGTGCTTGGCTAGTTCTGGGGACTCTGTAATTGGCTGAGAGGTACTGGCCTGCCAAAGTGGGTGAAGCAGTGGTAGTCAGGGTAGCAAAATGTTGATATACAAGGAGTTTGGGGATTTCATGGAGAAGTACTTTTGTTAGGCTTCAACGGGTTCTTGCAAACCATCAAGTGCCTAAAGAGGGGCAGGCAAGACCTCATTCAAGCTGTTTTAAGTCACTTACCTCAACTGATGAGGTAGTCAGATGGTAGAAGGAACACTCATAGGCGGTCAGTCAGAAAACTCCTCAGCAAGGTACCAGGGGTAGATGAGATATGCCCTTAAATGCTGAAGGCTCTGGATGTTGTTGGGCTGTCATGGATGACACGCCTTATATGTGGCATGGATGTCGGGGACAGAACCTTTTTGGAGTCGCAGATGGAATGGGACTACAATTATCAGGGTATCACATTACTCAGGCTCCCAAGAAATGTTTATGGCAGGTAGCTGGAAAGGAGGCTCCATCCAATTGTAAAACCTTGGATTCCATACAATGTGGATTTCATCCTTGCCATGGAACAAATGACCAGCACCTTTGCACAGATACTGGAAAGATCATGGGACTGTGCCAAACCAGTCAACCAGTCAACATGTGCTTTGTGGATCTGGCTTATGGCATTTACATTTGGCAGACGCTCTTATCTTATCCAGGGCGACTTTCATGTCCTAATTACAGGGACTCCAGTCTCCAGTCCCCCTAGAGACACTAAGGGTTAGGGGTCTTGCTCAGGGACCCAGTGGTGGTAGTGCCAGAGGTGGGATTCAAACCTGGGACTTCTTGAGCCACAGGTCCATAGGAAAGTATCCTACCACTAGACCACCGCCACCCCATGCTCCCATCCATTAATGACCGTATGCTCCAAGAGGTTGTGGGAGCATGGGGTTCCAGGAGTGCTTTTGCAATCCATTTGCTCCCTGTAAAGACATAGTGAGAGCTGTGTCTGTGTTCTGGGCATTAAGTGAAACCCTTTCTGAATGGGTGTTGGACTGTTGGCCGCCTTTTGTCCCCAATCCTTTTGCATCTTTTCTTTTTGCAGATGAAGGGGGTCTGTTGGCTTCATCAGGCTGTGACCTCCAGCATGCATAGGGGAGGGTTGCAGCCGATTGTATGGTAGAGATCATCACCTCCAAATCTGTGGCCATGGTGCACAAACGTAATGGAAAGGTGCTTGCCCCCTTTGGGTTGGGAAGGAGTTACTGCCTGAAGTGTATCTTGGGATCTTTTTTCAAGAGTGAAGGTAAAATGTGGCAAGAGATCGATAGGCCCAGCAGCAGGAGTTATGCAGTCGCTGTACCGTATCGTTGTTGGGAAAAGTTGAGCCAAAAGGCAAAGTTCTTAATCGATCTTTTAAACCCTCCTCCCATTTAAGCACAACTTGGTATTTTCTGTCACCTCAAACCAAACACAACACCAAACACTGATATATAACATTAAATAAACAGTGTGTTAAATCATGTAAACTTACATTTAACAGTGAAATAATTATAATAATCATTGTGGTAACAAAGGCTTTCTGCTGAGCTTGTGGAATCTTTAGCAAATAACCCCTGCTACCCTGGATTTCCAGTGGATTTTTTTATATTTCCATTCATTTCTTATTTCTGAAAAGCTATGCCCACCACTATGTCATGAATGAATTCACAAAGGTAGAAAAACTATCGCCGCAAAAAAAAAATAGCCATGTTAATTATACCTACATAACAATCGTGCCCACTCACGGTGCAGAATTCGTGCTATTTCAGGTTTTTATTTAAATATGTATTGCATGCAGCACTCTTTTGCTTTTAAGACCTAGAATCTTTTCCTTCTTAGTTATAACCCTAACCAAATTGGTTTGGATATCTCTAGTTCGGGTCAGTGTTCTACACGGCCCTTGGAAATAAATGAAAGTTATATGATACATGTACTGTGCTGTATCTGGAAATAAAGGACTATGAGTTTTGATGCTGGAAATGTCAATCATAAAGTTGTGATGAATATATTCTTCTGGGGTTCGTACCCACACAATATTAAGAGAAAGGATTTTTGGGAATTTTTTTGGGAATTTCTTACTCACAGCCAGGAAGTTCTTACCTGATATATAAATAATTGGCAAAAACAAGCATCATTCTAAGCTGTTTATTTACCATGTTTCAGGTAACTAGGTATGGTATAATTGACCATTCTAATTATGATATAAGCAGTGTGGAGCTGTCTTGGCTCTCTAGGACAGACGTTTGTGACTGACTATAAGGTCCTGTTATTGTATTCTATCATTTTTCTCAAGCTGTTAGGCTGAACTGCAGATTTGACAACTACCTGATATAACAAAATGATTGTCATGTTTCATGAGATCCATGAAACATGCCTATAGATCCGCATTTGTTTTATATTATAGTTAGTCTCAGTGAGAACCATGGTAGCTATTGATGGTTATTTTGATCAGCTGTCATGTTTCAGACAGATGCAAGACTACCTGTTTCGAAAAACAACAACATGCTTTAATTTAGTAAAGCCTGCATTGGTAAACTGCATGTTTATGGCTGTAAGGAACATTTTCAAATACTGATTTGATTAATAAAATGTAACTATTTTAAGACGCAGATCAATCATTTGATTTCATCTTCTATCTCCACTTTTTAATTTTCCATAGCAAAAAGTGCAAACCTTTGCTGCTGTTTTCTCTATTTTGGACATAACGAGGATGAGTTTTGGCAGTCAACAAGTTAACATAGCTTTTATATGACATATTGTGTTTGAAGCACTGAACCCAGATCCTGTAGATCACGCAAATGACGTGATTTCTCTTTTTTTCCCCTATTGATTGTTTAGAATCATATTTGAGTACAATAGCTAGAAATAAATTCTGTGGTAAGGTTCAAGCTAGATTAACTCCAATTTCCTGCCCATGCTCTGCTGTCATTTGTCTCACTAGACCCATTATGTAAACCTGGGCCTCGTGAACAACCTAGATCATGCATTTTGATTTAGAAGGGTTAATACTGAATTAAACTCCTTCTGTGTTCAAAATGTCAGTCATGATTTTGACTTAGACTAACTATAATATTATACATTCATGGATCTCTGGGGTACTTACTTCTAAACCTTTCAAAACTTGGCATTCTAGAAAGAATCTAATATGCATATTCAATATGCATGGACTTCTGCTGCTGTCTTTATAACTGCTAAGCAAATATGTGCTTGTGTGTACTGACCAACTGCAAAAGAGTGGACTTGAGCATTCATTTCCAAGCACCATCATTGTATCAAGCAATGCCAATACTCTGGGTAAACATTCATTATTCTGTTTTATTTCAATAACTAAACTAAAAAAACAAAACAAAAAAATGAAGGACTAGGGTTTTCGGGAAGCTAAGTGTGATATGTGTTAAATCTGCATTATCCTTTCATGAAATTGGCTAGTCAAGCCAGCTTTTAAAGCTTAATGAACTGTATTGAGGTTTTTGAGTTAGCTCCTGAATACGTCAGGTTATACTCCATACTCATAGCTGCCACAAGCCCAGTTCTTTTTCTCCCCTAATGGCATTTTGTGTCCAAAGCTATTTTTGGTTTGTTCCTGCCAGAAAAGTCAGAACTAAAATGCTAATCAAGCAGTTCCGTTTCACCATGCATGAGCCACTTTAGCTGTACAGGAATGGTGGAGAGGAATTATGCTTTGGTTCACATAAAAATGAACCATTTTTGATTGTATGATTGTAGTATACAGTCCTAATAGATGACCAGTCATAGACCAGCATCCATTCATCCTTTGTTTACCCAATCTGGACCCAGATTCTGTTAAGCCGCTTTGTGAGAACAACAGTTGTAAAAAGCACTATGAATTAAACGGACTCGACTTGACGATGGCATCTTTATGGGGGTCTCAGCCCAGTTCTGAGCACATACAGTTCTGTCATTATGAATGTTTGCATTGTGTTTTAGCAGAGGTCAGATTTCCCTCTGGAATAATAATGGTTACGCCATTCCATCTTGCTGTTTAGAAAATAAAATCTCTCCTGTAAATCCACAGAGCTAATAATGATCATTAACGTATGTCAAACTGCTGCATAGGCTAGCGTACACTCTCACATGGTGAGCAAGAATTCAAAAACTCCCACTAACATGTAACGACCTTCCTCCATAAATATACCTCTTTCACTTCTCCACACAATTCAAAATAAACACTTTAAAAAGGAGGCCTGTTTGAGAAGACTTGTAGAGATTGATGTAGTGTTTAAATCCTATAATATTAAAGAATTGTATTGAAACACTCATTTCCTATTTTTTAAATCCACGAGTTTGTTTGGCTTCTAAATAGCCATGCGCATTGCGACAGATTATCAAATAGATTGCTCATTTTCATGGTTCAGTTTACACACTGTGTATTTCCTTGATTTTAGCTTAAGGGCAAAAAGGATTCTAACATTAAACTTCACAGCTTTACTAATGAGGGGAAGAAAATGGCGAACAGACACTTGTATGAGCAGAGCAATACCAACAGAAATCCAGAAGGCAGAAATGCTCTGCCATGAATGAATGTTTATGTCGCCGACATTTCAGCAGGGCTATACAATATTTGAAAGAAGGTTTATAAACTAACTTTCTAAACCCTGAAACTCTACATCATGTGCATATGACTGCTGCTGTGCTTCTATCAGCACAAGGCTGTTGATTACCTTGGGAAAGTATTGCAAGGTGTGGAGTCTGGTGTCAAAGCAGCATGGTTCTGGTCTAAAAAGAGCTTTCCTCTTAAAAGTATGTGTGGCTCATTTAAAAATCTCATTAAAACCCAGATGTACAGGTCTGTCTCAGCCCAAAAGAGCTTTACGACACAGCATAGGCTGTCAAAACACAGACAATGTATATTTTTCACCGTTTTTTCCTCAACTTTACGGTTAGTTCGTTTATTAATTAATCAGTTCTTTGTTCTCAAGTAATTTTGCTTTCTAGCATTTCTAGCATTCACTACAGAATATGGGTGTGTAGATTTTATTTATTTTTTTTATACACTTCCATATCTTAATATTCCCTCATGCCAGTTTGTGTTAAATAGCTGTTGTCCTCTTTTCTTTCTCAGTGGAGCTCTCAAAGATTTTTGCACAAGAACCACAGAATGTACTGGTTATTTGAACTGTAATGTATACTACTTTTTGACAGAAAAAAAAAAAAAAAAACTTCTATTTTTCTAACACCCTTTAGCCTAAACCTCCATAATGTCTTGAGCATCAGGCAGCATATTTATAACCTTTTCACATATTAGCCTTCTGTGGGAAGTTCTGAGAGGCACTGAACACTTCAGATGTCTGAATCTTATAAGCTATGAATAATTCTGACTCTGTTTCTGCAGAACAGAGCATCTCATCAAACAGCATTTCCCATCAGCCTTTGCTGAGTGCTTTCAATTGAAACCAATTTAGTTATGTAGAACTTTAGGAAAGCACTTCTCTTTGTAATGGTATTTAATTGAATCTTGATTCTTTCACTAAAGTGTATTTTCAGAGACCGGTGCAGCCCTCCTGCTCTGTGGAATGTTTGAAGGACTTGTTATTAACCCATTATGTGGGTGGTGGTGGTCTAGTGGTAGGGTACTTGCCTATGGACCGGTGGCTGAAGAGGTCCCAGGTTCGAATCCCACCTCTAGCACTACCACCACTGGGTCCCTGAGCAAGAGCCCTGAGAGCCCTGAGCAGGGGAGCAATTAGGACATGGAAGTCGCTCTGGATAAGAGCACCTGTTAAATGCCGTAAATGTATTAACCCACTTATTTGTGATCTTTCACAGGAGGTCGATTTAAAAAGGAAATTGTGGTGGATGGACAGAGCTACCTCCTGCTGATCAGAGATGAGGGGGGACCACCTGAACTTCAGGTATGGACTGGAGTATTTGGGTCAATTAAACATTTTCCTAAAACTCCTAACACCAGTAGTAGCAGAACAACTTTTCATCTTACTATGATTCGCATTTTCATTTGAGAAGTTCAGATGACTGGGGAATCTACTATTGAATAACTCCTCTTTTATACCATGTGACCACTTATGTCCCACTCCAGCCTATGTAGGCCTCAGCAACGTAAACATCTGCCTTCTGCCTCATTAAACACCCCAGATTCAACTCCTCAGCTAATTGGCAAGGAGTTTTCTGAGCAAAATCCAATTGAAAGCTTATAGGACAGTAGCAATAGGACAGTGTTAATTAAGTACGTAAAATCTTTAAAACATCATAGTTTTTCAAGCAGAGAAATTAACATATGCTAAAAAATGTCTAGCAGGAGACGCAAATGAAGATAAAGAGTAGTAACCTTTGTCGGAGACGTTTGCAGGCCTTTGCGGATCATTTGTGTCATTGCCATTAAAGCCTTCTAATTCAAATGCGGTGCAGTTCTAATTGCTCGCAGTGATAAATGGTTTTTGGTGAAAGCATGGGTGTCTGTAAGCTACAAAATGCATATTTCATTAAATTAAAATGAATTAAAATGACTGCTGGGAGATTCTTGAGCTTGCCTCCCAGTCCTCATTTTGACTTGGCAGTGATGACAACAAGCAGAGAGTCCCTACCAATGAATGACTGGTTTCTCTTGCACACACGCTATAGCTGTCCTGCGGGGCCAGTCTTGGTGTGGCTCCTGTTTTCACAGCCTGCTGCAGCATGTCATAATTATCCTTTGATTGGCTCTCAGCACTCTATATCCTTTTCCTCTGGAGTGTTATGAGAATTGGTGGTGGATACTTTTTTATTGTTGATCTTGGTGGAACAGTTTTGTTTGCTGTACTTCCTTTAAGGTTGACTCAGGTAACAAATGATTAAAAAAAAAAAAAAAATGATACAAAAAATGATAAAAGTGACACGGTAGGTATGGAAGGAACCTAATGCTCTTCATTTTTTTTTTCTTGTGTGTAAGATTTCACTTGTGTAAGTTTGCATTGTAGCAGAGGACCTGCGTTTGTTCCGAAGATGAATTCATGGTTTAGAATTGATTTTTGATATTCTTGTGAGCAATTGGATGGTTGGTATATATTGATATTAACCCCCTCCTTCATGTGCCTTTCTGACCTTAAAAGGATTCTTTAGGTGTTAATGTACTAGATCTTATCAAACATTTATTTTATTCTGAATTATAGAAAAGAACAGAAAAATTTTTAGAACACATTCTAAAAAAGTTTCTATATTTTACATTACAAATAATTAATAAAGTTACTGGGCAGATGGTGTTGGAAAAACTCCTTACAGTCCAAGATTAATATAGGGATCATCCGTCTCTGAGAGAGTGGTATAATTGTTAATACTTTCCTCCAAACAGTAATCTGGCTTTGAAAAATTTAAACGCTAAGGAAGTCAGAGGGGCTAAAAGTGTTGTGATTTGGAAAGAGATGCCTCAAGCTGGAGAAGAGGACATTGCAAAAAAGGGAGAAAACTGATAACCTATCATTTATTGTGAAAGTATGATGGCTCCTTTTGCTGCCCTTGTTGTTCAGTTTGCTGCCTGGGTGGACGCGGTGGTGTTTGTCTTCAGTCTGGAGGATGAAATCAGTTTCCAGACGGTCTATAACTACTTTCTACGGCTGTCCAGCTACAGGAATACAGCAGAAGTGCCCATGGTGTTAGTGGGGACACAGGGTGGGTCACAGCACCTTTTGTAACTACACTGCTGACTCTCTCTTTCTCATTACACACGTCTACAAACATCCATCTTTTCTTATTTTACTTTTGAAAAATGCTACCTACTCACACTTCCTTTGCCCATAAATTTTATATATAAAATTATATAAAAAGTGCAAAAGTTTTAGGCAGGTGTGGAAAAAATGCTGTAAACAAAGAATGCTTTCAGAAATATAAATAATGATTGTTTATTTTTATCAATTTACAAAATGCAAAGTGAGCGAACAAAAGAAAAAATCTAAATCAAATCAATATTTGGTGTTGCTACCTTTTGCCTTCAGACCAGCATCAGTTCTTCTAGGTACACTTGCACAAAGTCAGGGATTCTGTAGGATTATAGTCGGTGTCTGATCAACCAGTTTTACCAAACAGGTGCTGATGATCATCAATGTCACACGGAGGTTGAAACACGGTCATGTTTGGAACAACCTACCAGCCGAGTTCCTTCAAAAACTGTGTAAAGTGTACCTAGAAGAAATTGATGCTGTTTCTTTTGAAGGTAAAAGGTGGCTGCACTAAATATTGATTTGATTTAGATTCTCTTTGTCTATCTACTGCATTTTGTTGATTGATGAAAGGTGATGAACACTGCATTTCTGAAAGCATTCTTAGTTTACAGCATTTTTCCACAAAACTCGTGGTAAGAAAATGTTTGTGTGTGTGTGTGTATATATATATATATATATATATATATATATATATATGTGTATGTGTGTGTGTGTGTCTGCTGTCTTGATTATGCTTGGAATAAAAACCTTTGATTATTCATATACTCCAATTCTTCATTGTTTCCATACACATTAGCTCCTCTATTTGAATACATTTACTGTGATAGAAACACTGATATCTGATCCTGAGCAGACGCATCCCATGCACCACTTCATGCTGCATATTCAGTAACAAGTAGGGAATGTGCTGCTTGTTCAAAAAAAATAACACTTACCATACTGTGCAACACACTTGTTGCCCAAAGTATGCTCTGGCTTGCTAATGTGATATCAGATGGCTTTAAAGAAAACTGGAAATTGTGTCATATCAGAGAATCATTTGGAACATTGCCATTAAAAAGGTTGACACCAGAAACAACAATATATTGTAGGGTTCCTCGTTGATGTTATCTTTTCTTTCCCAAGATGCCATCAGTGCCACCAATCCAAGAGTGATTGACGACGCTCGTGCCCGTAAGCTATCCAATGACCTGAAGCGATCCACTTACTACGAGACCTGTTCCACCTACGGCCTCAATGTGGAGCGAGTGTTCCAGGATGGTGAGATGGCCAAACACTGCTCTAACCAACCCTTAAACTAAATAATGTGATTTTAGCACAATGATTAGAACAGTTAGTGTCCGAAGGACGAGGGATTTGAGTAACCGGAAGTTGCCATACTTGTTTTAAAGTGTGAACATTTGAGTGGATTCACATTGATTTAACCTCTAGTGCTACTACATTATTGTATACCGATGGTTGTTGCCATTCTTGCCTATTTAAGTGAAAAAGTGAAAGTGACTATTTTTTCATTGTGAAACTCAGCACAGCGCACTGAACAAAATTACACAACAAAATTAGATCTCTGCATTTCACCCACAAACGTGCAGCAGGGAGCAGCTACTGAAAGTGCCTGGGCAGCAGTGATGGGGACGGTACCTTGGTGAAGGGTATCACAGGGCAACTCTGGTATGGATTCAACCCATGATCTTCCGATCCGGATGGAACTCCCTAACCACTAGGCCACCGTTAGCTGAGCTATAATAAGCTTAGTGACCACTTAATTATGTAGGTCCACCTAGCTGATGTTAAGATCTGTCTCTTGATTGAGCAATTTTGGTGATGAACTATAAGCTGGAAGTTCTTCCAACCTTCCAACACCTAATGGAGAATCGAGGTAAAGCTATGTCAATGAATAAAGTCTATAGAAACTAAATTTTGCTACTCACAGAAATTTCTAGCAGATGGGATTTATACCTTGATCTAAAGAGGTAGAAAAGAGTGGATAGTGAATGCAAGATTCTGTGATAGAATTCAGTACAAGGCATAAGGACAGAGGATTTGAGCAAAAGCAGAACAAGCTCCAGGTAAATGTTGTGTGTACTTAGGGAGAAGTAAGTCAAGTTTAAACAATGGCCCCAACACTGACAGAGGCTGTAAATCACAGAACTTTGATATGGAGCTGTACAGCTATGGAACTGATGTAATCCTACCCTTGCTAGTGCAATTTGAACTTATCCGAAATTGCTCCTGGGACTGCAGTTACAGTCTTCAATTTGCAATCCCTCAGAATCATTCAAACAGCAGTTAGAAGCAACTCTGAACAAATGCATCAGCAAAATGACATACTCTCCAATAACACACTGCTCTGCTAATCAAGGCCTAGGAGTCTGCTAAGCAGTGATTTAGGATCAGTTTTCACCTCTCTCATCCCAGTGCACCTGGCAGAAACAGGGCCAGGATGGAGCTGAACCTGTAGATGAGCATTCTCACTCTCACATGCTTACTGCCCACGAGCCCAGCTTTTATATGAGCTGGGTGGAAAGCAGCTGAAGTTTTTATTGCTCTGCATTGCTGCAGTGCTTTTTTATTTTTTTTTTTACTCAGCTGTCCAATCTCATCACGATGGCTTCCTCTCTGTTTGCTCTTTATTGCAGAGACACCAATGTAGAGACGGAAGCTTAATGACTTCTGGCCAGTCAGTAATTAGTGACGTTTTGTTTCTGTTTTTTTTTTTTGGTTTGGCATTCCAGTGCATTCAGACAGCAGGGTCCATGACTCACAAAGCTGTCACACTTTTATTTCTCCCTTGCTCTCTCATCCCCTTACTATGCCCTTATCTGCAGTATTTGGATGTCTGTCGGCTTCTTTCTCTCACTTTCTCATTTGTGCTTTTATTCAACCGGTACTTCGACAGACCGGTAACGCGGCCGCCGGTATTTTATCCATCTACACTGTCCTTCCGTGCCTTCCTTTCTCTTTTTCTCTTTTCTTGCCATCTTTTATTTTTCTCCTCACCATGCAGCTTCTGTTGTTGGAGTGTAATCCTGAGGCTAGCGACGAGCCATTCCGTCTACATGATAAATGAGCTTCCAGCAAACAACTCACTTAATGAGGCTAGCGCCTTGGGGCTCCTGGCTTTAAGGTGGCATTTACATAACTGTGCCAAGCAGAGAGCCACCCGCCATTTCCCCAGAGCAAGCCACAGATAGGCTGTGCTTTGCCTTTTTTCTCAACGGTTCTAATAGCTGATGATGGTTAATTACCACAAATGCTGCATATTGTTAGAGATTAATCTCTTCTGAATTAAAGCTTGATAGGGCTTTGTGTTCCGTGTGCCGCAGTGTGCGATGCACTGTTCAGTTAATGGTGCTGATGTAATGATCTGTGAGGTTAGTACACCCCCTGGTGTTTTTCTTTTCTTTTTCCACAGTGCTACACTACCTCACACCCATCTAGTGCCCGTTTTTCCCTTTCCTATTAATGGATAATCGGCAAAAGCTAGCTCATCAAGAAGCAGCTTTAGCTGAGGGTGATGGAATCAGGAAATACTGAGACAGATTAGAGAAACACCCTCAGCACAAGTGAAGATTCAACAATGGAGTTTCATATTATTCAGAAGAAAGATCTGCATGATAAGCCTATGAAGCAGGAGACCAGTCCCTATTTGTCCTATGCAGTCAGATTTGAAATAGTGGGTATGAATGGACGGGATGAAGTGCTGCAGGCTGAACGGGGTGGATACATATAAACCCTGGCAACGAGTATTTAATTGCCGCTCTAGGAGGTTTACCAAACTTTATAGCAAAATATATTTTTATTTTATTTTATTTTATTTTTGATTTTATTATCGACGTAATTTTTCTTAAAAGCTGAACATTCTGGTTCCAGCTCAACTAGAGGGTGACCACTTTGTTGGGTGGAGCCTCGCCATGGACCTTTTTTCATTTCCACATACATTTTTTAACAGGTTTAAATTGTGAACTTTCCGCTGAGCTAAAATGGCTTTCTCAAGGAAAGGTTTTAACGCTTAGCTCTGTGGTGTAGAAATATAATTATCCTGAAAAAGTATTTAATCACCAAACCCATTTTGTTTGGATGGAGTGAGGGGGGGGGAAAAAAAAATCCTTGTAGACCTGTAAATTGACACGAAATTTTTTTTTAATCGCCTTTGAACATATTTTAGTATGTTCCTCACTAACTCCACGTTTCTTACCTGACATGCAGTCCCAGGTAATAAATTTGAGTGCATCATATGTTGCATTAGAACAGCCCATAATATTCTAGCACTTCTGCAGCTCACTCTAGCCTTGTTTTCTTCTGGTTTGCTGAAGAGTGCTATCTACACACCCATGTTTGATTTCTCTTAAATGGTTTACTTTTTCTATTTCCACTAATTGATAACTCCATTGTAGCTTATGTTTCCTTTTTAAATAAAGCACAACAGCTTTATAGTCTGCATTCTGTAAGTAATTTCTGTAAACTAGATTAATATACTTTAGGCCGGGCTCACAACATTTGTTTAAAACTTAATAAATTACACTTTTTTCCCCCTCTTTCAGACACACACACACACACACACACACACACACAGCAGTGTGAGCAGTATTTACATTATTATATCAAAGGTTTGCATAGTACATCCTTTAAGAAACACTTTGGCCATCATTAAGCTGATGATAAATCAAAATAGACTTTTGATTTTTGCTTAAATTCGCTTCAAAATATGCTTCGCCTTCTGAAGTTCAGACATTAGCATTTAATGTATGCATAACCTGGTGAATAAATACATAATAATGCATATGGGCCAGCTGGTTGAACATACCTGGTCATTTCTTCACCTTAATGACGCGTTCACTCACGTGTGTCTGCAGTCGCTCAGAAGGTGGTGGCACTGAGAAAGAAGCAGCAGCTGGCCATCGGGCCATGCAAATCCCTGCCCAATTCACCCAGCCACTCGTCTGTTCCTGCTGCGGCCATCCCCTCCGTACACATCAACCAGGTAGGCCTCACGTGACCCCTGACCCCAACAGGAACCATCACTGAGGCTGCACTGTGCTGCAGCAATCTTCAGTACATGAACCAGTTGCCAGAAGGGTCAATGGTATTAATCCTCAACTTCTTCTTGTCCTTTTCCATTTACTTGTACTTTGTTTACTGTCTTCAATCTATTTCCTCTTTGTATAGAAAAAAAAAAACATTCATTTATCTGGGCCTCATGTTATCCTTGCAATTAAGGATGGCTTGGCATGGTGAAATTTTCATGCAACTAGGAACAGGCTGCAGTTTCATGCAATAATTTCTGTGTAACTTGACAGTTCTATGCCCTGAATTTCAAAATGGTTTCATGCTGTATATACACTTACTTTAGTTGGCTTGTTTAAATAACAACAGTTAATCATGGGGGTAGCCATATGATTTTTCAGTTTTTTTAATCAATTTAAATAATTAAGTAGGACTAATGAATATCACTGATCAATGCTTTTAACAGAGTTACAGAGACAAATGCTTAGAAAAGGGATACTGTTACTTATGTAATAAATATTATTATATCACAGTGTGATGGTAATGTATTGGCAACAGGAGTCTCAGGATGACAAAAAGCATGATTGTTCCAATCGTTTAGATCAATGGTGTTTATTTATTCTTTTTGTTTTTTTGCTGGATCTCTTTCCAGTGATAAATTGCCAAATGATCGTTATGTAACTATTTGTTAATTTCTCTTTCTTTTTCTATATTATTCACTCTATCTTCATTATGCCTCTGTCTGCCCTGCTCTTATTTTGTCTTTTTCTTTTTTTTCATTCTCTATTTCCATGCGTCTCTCTCTCTCTCTCTCTCTCTCTCCTCTCTCTCTCTCTCTCTCTCCTCTCTCTCTCTCTGTGCCCCCTCCTTTATTCAGGCTGCTAATGGAGGGGGTGCGTTCAGTGACTATTCCTCCTCTGTGCCCTCCACTCCCAGCATAAGTCAACGGGAGATGCGCATCGAGACTATTGCCGCCTCCAACACACCACGCATCCGCAGTCCAAATGTCGCCTCCAACATCTTCTACAGTAAGTATGCGGCAGCTGGAGAGAGCACCACGATTCGTGACTACTGAGAGGGAGGGAGGTGAGGAGAGAGGAGCTCTCATAACTGCAGGGCTCACTGATCTGTTTCTAAGGCTACTTTGGCATAGCAGAAGAGAAAAGTGTCAGTTATGGCAGAAAAGTTATTCCTAGATCTGCAGTTAGAGGATGCTTCTAGCCCTTCCCGCACTCAGCCGGGTGCAATTTCAAGTCAGCTACCAAAACACTGGAGGAGCATCTGAGCCTAGTCTACCAAAGCCCTCCTCTGTCTGCCTGCAGAAGCACATAAAAGCAAGCTTTCCACAGTGAAACATCATAAATAAAGAAGCGTTAGAACTGATTATTTGCAATGAGAGAAAGGGCATATGTTTAAAGTGTCATCATAAATGGTTTATTTTCCTTTTTATTCTCTCTCTTTCCTGAGCTGTCCTCTCTCCCAACAAAATTCTAAGTTTTACCATCAAGGGAAGAGTTCTTAGCTTTGTAATCTCTCTGAAATGTGCATGTTGCTCCCCAGTTCTTTTTTTTAAGAGAGCATCTGTTCATCTTTCACATTTGCCCTCCCTTCTGTCACTGCGTCAGCTCAACAAACCCCAAGCCCCTTCCCCCTTCTCTTCTCACTTTAACAGACGTTCGCCTAGCGAAGCTACCCACTGGAGCAAGAGACAGGGGCAGAGCTACACACACTTTACTAGCACCACCACCACTCTCCTCCACCCCATCCTCCAGCCTAACCAACAAGACCAACCTGGTCCATTCGGTCCACAGCTGCAAGTCTCTCACGCAGTCAGATTCAGCCCATTTCTGGTTGCCAGGTTAAGCCCTGCCCATCCCCTATCCCCATCACTCTCCAATCTGAAGGCCCCTGGAGGATGACTGGCAGCAGTGGCGGCTGTTGTGCTAGTTCCCCTTGTACTGTTTCTCCCTCCCTCCCTGATAGGTAGTGTCAAACCCCCTCCATGCGGGCCGCAAGCCACTGCCGGTACGTGTGATGGAGCAGAAGCATGCCACTTACCCCGTCTGGGTTCCAGAGTGGCAGAGCGAGCGAGAGTTCCAACTAATGACCTTCTGAGGACCAGACGCCTAGACACGGGAGGGAGGGAGGGGAGGAAGAAAGTGTCGGGGGGGAGGAGAGAGAAAAGAAGCTCCCTTGAAGGTCTCCAAACTCACATAAAAAGAGATTCCATCCGGCCAAGGCAACTGGAGAAGACAAAACCCAAACATGCAAGAAAACCACTGGAGAGAGCCGGTCAACTTTCCAGAGGTCTCCACGGACCACAACCATCCTGGGCATCATGGCAAGCGGACGACACAGGGAGACTTTCACACACCCCATTTAATGGGGAAGACCAACCATTTTTGTCATACTTCCTACTCATTATTCATTACTATGCTTTTTCGGGATGTTACGTTCACTGTTATTTCACAGCTGCACTTAAAGAGTGGCCTTACAGTCTCTTAGAATACTTTTGTATGAATAATTCAAGAATAAGCAGAAAAGTTGTCCAAAAGTGTACGTCATCATTTATCAACCTTGAGAACGGCTTTTTTCATTGTTACTATTAGGACTATTTGGACAAGCAAAATGGTCCGAAAGGACACAAATTTAACAGTCTAGCAGTTAGTTGATGTGTGAAATAGTCCACTGGGTGAATTTTATTAATTCCACAAACTGTTGGCCATCGGGGCGACCTCTAGGATGGGTGAATAATAACCTGCTTCATTTACTATGAAGTTTTAATGGCCTAATCCCCATCCTATGGGTTATTAATATCACATTTTCACAGACTGACAGTCTGTAGTTCTTTTTATTCTTTTGCTCCTTCCATTTTTGTTACTTTCTCTGTGTAGTCCTTAAGGAGTGGCAGCATCAATCCCATTAGCAGTTTCATCCAAATCCATGTGTGCGCGTTTTGCCACTAGATGTCAGCAAAGGACCAGAAACCAATAGTCACGCAGTGCTTCCATGGTACTTAAGGAACCACATTAATATGTTCCTCATTAGTACAACATGCTGTCAGCTAACGTTCTTTCGTCTTAGTGTAATCTATGTGTGAAAGCAAGGGAAGAGGGAAAGGGTTCTCATGCATTTTATTCCATCTCTTCACATCTGCCCATCTCTGTCCTTAAGCCCGTATCTGCTCGTCATCCTCTCATCCCATGTCACCCATCCCTCCGCTCCATTTCTGATCTTTAGTTTCCTCTTTGGTCCTTAAGAAAAGAAAGCTCAGTCTCTGTCCCATGACCAAAGTGTTGAACTGTTTCTGTCAATATTTGCAGATTTGCTCATCTGTTTCCAACCTTTCTTCAACAAAAAGGGCTCTCCAGCTGCTTCTGAATTAGACGAGCCCTCTGGCAGCGTGACGGCAGCGGAGGCCTCTCGAGCTGGCTAGAGTTCAGGGCCTCTGAGAGCCTCTGAGAAGAGCTATAAGCGCGGGGGCTCTCAAAGTGAAAACACACAGCACTGATGCACATACACTCCATGTCACACATGTTGCTTTACCCCTAGTGCCCCTTAAACTCCATGTCCCAAAGCCTCCCCAAGCATTATGGGTAATGTACCATGGATTTTTTTGGATACATCCCATGCCAGCAGTGTCAAAGGTCTCACTTAAAGACACTCTTAAGGAGAAAAAAAAAAAAAAAAAAAGGTGAACTCATTCAAATTCCATTGAACTGATTCGGTGTCTTTGGACTATTTGAGATTTCCCCCTCAAATGCATTGGACTACAGCCATCAACACACCCTTTTCTTTCTCTTCTTGTGCGAAATGCTTTGGTCTTTCCTACCCCCACCCTTGATCCCTCATGGACACTTTTTACTCTCCTGTGAGGACTGAACTCTTACGTGACATTGCCCTGGGTATTTTTTTTATTTTTAATTTTTTGTTTTGGTTTTTTTTTTTTTTGGGTTTTTTTCCCCCCCCAAACAAGCGAGGATCCTAAACACGTGCCAAGACACTCTCTGTTTGTTCCGTTTCTCTTTCTTTCCTGCTCTCTTTTCTCTCTCCTTATTCTTTGTTTCTGTTTTTGACGCATTTCATTTTCTTTGCTTTAGAAAGGATTGGAACATGACTAAATCTTAAAGGATTGTAGGTAACTAGATAAATGTTTCAAACTCCTCTTCAAGTACCAAGGACAAAGCCCTTGCAGGAGCAGGCCACACAGCGCTTGGGTTAACAAGGCCACAGCTTTGTGAGATGGGCTGCGAGAACTCACAAGTGGCATAACAGCAGAACTCTGCATGGAGATGTGCGTCCACAAGGGCTGCATAGCTTGATAGTCAAATGATATGCCAACTTTGACAAATCATCATGTTTTTGCTGTTGCCCTTTTATAAAGCTGCTGTGCTTTGTTGGCCCAGGTTCTCAGGCCTCCTCGCAGGCTTTGTTCATGCAGCCTTGAGGAGAAGTGCGAAGCAAACTTATGAAGGCCTTCATAAACATAGGGTTTGGATAGTATGGGTGTTTGGGAAATCATGGATTGCACTGACTTGTATGAATGTAGTGTCTTTTTGTTCCACAGTATGATTGGTTTTTTTGGTGGTTGTTTTTTTTTTTTTTTTTTTTTTTTTTTTTTGGTTGTTTTTTTTTTTTTTTACTTTTGTTAATTTTGTTTATTTATTAATTGTTTGCTCACTACGCTGTGGAAAGACAAACTGTTACAGAGTCATTTTGATGACATGGAAATAATGGACACACATAGACTGCCATATATCTTGTAATGAACTTTTATTTACAATGGTATTCAATAGAAAGTATATTCTATAGGTATATAAGATCTCTAAAAACAGCGCCTCTGTTGTCCTCCGTTCCTTCGTCGGAACTGCAATGTGTGGCTCGGCCTGCTGATTCTTTCCAAGTGAACCTGTGACTTGATTTGTATGGTGTCTGTATATATATATATATAAATATATATATAAAAAGAGAAATAAAATGTTGAAAAATAAATTCCAGAAGTGTCTGTTTGAAGTCGTACCTGCCTTTTTATCTCTTTCATACAGAAATGGAAGTGTCTCTCGCTTTATTTCGAGTGCAATCGTGACCTATTTTGTCTGTTTTACATGTGCAGGTTCATTATGTACTGTATGTGTCAAGTTGTTATTTTTTTATTTATGTATATCAATTAATTTCAACTATTTGTTTCTTAGTTTTTCTTTGCTTTTGGGGTCTCCTTGTTGAGATTGACATCTGAATGCTGAATGAACCTGCTTATTTAACACATTTCAGCCATGCTAATTTTCCTAACAGTGAATGTTGACCTTGCTCTCTGATGCTTAATTATTTCTATGCTCTCTCTCATTAATGTCTTACCCTAACTCTTGTATTTTCTTTCCATAGCATTTTTTTTTGGTAGCAGAATGCTGATGCCTTTTGCAGGGAGAAGATATGGCGTTAACAGTTATTTTCTCTTGCATTAACTTGTTTTCTTTTCCAATTTGTATTTGAAAATGACTCTGGCTTGTCAATGCTATGATTCCAGTTTTGACTAATGGCATTGTGGTTGGTAAAGCCTCATGCTTGAGGTCATCAAAAAGGGTTTTATGGATTGAGTCATGACTCCTTGTGTGTGTATACTGGTCTGAGTTGTGTATGTGTTTGTGTCCTGGTCTGTCGTTGTTTAGCTTGTGTATATATACTGCACGCTCAATGTACTGCTGTCTGTCGCACTGTTCGGCTTGTGCTTTCCCTTTTGGGTCTCTTGAGAACTTTTTGTTTTTCTTTTCTTTTCTTTTCAACTTGTTTGAATCCTTTATCCATACATCCCCTCACATCACATGCACAAAACACACACACATGCCTATGAAACACATTATACCCCTCACGCACACACCCTACATTCATTTCCCTTCTCCCCCAACCCCCACTGCCCTGTGTGTCTTCATGTTTTGTTCCACTGACCAATTTGCTGTCTTGTTTCTTTTCAGTCGCGGAAAGCCAGTGAGCAGGCAAAGAGCACTGACTGTAAAACAGACAGCATAGGCAGTGGAAGGGCCATCCCCATCAAACAAGTAAGTGAACTTACCCAGCTTTTGTCCTACCGTGGACGGTAAGTAATGCATTAGGTGTGTGAGGTAAAAACCTGCACCTGAATTCCCTAGAAATGAGTGCCTAAAAGTCTGATTACTGTGATCAAAGTTGTCACTTTCACTTTCACTTCAAAAGGTTTCACTTCATGGCCACTAGATGGCAATACACTACAGGTTATAGCCTCAGTCAGGCCACCCACCACAGCTGTCAAACTACCTGAGAGTTTAACCATTAGAGAATATATTGACCATGTACTGTACATCTGCCAGGTGCACCAGATCCAGATGAGAGCTGTAGAGGGGCATTGAAAGAGAATGATCTCTCTAGCTTTCACACTGAAATGAGGAACTTTAAGAAACCATTCCTTCGTGCAAATCTTCACATCACTTTAACACACGCATACTGCCATATGAACATTCTGTGGTCTTCTGCGCATACCTAGCTATAAATACAGCTGCTCATCTGTCTCTGTACATTCGATTTTGGTACTGGGGGAATCTCTTCAGCATCTTTTAACAGAATGGTTACTATTATCACAAAAGCATATTGCTCTGGTTTGCCCTTGACACTGGGCGCCCTGCTGTTGTTTTTGCTATTTTATTGCAACTTTTCTGTCGTATGCCTATCAGTAGATGTGCGTAAGTACAGATGGACCTCTTCACATGGATAAATGGAATTAGAAATTGCGGGGACGTTTATGCATAGCTGAGAAGTAGTGTTTATTAAGCTCAAATGCATGCATTAGCCTTTTTGTCAGTGGATGATTAGTCATCATTGTCCAGAATAGTTTTTTTTTTTTTTTTTTTTTTTCCCCCCCTCGCCCTATTCACAGTATAGCAGGCCTGGGCCCTTTTCAGGTGACAACGAGGTCAAAACTCTTCACTGCTACCATGCCTCGAAACTAGAGAACCCCCGGTCACCCGCCTCTTTTGCCACTGTATATCAATTACACTTTCAAGATAATCCCTCTTAAGAAGTGCCATTGTAAGCTGTTTGACTGCATTGTGCAGCTAAGGAAAATAAAGATGAGAGAGATGAAGAGAAAAAGAGAGAAGGTGGTCATGGTGGGACACTTTTGAATGGTGCTGATTGCTCGGCCAGTCAAATGCACAATCGGGAAGATCAAAGTGCCAATGGGAGTATAATTGCTTCCCACTGGGCAAATTACACACTGTGGGCTACCCCAGCCCACCCTACTCACCCACCCATCTGTAAAAATGGTAAATAAGGCCAACAAAGCTCAGGGGCACTGTGGAAAGGCTGTCAACACTGAGCCATTGTGCTTATCACCAATAAGACCCCATCTCTCCTCCCATCTCCTCCCCTCTCCTTCCCCTATCCTTCCCTTGCTTCTCCTCCCCACTCCTCCAACCCCCAGGTCAATGCTGCAGGGGCCATCAAGCTGACAGGATGTAGACACTTTTTATTTGGGCTATAAGAGGGAAGAAGTCAACCATTCTGTTTCAAATCCCCGCTTCTTTCTCTTCCTCCCTCTTTCTATCTCTGTCTAGCTATCTCTCTCTCAAACTGCCTCTGTGGGTCATTTTGGGTTTTTTTTTTTTCAGTTTCTCTTTTTAAGTCTCCCATTCCTCCTACCCTCTCTCTCCCATTCTGTCTGGCACTTGACAAAGGAGGAAACAGTTGTTTTAGCATATAACTCTCTACTGCGTAGATAAGGAACATCTTGTTGTCTGAAGGTGAATCAAGTAATGTTTTTTAACATAGCATCAAAAGTGCTTCTCATCAATACTGCTCGGGGCTTCTCTGATCCCAGCCGCAAAAATGGATAAACATATGTTCTAATTGCACTACTATTGATGCAGCAGACACGGTGCAATATTTGTTTTCCACTTTTGGCATTGATCTGTTCTCAGCACTGTGGAGTGAGATTTCGCTGATGTGTAGTCATGCATCTATGACCATTCAATACAGACATGCAGCCCTTGTGATATTCCTATATAACATACAGTAAGACATCAGTCACAGACTGCTTTTGTATTATAAAGATTATAAAAACCTTGCAAAAATATCCATAATAATTGCCATGACGTTTTGGTGGGACTGCCTAAATCAAGCATCAGTTAGCAATTAGTCAAAGAACATGTTTTTTTCATTTATTTATCGTGTTTTTTTTTTTTTGTCTCGGAACCTTTCCTCAAACCTATCCTCTCCAGATAGTCCTAAAAGTGTGGGGAGTAGAGCTGAAATGTGGGCTGCCTGGGGGGGGGGGGGGTCCCTGAGGTATAGGAAGCACACCGTTAAGGTGTGCTTTTTTGTGTTTTGATTTAGTGCTGCTAACAATCAGAGTAATAAATAAAACAATGCTCACAATATTCACGATAGCAGTAATTGTTTATGCACACTGTGGCTTTTTGCATTTTCTTGCATTACTGATTTTTTATTTATTTATTTTTTTAATAAAATAAAACATTTTTAATAAAGCAATTTTCATGTGTATTCAGCTGTGCTTTAGTATGTAGCACCAGATGCCTCAAGTACCATTATACTGTAAAATAAGAAGAAGAGACATCAGCTGAAGTGTGATATAAGAATTAGTCCTGATTGTTAGGTAAACAGGCCAAAGCCCAGTTGACCCTGGGTCAATCTATTGAGTTGCTCTCAAGCATCACCCCCTCTTGGGAATGGGGATAGCCTTGCACACACACACAAACACAGTCCCAAACATTTTTCTTGAAGTGTTAAGTAGCAAAAAAAATCTCCCCTAATCCCTGATTAAGCCCCCCACACGCACATGTTTAGGTGCCCTCTGGTTCAGAGTCTTGAATTGTTTGTCTTGGATGAGCTTTAGGAGATAAGGGAACAATCAGATCTGTTGGCCAGAGCAGCAGGAAAGGGCCGAAGGACACGCAGCGGGTCTTTTGAAGGAGTATGGATCACACATGCTAATCCCAAACTGGCAGAGGTCTCCTAAAGTTCGCTGGCTGCTGCATACAGAGGGGCTTCTGCACAAATTGGATTAAGCTTTCCTTCTCATTGACACTGGGCTATTGATATGTACATGGGTGGCAGGGTCTGGCAGGCCAGGTTCATAGGTGCTGAAGTGAATTTTTGGTTTGTGGGTGGTTATGTGCTAAGAGTGTCACAGGTTGAATACATGTATTTGTACTTACCTGCAAGCGTGTATTTATTATAGGTTATATATTATAGGTAAGTATATTTAGGGTGCTCCCTCTACCCCCTTAAAAGAGAAGTTTACCCAAGTTTTTTCCTTGAAATATTGATGATTTAAAGTGTCTGCAATGCATAAAGCATTGAAGTATGTTGTTAGCCTCATGGGTTTAGCACAAAATGTATTATTATAAACAAACGTCCTTATTAACCGTATTTAAAATAGAAAGAAAATTGAGCACAGTCCTATGCAAATATGCCCTTGGTCATATTTCTGTTGAATTTTGATGTGCAAAAAAAAAAAAAAAAAAAAAGAAGTGGGAGTGTTCAGACTTTTGCAAATGAGGTTTTTTCTGGTAAAATTATTGTTTTTGCAAACTGCCAGCATACAGACTGCCCTAATAAGTCATTTTCAAAAGCTTTTCAAAAGTCAAAAGCTTTTTCTCATTCAATAAAACCTCTTCTTGGGCTCATCAGTCTTTTTTGTATTTTCCAGGGCATCCTCCTGAAGAGAAGCGGGAAGTCGTTGAATAAGGAGTGGAAGAAGAAGTATGTCACGCTTTGTGACAATGGCCTCCTTACCTACCATCCCAGCTTACATGTGAGTGACATCAAAATCCTAACCAAAGGAAGTATTTCTGATTTTTGGGCTAATCCTCTAAAACGAGGCAAATTTGTCTTGGCTGGACTGACAGATGTATTTATGCTAATAGGTAAATGTACTTCATGGGCAGTAGCGCCTGTTTTTGCAGTAAATTACAACAATATCATGAGACAGGATGATGGTTTTGGACCACAGTGACATTACTGTGATACAGTGGGCCCAAAGCAATAGAGATCATTTAGGTACAGCCACGAATTTTGGAGGCCCTTGTCTCTGAACCAGGACTTGGTTGGTCTGTAGAATAAGGACTGCATGGGCCACCCTCCTTTATTACAATAGTATTTTATTACAGGATTTCTTAAGACTTTTGCCAGAGGGATGCTGTGGCCTGATCTGCTAATTCTGCAGTGGTGGCCCAGTGGTTAGGGCGTTGGCCGCATGATCGGAGGATCGGGGTTTAAACCCCTTCCCGATGGGTTGCCCTGAGGTACCCTTGAGCAAGGTGCCGTCCCCGTCACGCTCCTCACTGCGATGGGCTGGCGACCTGTCCAGGGTGTGTCCCCCGTCCTTCGCCCTGTGTGAGCTGGTTATTATTAGCTTTTTTATAAACCATAAGTAGTTTTTATCTGCATCTTGTATAAACTAGGAGAGAGGCTATTGCCTTAGTTACACATGTTGAATTGTTATGAATTGTTCAGCAGCTTTTAAGCAAATGTATATATTCATATAAAGGTATATACAATTAATAGGATTGTTCATCTCTTTACAAGATGGGATATATTAGGTAGCAAATGAACAGTCTTGAAGTTAATGTATTGAAAGCAGGAAAACTGTCTTTGACAAGGGCCAAACTGAGGTATAGATAATTGGGATATAGCACCTCTAAGAAAAACAAAAAAACTTGTCTTGTCGGGTGTTCCCAGAATGCAATGGTTCATAGATGCGAAAAGTGAACGAAAAGATCAAAAGCTTAACAAATGACATGGATACATGGATAGGTTCACTGATTCAGCTGCAAAGTGAAGACTAGCCTGTCTGATTTGAGAGTTAATGATGGCTATGATAGAAAAAATTCACAGCTGTCCACTGTAGCAATTTTCCAGCACGATTTGATGATTTCCCTGCACGCAGGAGTGGTGGTGGTTTAGTGGTAGGATACTCGCCTACATTTACATTTAGGGCATTTAGCAGACGCTCTTATCCAGAGCGACTTACATGTCCTAAGTGCAGGGACAGTCCCCCTGGACTGTCCCCCTAAACTCAGGGTTAAGGGTCTTGCTCAGGGACCCAGTGGTGGTAGTGCTTGAGGTGGGATTCGAACCTAGGACCTCTTGAGCCCATAGACAAGTACCCTGCCACTAGACCACCACCACCCAATGGGCCAAGAAGTCCCAGGTTCAAAATCCTACCTTCAGCACTGCCACCAATAGGCTCTTGAGCAAAAACCCCCAACCCTAAGTTGCTCCAGGGGGACTGTCACTGTAGTTAAGAAATAGAAGTCGCTCTGGATAAGATGCTGTAACTGTAAATCTCTTCCTCAGGTAAGTGATGCACATACACCTGACTATCTAAATGATGAAAACCTGATTCATTAGACCAGGCCATCGTCCATTACTCAGTGGTTCAGTTTTGATGTGTCTATTTTAGGGGGTAGTGGTGGCATAGTGGTTAAGGCCTAGGCACCACAATCAGAAGGTTGTGGGTTCGAATCCCAGAACGTTAGGTCGCCCTGAGCAAGATATCGTCCCTTTCACTACTCCCTGGGCAGTGGTTATAACTGCCCAGTGCTGCAGTTCTTCAGTGATGTTGAATTACACTAGCTAGTCTTCACTTCACAAACACACATCAGTGATGTTTGGCTGTCCATGTACGTATCACTGGGTGTGTTTACAAGGATCCATTTTGTTGGGTACTAAATGCAAATTCAGAGCACACCACAAGACCGGCCATTTTGGAGATGCTTTGAATCAGTCATCTTAACATTATATCTGGATCTAGACCTAAACTTGCTCAGATCCTTATGCTTGCTTATTTTTGCTCGTTCCAATGCATCAGCATAAAGAACCGATGTTTCACTTGCTACCTAATATGACTCACACTTTCAGGGTGCTGTTGTTGTAGAATTCCATTCACCTCTCACTGGTTTAAATGTTGTGGCTGATCTTTGTACACGAACTGCTGGGACCATGCAAGCTGCTTGTTGCTCTTAATCATGAAAATCAGTCATGTAAGTTGGAAACTGTTTATTCTGTGAAAAGCATGTCATTTTCATGTTCAGGTTCATGAATTTAATGAAGCAGTGTGGTTAAGGGCTAGGCACCAGGATCAGAAGGTTGTGGGTTCGAATCCCATACCAGTAGGTTGCCCTGAGGTAACCTTGAGCAAGGTACCGTCCCAATCACTGCTAACTGAGCGCTTTCAGTAGCTGCCCCCTGCCTGGTATGATCTTCATAGTATAAGTCATCACACATCCATTATCTAGTCAGAATTTTGCCTTTTATAATGATTTTTGTTTATGATAATGTTATCAGTATTAATGAAAATATGAAAACCAAAAGCTGTTCTTGGATCTGAGAACTTACTCTCCTTAACTTTTTGTTTTTTACATACATATGACATTTCGTGAACAAATTTCTTGCTGTCTTTTAAATTAGTCACCCATTTACAACAACCCCCTTGTGATGCAATGTATCTCTTGTATACTGCAGTGATGTACTGTAGGCGACAGGCAGTTTTTGGCTCGAGCATCATTACTTTTAGTGTTAGAGCTATTAGCGGCTGGACACCTGTGGCCCATGCAGTTCCATGAGTTACTCACACCATTTAACTGCAGTGAGATTGCTGAGAGAGAGAGCGAGCGAGAGAGAGAGAGAGAAAGAGAGAGAGACTGTTTAATTTTGCATTGCAGCCAGCAGAGCTGTCCCACAATCCCCTTCTGTTAATTCTGTCTGCTGCATCAATTAAATTGTTTGTAGAAACTAATTGAATATGGCTTAATCACACATCTTAATAGCTTTCTGCGACTCGATCTGGCTGTTAATTCCTGCAATAAAGTGAAATGAGAGCGCTCACTGGGTAATTAGCATCGAGGCTTTCAAAGAAATTAGTGCTTTATGGTGTGCAGTAAAAGCACAAAGGAGTTCAGTGGGAGGCTTTCTGGGGCCAGAGTCTCGGTGTGGCTTTTTTGCGCTGATCGGGGTGATTTTCACCTTGGCTTACCACATTCAAGTCATGCTAGCTCCCATCCAAATGGAATGGCCAGATTTAAATGGGAATGAGTCTATCTGCAGTCATTAGTGTTAATTCTGCTAATCTGCAAAACCAGAGCTGGAGATGCAGGTGAAGTTAATCTTATGGGCTATGGTTTGTGGTCTGATTGTTGGTATGTTTAGTATTAAGTTTTGTCAAAGTGGTTTCTTTAAAGTTATTCGAGTAGCTAGTCTTGTTCTAGTATGGAGTGTGTACGAGCTACCTGACTTTTATTAATGACTGGCACAAATTCACCTCATCTGGGAACTTAAATTCTGAGTATCAGAAAGGTCATTTTTTTAGGCTCAGCCTTTCCGTTGCACGTTTTAGAAATGGCATTTCCGAATCACTTATTGCTCAAATGAATGTTACCCTGCTTGTTACGCTGTACAAATAATATTGTCATCCACGATTATGTCTGGAAGTTTACAACATCTGATATCTCCTTTATTTATTTATTTTTTTTCTTTTCTTCTTGTTGTATTTCAGGATTACATGCAGAATGTTCACGGTAAAGAGATCGACTTGTTGCGGACAACTGTAAAGGTGCCAGGGAAGAGGCCGCCCAGGGCAGTGGCTACAGTTGCTCCAACTGCTAGCCCTAAAACTAACGGTCTCACAAAAGACAGAAGCACTCTACAGCTTGGCATTGGTGCTACAGGTGAGTGTGGAAAAGCTTAAATTAAGAATGCAAAAAGAACATTAGGCCTTCTACCGCTTAATCGGTGTATAAGAAAGACAGGAATAGATCATTTATAATTTTGGGTGTATATCAAAGAAAGTGAAAGTGACTACCCTCGTCATTGTGAAACGCAGCACAGCACAAAACAACAAAATTCAACCTCTGCGTTTCACCCATACACACACGTGCAGCAGGGGGCAGCTATTTAAAGTGCCCGGGGAGCAGTGACGGGGACGGTACCTTGCTCAAGGGTACCTCAGGGCAACCTGCTGGTGAGGGAACCGAGCCCACAATCTTCCAATTTGGGGCCGATTCCCTAACCACTAGGCCACCTCTGCCCCAACACACTATCAATCAACACACCATTATCTGACCAATGGAAAAAGAAATGATTTATGTATACACATATGCACACCCACATTATATTAACTGACTGCAAGCACTACTTTACTGACTTGGAGACGGACCTTGATTTTTATAATTAACATATGAGGTGGAAGCAGCAAAACTAAGTAAGGTCATTTGTAACTGATATGTGTATTTTTCTATTTAAAAAATAAAACACTTTTATAATATTAGTAATTAATCAAAATATAGTTTTTTCCCCAAAGAACTGGAAATCTTGATGTTTTGAGATCATTATTATTTAACTTCATCGTTTTGAAAAATGTAAATTTTGGAGTGCATAAGAAATTGTATACAGTTGGGCTCAGATTGGTTCAGAAGGTTTTTTTATTTTATTTTTTATTAAGTGTAGTACGAATAAGGACATTCGCTCTGCTAGACCCTCATGAGAGCTAACAGAGATCAAGTAAGAGGAAGGTGGATTTAGTGGCTAATTAATAAATCGAGAAGGTCTGTCCTGTGGTTTCTGCAGTGTGCTGCGGTTTCTATGTAGGGATCTGCCAAGGACCTCATTGTGATTCAGCCTAGGCTAATTGTTTTGAGCTATTAAAGCCAATGTGGTAAGCGCTTTTGAGAATTGCTGCATCTGGATCAGGGCCAGATTCATGCCTCCAACAGAGATGTGAGTTTAGTCAGTAGACAATTGGGGTGTACATTAGATTTTACAGTAGAGTTCATGGAAACTCCTCATGGGTTGGAAGCTTTTTGAGATTTTGGCCCAGGAATTTCAGGGGAATTCGGAATTGGATAAATGAAGCAACAGTTCAGTTCTTACTGTTCAATGGTTTTAATTACTTTCCTAATTTCAACAAAACTGAATTAAACACAAGTCCAATAAGTGACTCGTCCTTCTTCTTATGGCTGCTCTCGTTTAAGGGTCACCATGGTGGATCATCCTTTTTCATCTTTTTCGTCCTCTGCATCTTCCTCTTTCACTCTGACTGCTTGCATGTCCTCTCTCACCACATCCATAACCCTCATCTTCGTCCTTCCTCTTCTCCTATAATAAGTCAAAAACAGGACAAAAAGGCTTTTACATATGCCTCTATTAACTCTCTGAAAGAAAGCATCAGCGCTGTGCATTTGACTTTGTTATGCTCTTTTATTAACTGCACATCAGTGTGTTCAATACTTTATTTGATGAAAGGATTTTTATTTGAAGCAGGTGCAAAACGCAATAGTGATTCTGTTTTAATCAGTCACTTCTTTCACTTTATTGTGAAAACTAGCCAGCAAGGGGAATTTATGGGCTGCTGAGGATGTCAGTGCAGAAACATTTAAACCGTTCTCGCGGTTGAGGATGAGGAAAACATTCAAAATGATCGGTCTCCTCATCTTTGCTATCTACCTGTGACTGTTGGATCATCTGCTGGGCTGCTGATGCCTCACTGGACGCTGATGCCTCACTGGACACTGTAGCCTTTCCTCTTTTCCTCCTTCCTCAGCATCTGACTCCCATGTGTCGGTAGGACATAGACACTGCGATGTAATGGAAACAGAACAGCTATTAAGTAAAACAATATAAACATATTATTTATGCGATCATTTCTTTAAGTGGATCTTCATGTGTAGCACTGATGGTCTGTGACTAAAATTTGCTACAATCTTTTGGTCTTTTGATTGACCTTGTTGTCTGGTATAATCTACCTCCGTGTCTAAAATGTGCAATGCATCAACTTCTGAAGATCTGCGTTTTAATTAGAATCTATCATTTGTGTCTCTGCTTATGCATTTTTTTTTTTTTTTTTTTAGTGCCATTAAAAATCTTAAATTAATATTTAATATGTAATACAGTTTATTCAGATATGTGCTTTGGTAACCTCAGCCCACAGCAGTCCTGGCATCCTCCCTGCTGTTTTGTATTTCCTCTCGGTGACTGACGGGGGACTGCTGATCAGAAGCTACAAAAACATTTTGTGAAATGGTTACTTTGCCGCAAATTCTAATTCTGTTTGTTTGTCTTCAAGTGACATTTGCAAACTCTTTGATTCATCTTATGGGGCTATACATATAGGCTAAGATCTGAAATGATTTGACATTTTGCTTTGCAATAGGTTGACAACATACCATTGAAAACCTTCTAGCTTAATAATTACCAACCTATTCTCTCTCTTTTTTCTACGCTAGTTGTGTTCATCCTCTTTAAAAAAAAATCTTTTGTGATCTTGCTACAATTGGCTGCATCCTCCCTCAATGCCATTTATTTATTTGGAGCCTGGCCCTTTCCTATTCATCATCTGATATTTATCACTAGGTTACTGAGTGAAACACTGTGTAGGCAGTAAGCTGGGCTGTTAGGCATGAACAAAATAACCGATGCAGAAGGGGAGAAATGTTTTGCTTCTCACCGGCCCAAAAGTCAAGCGGCCTACTGGGAATGCTCCCAAATCTCCCAATTAGTCCACCTCAGCATTGATGATTAACTTTCAGTAGATTGCAGAGGAAAAGAGTCCCAATTTTAGGAGGAACAAGGACAGTGTCTGCACATTTGGACCTGAAATCGTAGGCATTTGGACCATGTTTTGGCCCAAGAACTGGAAATGAATGTTTTGAGACATGGCTCAGGGCAGAAAACATACAGCCACATTTTGAGCTATTTTTGTTTTCTGCAATAACTGTTCACAGTGAACATTATTAACTACATGCCCAGGAGGTGTTAACATTTTACTTTTGTAGACTTGTTAAAAAAGCTATAGAAAAACAATGTTGGTTCCCTAAAGAGCCATGTTTGAGAAATGAGTATGATTTTAAAAGGTTCAGAATATTTAAAAAAATAGGACCCTTCAACTAATGAGAGTTTAATACAGATTTATGGATTTTTTACATTATGTTCTTTAATCTTTAAAATCCTCTTCAAATTCTCACATTTTTGGTTTCTTTAGGGAACAAAAAAGTATTATTTTATGACCTTGTGGACAGAGCCTTTTATGCTAAGAGTATTTTTTTTGTTTTTGTTTTTTTCCAAATGCAGTTGCATGCTTAAGTTTGAACAGCCACACTTTTATGGTAAATAGGCACAAGTGCCTATTTAATTTTTTAAAAATGTACATAAAAAGGTTTATTACTTAAAGCTATAATTTATTAAAAAACTTTTATTCTTTTTATTAAAAACTTTATTACATCAGGTTAATTTTGCCCATTATTTTGAGGTGTGATCTGAGCCACTTATAGAGCACATTTACTCTAAATACATTTACAGCACTTAAAAACACTATGAATAATTCAGTTAATGAATGCATTTCTTTCATTCTTCAGAGTCCCGCACTTTTTAATGTAGTCTCCTTTCTCAATCTTTCTTCTGTCGTGATTTTTGTCAAGGTGTTGCTTGACCCATCAGCAAGCTCTAAACCAACCAGCCCCTCGCGGTTTTGACATGTGAACCTCTGCCGATCTGTCTGAAACGGTGTTAATTTCCACTCGAGAGGAAAAAGGCTGTGGTTCGCTGTGGGCCTCCACTGAGTGGAGGGCCTGTACTTGATTATGCAATCTGATTTTGATTTCATTAGGCATGCAATTGATGCGAGGGAACAAAGGGGTAATTTTTCATTCATGGTGCTCTCGCTGAGCCCTGTCTTTTTTTTTTTTTTTTTTTTCTTTTTTTTTTTCCGCCAGTTATTCATTCACTACCCCCACCCCTCAGAAATAAAGACCATTAGGGATGCTTTGGAGAGAGATTTTGAAGGGGGGCATTGGAAAGATAGAGAAAGTAGAGTGAAAAAAAAAAGAGTACAGAGAGAGAAACGAATGAAGGATGGTAAATGAATGAATGCATGTGTCCAGGAGTAAAAAGGAGTCTGTCTACACAAGGCCCTGTCTAATCTTTCTGCTAAGTACTCACTGGAACCATTTAAATATGATGCTACTGCCTGAGAGCGCTGGGTTGTGTCACCACAGACAGATACATAATATCAAAACGCTAATGGTCCTGCCCATCAGCTTTAATCAATGACATCTGCCTGAGCACTAAAAATGCTGGGTGGAGGTGTGTGTTCCAGGGAGCATGTCGACTACTCATTTGGTTGTTTCTGTTCAAATGTGCCCCATACAAATATGTCATATCTACCAGTTAAAAATTGCCAACTGAAGAAATATTTTGCTTTATTTTTAGTATTATCCATCTATTATCCAACTATTAAATGATATAAATTTAAGAAAAGTGTTTTTTTTATACTTTTTTCTTATTGTAAGTGTTTTAGCATACTCTAGGGAAGTTTCATGAACAGTGTTATTTATTTATTTATTAATTATTATTATTATTTTAAAATAGAAATATAGATGAAAAATTGCAATGTCATAGACGAACAATTTATGTTTCTCAAAAAATTATTTAGAGAAGCCTGTGTGTGTGTATTAGCATGTACACTAATCTTTTGAATACCTAAGCCTATAACAAAATGCACAATGTGAGTCCAAACATGTTTGCCCAAAGTTCTGGCTCATCAAAAGTTTTTGATGTTCACAGTACTGTGCAAAAGTTTTAGGCAGGTGTGGAAAAAATGCTGTAAATAAAGAACGCTTTCTAAAATGGAAGTGTTAATCATTTATTTTCATCAATCAACAAAATGCAGTGAATGAACAAAAGAGAATCTAAATCAAATCAATATTTGGTGGGACCACCCTTTGCCTTCAAAACAGCATCAGTTCTTCTAGGTACACTTGCACATGGTTTTTGAAGGAACTCAGCTGGTAGGTTGTTCCAAACATCTTGGAGAACTAACCACAGATCTTCTGTGGATGTAGCTTCCTCACATCCTTCTGTCTCTTCATGTAATCCAGACACTCTCAATGATGTTGAGATCAGGGCTCTGTGGGGGCCAGAAGAACTGCTGCTGGTTTGAAGTCAAAAGGTAGTAACACCAAATATTGATTTGATTTAGATTTTTCTTTTGTTCGCTCACTTTGCATTTTGTAAATTGATAAAAATAAACAATCATTATTTATATTTCTGAAAGCGTTCTTTGTTTACAGCATTTTTTCCACACCTGCCTAAAACTTTTGCACAGTACTGTGTGTGTGTATATAATTATTTACACACACACACACACATATATATATATATATTGAGAAAAAAAAAAAAAAAAAAAAAAATATATATATATATATATATATATATATATATATATATTTTATTATTATTTTTTTTTTTTAGACTTTTCTTTTTCTTCTTCTTAAGTCAGGCTTGACACGTTTATTATCTCAACATGCCTCCTCAGATCAGTTCATGCAGTGTCAGCAAGGCCAGCTGGCCATTTGGTATTTGGTCTTTCGGCCCAGGCTGCAAACAGTCTGACCCCACCTTTCCTTAGCCCCCCATCCATCCTTTCCCTCCCGTCTGCCGCATTAGCATGGATGCCTCATTATCTCTGCACTTGTACATAATGGCAGCGGCTGCTTGCAGGGGTCAGGGCATCACAGCCCCGTGACTACATGCCTCATCAGCCATCTGAGGGACTGGAGAAATGAGAAGAAATGGACGTCGTCTCCTGCTAATCCATCGCCCCCACTTAATCCTCCAAGGCTCACCACCACCCCAACAAAGACCAACCAGCATTAGGCTCTGCCTCACTTACGTTATCTTGGGTCTGGCTTGTGTTTTGGAGGTTGTGCGGTGTGGAAGGCAAGAATTTTTGCTGCCTCATCAAGGGTAGTGAGAAATAAGCCTCTTTGCAAACTCGAGTTTAGTCCGAATTAGTCTTTATTGTCCTCTTGTACCTAAAACGTATGATTTTATATGTAACGTTGTAAAGTAGCAGAAAAAGTGTGTTTGTGTGTGTGCGTGTGTATGTGTATGTATGTGTGTGTATATAAAAAAAAAATATATATATATATATATATATATATATATATATATATATAATAATGAATATGAAAGGGGGGGTCTGTAGTATGTCCTGTATTAATATCTTTAAAACATAAAATCAATTTTTTTTGTTTTTTTTATGTGTACCACTCACCTACCAGTCAGGACAGTCCCTAAACAGAACTGACTATTTTACACTCGAACACATAATAGTTTATTCTCACCCATTCCCGCTGAAGTGTTTCAGCTCAGACCACTTTTGAATCAGGTATCATGCAGGTCATCCAAGCTCATTCACATAGATTTTCTTAAAGGCACAGTAACAAAAGCAGCCTGTTTAATCCTGTTTCATTTAAAAGGGATTTAGAGGTGGGAAAATGTCCATGTAAAAAATACATTGACTGGTACATAAAACCCCACAAACATGAAATGGGCCAGAGCGAAAGTAATAAAATTCAAGAAGTGCGTGAGCAAGTGTGTGTGCGCGTGTTTGCCTGTGCCCCAGACATGCTCTAGGGTTACAGCGTGTCAGTCTCATATGGCAGGCATTATAATAACCCTGTGCCGTGTGTGTGAAGTGGTGAAGCAGTGCGAGTACAGTGCTCCTACCCCACATTTTCCTCTGATTATTCTGTCCTTGTAATTACATTATCTCTCCTTTTTATGCAGAATTGTTCTCCGGGGACTAATTGATAGAGACATGTTTAATTCATCAATCATTAGCATCAAATTTGACAATTAGAGATGATTGTTGAATTGATGGAGATGAGGTGAGGTTAGTCAGTTATTTGTTCTTTTTTTTTTTTTTTTTTTCTACATCGTCAAAGTAGCACACGCTTTATTATGATAGGACAAATGAAAGATTCCATTTCACTTCGTTGTGATCACATTTCTATTTTGCCTTTAAGCCTTGTTTGGAATAATGACCAAGTTGTTAAAAGGTACTTTTGTTAATTTGCATGTCATGTTCTGCAGCAGAAACCTTAATTGATTAAGTTTAAATTTGCCATTCTGATCATGGTTATGATGTCATCAGATTCCTGTTGCCCTTGACATAAGATAACCCTGGTGCAATCGTTATCACATGGCGCAGTATTTCCACAGTGAATCGGTGATTTGGATTCACGTAGTTGCTAAAAAGGGCTTTGATCCACAAGTTTTTTGTTATGAGATCTTCCACGTGGCTGCCTGTGTCTCTGGAAAGCGTGGGACCGGGTGTCAGGTGCTCGTATTAAATCCTATTTAAGTAACTTCCATGTATATGGTGGTAATTCAATTTCATCTGTCTTTCATTGTCTTAAACTTGTGGGTTCTTAAACTTAAATGGTCTTTGCGAGGTTACCAGGTTGAAGAAAGGACCAGATCACCATAGGGTGTAATTTTAGTTATTTATATGAAAGTGAAAGTGACAACCCTTGTCATTGCGAGGTCACAGCACAGCAGACAGTGAACCACAACGAAATTGGACCTCTGCATTTAACCCATGCACACTCAAACACCGTGCAGCAGTGGGCAGCTATTGAAAGCTGCCCGGGGAGCAGTGATGGGGATGGCACCTTGCTCAAGGGTACCTCAGAGCAACCTATTGGGAAGGGGTTCGAAACCCCTGATCCTCCGATCATGTGGCTAACTCCCTAACCACTAGGCCACCACTGCCTTTGGAGTTATTTTCCAAACAAGCTAATTCACTAATTGCAAATACTTCTAAGAGGAGCGCAAAGATTTCATATTTCTATTGGCTTATCATGAGAGGTTAAGACCACGTGTAGGACGTTTGTGTTGAAGTGATGAAGAAAAGGAAAAAGACGCCCGTTCACCAAAAACAGTCACACTCTTACTGACTCATGTTCGATGGGATGAAAAATGTTGACATGCTTCACGTGTGAGCATGCTGCATCCACACTGGGTAAGAGCCTAATGATGCCAGTACAGTATTGCAAATGCTGTTCAAAACCAGTTCATATTGTTTGACGAATGCATCTTTCTATCTGTTGCCCGTTAGGTGCACCTATGTAGATTTTCTCGTTTACTGCTCAGTTTTACCTTTTAGTTTAACTACATTACAAATGTTTTAAATGGAGTGCTTATAATTCGAGCTCTATAAAATTAACACACCGCCTCAAGACATGTTCACAACCACATGTCTGTGATATCATATCTGTTTGTGGATCAAGGAACACATTTTGTTACTTTTAGAAAAAAATAAAATAAAATAGAGACTTGTGGCAAATAACGCATCAGATAACACAGTAGTAAAATCATTTCGTTCAGTCTGTCCCTTTTAGCCCGTTTGCTATTTAATATCAGGGCAGCTCGGTGGTGGTTTTTGTGTCTGCCCTGGGATGGGCTGGTGACATGTGTCAGGGTGTTTTCCTGCTTTATGCATTGTTAGAGCTGGGATAGATCCCAATCAAGGCAAGCGGCTAAGAAAAGGAGTGCGAGACTCTTTTCAGTACGTAAAAATGGTGCAAAAATGTGAACGGTTTTGAGGAAAGATTTCGAAATACTTTACTAGAGGAATGCCTAGTGTTCTTTGAAGTTTGGTTGATTCTCTTCTGTAAACAGGCCTCTTAGACGTGGCAATTCCTTGATGGGTTAAGTCTGGTCTGCAGGGAAATCTTTAAACTGTGCTTGGACTTTGAGCCTCCAGGACCCAAACTGTATCCTCCTTCATGAGATTGTTTTATTAAGTACTTTTTATTCTTTTCACTCGAGGTTCCTGAAATGCCTTCTGCTGCTCCAAAAGGGAGATGAATTGAGCCGAGTGTTGAGCTCTCCCTTAAAAACAATCCGCGGAAATTACCGGCGGTCTCTAACGCGCAGCATCCGGCATCAGACGGCGCTTTATCCGCGTGCTAATCGCCCCACAGCCTTATTTAATTTCATCCGTCCTCACTTTTAAACACATTGCAAGAGATGCGTGAGAGGCAGCTGGGGGCAATATTATGACACAAGTAATAAAACCCTTCCCGTCAACAATGCCGATGTGATTACGCATCTACGAAACAGACAGCCACAAGAATACCCCTCTATTCTTTCAATTACTAACGAATTACTCCTGATTGTGTTGAGGCATCTTTCTTTGCGCTCGGCTTTTGCTCACCAAAGTAAACTCGCAAGCGCGAGCTCTTGTTAGCTTAATGCGTCTTAGCCATTAGTGGGAGTAATAAGTGTATCAAATTCACATAATCATGTCTAATTAGTATCGGTAATTATCTTGTTGGGCGCAGGAATATTAATCTCGCCGGTGCCCGCAGGGGAAGGGCGCCTCTCTGAGGGAGGGAACAAGGAGAGCTTCTGCCACACGCTGTGGAGCTTGCTTGCTAAATTAGTGTGCCTCAAATCAGAGTGGCGGAGGGAGGGAGGGAAGGAGGAGAATAACAGGAAAAGAGAGGCAGAAAGGAGAGGGGGGGGGGGAAAGAGACAAAACGGATATGGCAACTGTGAATACAGTTGAGACATATGGTGAAAAAGTTCTTTTAGGCTTGTTGTGATTTAGTATTTAGATTATTTTGGGATATTGGTTGCTGGTAGTGGTTGTTAATGTTAAACAGGAAGGATCAGGCATTGAGGATGAAGTTCAAATTCTAGAGTTTTCCCATTATCTTCAGTATTTAGGTTGAACGAGACTAGTAGTGGAATGCCATCAGCTGGTATCATGTAAACTGTATGCATATTATTTTGAGTGTATCAGACTGTGTTCTCAAACCAGTAAATCTCAAATAGGCAGATGTGGTATCTGGCACTGATTGTAAATAAAGATGTTAAATAATAAAGAAATGAAACCACAGTACATGGGGGGGGGGTCATTTTCATGTTCAGGTTCCTGAATTGAATGAAGCAGTGGTGGCCTAGTGGTTAGGGAGCTGGCCCCAGGATCAGGAAGTCATGGGTTCGAATCTCAGACCAGTAGGTTGCCCTGTGGTACCCTTGAGCAAGGTACCGTCCCTGTAACTGCTTCCCGGGCGCTTTCAATAGCGCATGTGTTTGTGTGGGTAAAATGCAGAGGTTTAATTTTGTTGTGGTTCACTGTGTGATGTGTACTCGCAATGACAAGAATAGTCACTTTCACATTCACCAGTAACAGGCATAAAAGCATAGCACACGCTGGTGTATGTCACATAACAATGTATGGGCAGCAGTGGCCTAGTGGTTAGGGAGTTGGCCTCAGGATCGGCAGGTCTTGGATTCGAATCCTAGACCAGTAGGTTGCCCTGAAGTACTCTTGTGCAGGGTACTGTCCCCCAATCACTGCTCCCTACTTGCTTTAAATAGCTGCCCCTATTTGAACAGATGCAAAGGTTGAATTTCAAATGTGTCTCACTGTTCGCTGTGCCGTGTTTTCACAAGGACAGAAAACACCTTTGAGCTGACTCCGAAAGAAAATCTAAAGCATTTAATTTCATTTAATTACTGAAAGAACACCGGAACTTTGTAGTGATTATCGTTGAACCCGAAGCACATTCTAAGGAGGCTAACTGTTTGTTCTTGAAGGAGCGAACGGTAAATAAAAGCATGTGGGATAGATATTGTTGGTCCAACTATATTGTTGATATTGTTGATCACTTCAGGAGATTTTTGAGGACAAATAATTATCTAATTCTAAATCCTCTAATATGTTGGGGTACACAGACTGCCAGTTGTACAGGCAGAAATATTATATAGTAAAAACTTGTAACAAAACATTAACCAACAATATGTTCTACAGTTTTGATGGTGTGGTGGTGGTCTGTGTGGGCTGGTGGTGGTCTAGTGGTAGGACTTGCCTATGGATCTATGGACCAAGCGGTCACAGGTTCGAATCCCACCTCTAGTATCACCACCATTGGGTTCCTGAGCAAGGAAATGTAACCATGTAATTGTCTGGTAACAAGCACGCCTAAGTGATCCAGATCAGAAAAATGGACTTGAATCAGATGTGGAGAACCATTATCATTTTCTTCTACTCATCTAAAGAATCCTAATGTAACATAAAGGCTTTAGGATGAACAGTTTGAGGACAATATCTAACAACATTTTATGATGATCTATTGCAGATGCAATTTAAATGTTATTACTGTCTATAAATTAAGCTCCAGACCTTTCTTGTCGAATGGCAGCTCATCCATTTTTTCAGGCTGGATGCTAAATGTTGATTGCTAGACTGACAAAGTCTGTTTTCTTAGGTTTAGTTTCCCCAATTACAGCTAAAGACGGTGTCAATTAATATAAGATGCGTTTTAAATAGCAGCTCTTGCAAATTTCTAATTGGTTTATTGTAGAAAGTACTTAACTGTAAAGCCCAATGGAGAACCATTTTGGTAGTGTAGCACCTTTATATTACATGGAGGAACATTTTTAAAGGGGTGTTTACCCAGAATTTTTTTCAGACATGGTTTCTGACTAAATCAAAAACGGTTCTATGTAATTGCACATAGAAACCTCTGGCAGGTTTTGTATGATTGACTGTTTTCAAACATTCTGATTTCCAACCACTTTATTATTGCTGTTGACAAGGGATCGTTTGCCATTTTTTTGGAGCAGGTAGCGAAACCATTAGCACCCAAACTACAGTTGTTCCTCTCTTGCAGCTTGACGCAGAGCAGTCGTTGTCTTTCTAAAAACTATCAAGCAGTTCTTCTGCAAGCATTTGGTAGGCCGCTTCACTCCCCTGTTTTCAGGGAGCAGCAGGAATGGCAGGAGAGGACCCCCACCTAGCAGTGGCATTAATGACAGGCGCGGGGCGTCCGCCAGGCCTCTGATTGGAAGCAGGCGGGGACGCCACCGGGGTAGATGGATGTGGTAGGCAGTGAGTGGGGGAGAGCTAATTACCGTTCCGAGTGTATCTTGTTAATTAAGGGCTAATTAGCGGCAGAAAGCGAGAGGGGGAGAGAGAAGCAGGGAGGGAGGGAGGGAATAGGATGAGAGGTGGCAACTGCTCATGTAGTGCAAAGAGATGAACATGGAGAGGTGGCAGACCCCATCATAGAAAACAAGCGGGATGAGAAAAATGGAGTGGGCGCATGCTGGAGTCAAATCATTAATCAGATTGTGCTAGATGACAGTTAGCTAATAATAAAAGATATCAGACATATTTTTCTTTACTATCATAGCTCTGTTTTTCCCAAAATTTATTTTTTGGACATTTTAACCAATTTACTTGAGGCGAATCCAGTGTGTACAATAGTACTTTACTAATTTGATGACGAATTTTGGAAGTATAGTATTTCACACATGTACTTCCTTGCCTGTATTATCCTTTATATTCACAAATTAGATTTTTAATTGTCAACATGTCTCCTCTAAGGTTGTTATAGAAATTTAAAAAACTGAGTTCAGTTGAAAACGCTGCATTTGCATGGGAAAATATACCTGTGTGTACTTTCTACTGGACATGTGTAGAAAAGGCTGTTTGGGTAATTTTTTTTTTTTTAGTTTTTATTGATAAAGAGATGTTAAAATATATTAGAACTAATAGCATAACTAATATAACTATCGAAACATAACTGTCATGACTTGTTTTAGTTTGTAAAATGTGAAAAAAACAACCCTAACCCCACTTGAAGTGAAAGTGAAGTGGGCAGGGGCGCCCGGGGAGCAGTGACGGGGACGGTGCCTTGCTGAAGGCGTTCAAACGCATGACCTTCTGATCCCCTACCCCTGCTGCCCCAAAGCATTTAAAAAGCATGAGCGCCAACAACAACTTAAGCTTTTTTAAAATTCCCAAACAGATGAAATACTGTATACCATCCGCACAATAGCGAGATATGTGGAATGTATGTTTGAAGGTTCAGCTTCACATTTAAGTCCGTTTAAACTCCTTTCTCTCTCTTTTTCTTTCATTATCTGTTTACCCAGGTGCTCCACACTCTAACAGCAGTGCATCCCTGCAGTCCGGGAGTTCAGCCGCTGGGCTGGGTGGTGCCTCTGTAGGCACAGTTAAAGAAGGAATGCACCAACGCTCCTTCTCGGTGTCCAGCGCTGAACAGTGGAATGATGCAGTTAACATCAGCAACACCACGGGTCAGTCTACCAGTGTTTCTCAGCCCAGTTCCTGTAGCCCTGTTGACCTACGCATTTGTTTTCATAGCTTTAAAACTTACTTTATCTTACTTCACTAGGGAGATGATTAGTTGAATAAGGTATCAGCAGGGAGCAGAAAAAAAAAAAAAAACGTGCAGAGCAATGGGGTTCCGAGGCCAGAACAATGTGGGTGGGACCGTATCTAAAATGTGTTGCATATGTAAAATCTGAAGCTGTTGAGTCTTTGATCAGGTTTGATTTTTGCGCACAAACATACACCTACACGTGTACCTTTTTCGTGTTCTTTCTTTTAATAACTCTATGAACAGCCAACGATGCTGCAATAATGGGCATGTTACAGCTTTTTAGTACCTCAGTATACTAATACTTAAATCAGTGTAATCCTTAAGTAAGTAATCTGGGGCATTTTCAACTTCATTATGTATGCAAGCTGGGGGTGTGTGTGTGTGTGTGTGTGTGTGTGTGTGTGTGTGTGTGTGTGTGTGTGTGTGTGTGTGTGTGTTTGTTAGCTTTTGCAGAGGTGGAAAATCTAATCTCTAATCAGGCTAATTCAGTAATTATGGCTTTGATCACACCTCTGCTATTGCCACCTACAGCAGCAGAGTAGATGATCTTGATCTCTCTCTCTCTCTCTCTCTCTCTCTCTCTCTCTCTCCCTCTCTCCACGTCTCTCTCTTTTCCTTATCCTCTCCTTTCTCTCTCGTCAGTGCACTTGAGTGAAGTCAAATAATATATTTGCCAGGCGTAACAATGCTTCACTTTTTTCCACTCCTCCCTTCTCTCTCCCTCTTCTTTTTCCCCTCCTGTGTAGGGAAAATGAATGTTTTACGGGGGCAACATTCATCACTGGTTATTTCCCTCTCTTTGTCGGCTGGCAGTAAAAAAGCACTTAAATGCACATCAACAGAATAACAGTCATTTCCATGCATGTTTGCACACTCGTCGTTCTCATTAGTGCCTGCTCTTCTCTCTCTCTCTCTCTCTCTCTCTCTCTCTCTCTCTCTCTCTCTCTCTCTCTCTCTCGATCTCTTCCCTTGATATACTCTCACGCTTTACTTCTGTCTTTCTTTTCTCTGTTTCTCCCTTCTTCTCTTGTTCCTCCTTCATTGTCTCCCTCTCTCTGCATCTCATATGCTCTTATAAAGTCTTCATCACTCTTTTTCTTTCTCTTTTCCCTTACCCCCCTTCGCTCACCATCTCCACTACTCTCTCTCTCTCTCTCTCTCTCTCTCTCTCTCTCTCTCTCTCTCTGTGTGTGTGTCTGTCTGTCTGTCTATCGGACTGTCTGTCAAGGTCCCTGGGGCCCCACTAGTTTAAAGAGTGGTTTTTATGAGTGCAGTGGAGGCCCTGTGGTGCTGCAGACTGAACACAACCACTCCTCTCTTGCCTCACTCGCCCTTCTCTCACCATCTATGCCTGTCCAACAATCAATTTCAGTACCGCTGCCATCGGCCCCCTGCCTGCACCCATCAGCTCCACGTGCCAAGCAGAATTACTCACAGGGATGCTGTGTGTGTGACTCGTTGTATGTGTGTAAGAATGTGTACGCCTTTTAACAGGCAAAGGCCTTGCAGGAGCAATTTTAGAGCATGTGCATTTGTGCCAGACAGAGCATCTTCCAGACATTGAAATGATCACTTAGAAATTGCTGATATATCTTTAAATTGTGCAAAAAGTGTTGTTTTTTTTGTTTTTTTTTGGGGGTTTTTTTTGTTTTGTTTTTTTAAATAACAACTGCTTTTACCTGTCAATTAAAATTTGATGACCTGTATAAGAAATGAAATTCACCTTCATGCGCAGCCTAGAAAACCTCACTGCATCCAATAAAAGAACCTGCTCTGGCAAAGGATAAAATCTAGTAAATCCCGCCACTGCAAAGCTCTTTATTCTGTTTTGTTCAGTTAAGATTTTCCTGACCTTAACTGCAATCCAATTTTCAGCTCATTTTCTTAGCGTGCCAGCACTGCCATTTACAGAGTCAAACGCCAATCACAGCAGCATCCTTGCTGTTGAAGGTCAGTCTGTGCAGTTTTGTCATGATGAAGATGATGAGCAGCTGCAGATTGATGGCACCTCGAAAATATAAGATGCGCTTTAACCTAGTAACCATCTATTTAGTATTTAAGCAGTGTCCTCATTTATAAAACACTGTCAGGTGAGGAAAGGACAGGGCAACAACAGCTTCTGAATATCGAGCATGGAGCCTCTGATTAAAACCCATCACTCTACTCAGAGTCTTATTTTAGGAGTCACTCAAGTATAGTATTTTTTATAAGACAATAATATGTATAGTTATAGTGTATGGCCAGCAAACATCAAGATCAGCCTTGTTAAATGCTCACACAATCATAAATTAACCAATGAGCTTGTGTCACCATGGCACTGTAGGATTTGGGGGTCTTTATAATTGCTATCATGTTGCTGTACTGTTTTAGCCGTTAAAAGCCTTTATTATTACATCTTAATGTTTATTATTATTAGTGTAATAGTTTGGGATTGCCAGTCAATCCCTGCTCTTTAAAGGAAAATTCCAGTGGAAAAATCAGATTTACACATTTTTCCTGCGTTCTAAACCACATCAACGCGTTTGTATCACCTTAGCAACAAGCTAAACATGCTTCGAGATGGCTGAGAAAAGTTTTGAGGATGTATTCACGGAAAAGTTTTGGGGGGCTATTGTTTTTAGTTTTAATTTGCATTGTTAGTCTAGTAGCAAAATTTTGGAGGACACATTTTGCATTCAGCAGCCTCAAGGCACATCTTATTACATCTCATCTTATCTACGTTTACCAGCATAAACTTTTCATCACACAATAATGTGGTTTCAGAATTCCTACTTTCAGTTCAATTTCTCTGCTTGTTTTGGGAAGCTACAAATGAGAAATGACTCACCACAAATTACTCCATGCTTTTATTTACCCAGGCAGTAATTGACTTGCCTGGAGTGCCTGGAGTTGCTGCTGCACATAGACAAGTCTCTATACCTAGCATTAAAGTTAACATAGGGTCAATTTATGGCTTCTTGATTATAATAATAATTTGAGCGTGTGAAACGGACCTCTTTTCAGTGGGGCTGGTCTGCACTCTGGATTTGGAGATGGAGGGGAGGGGGGTGATGCTCCCCTGTGGCGTGTGAAGAGGCTGCAAGTGCTGGGAGTTTGATTCCCCCTCTCCCGGCCGTAATGAAGTTTGACATTTCGTTTGCCAAGAGCAGTGGCGTGCGCCTGCCCGTGCCTTGATTAGCGCACTCTAATTGACTATAATAAGAAGGAGGTGGTGATTGTGTTCACTTTTTTCCTTTTTCATTTTTTTTTCCTCCCCCTTTCATTAATTGCAGCCATTGCCTTTGATTACGAACTGGGGCTGTTGTCTCTCAACTGCCACAGCGACAGGAGGCAGGTTGGGGGAAGTATTAGGCATGGGGGGAGGGGGTTTAATCGAAAAAATTACCGCTTGCACCCGACAAGTTCTTAAATTACAGGAGGAAGTTTGTCCTCGCTTACAGAAGAGTGGAAAAGAGAGCGGGAAAGGTCTGTGCAGAAAGAAATGAGTTAACGTCTTCACCTTTCACCCTCACCCACGGCCCTCATCACCAGAGGCTGAGTTTTTAAGCTTCATCTCCCGCCAGGACGGTAATGGACTGTAATTGCAGGTTCCTTTACCACCTCGGCACTCCCTCGGTCCTGCCTCAGAAAAAAAGGTTCCTGCTTCATTTTGGCTCCAGATGCAAATGACCGCAGATCCCTCCTGAGCTTCATTAAACCTCCTCGCCCTGGCACTTGATAACGCCTTTGCAGAGCTCCCTTAGCTTCCCGCCGAGCTAGACCCATTGCCATTTTGGCTCTCAATCTGAAGCGCTTTCCATCAGAACATATGACAAGTAATTAGGCAACTCTAAGCCGCCGATTGAATAGGGGACAAATTGCAAGTTATTTATGGCTAGCTAGATCCTGAGTGGCTCCGTGCGCCTCTTAATTCCACTTTGAGTTTCTGCTTGGAAATTGACCCTTTCACCTGAGTACAGAAATTCACAAAAGTGTTTTTAAAATAGCATAACAGTTCAAATTGTACTTTCCATCAGAACTCTGGTGAAAAGGATATATAGTCACTAATAGTTAACTTGCGGTAAGAAGTTCAGACCAGTTTGGGAGTTTTCTTTGATGGTAAAAGTGATGGTCCTTGGCTAGAAAAGATTGTACCTTCAGTTTTCATTTTAGGCTTAATTTGCTTATTTCAATATTAGTTTCTATTAACAAAGAATTATTTGTTAAAAGATTAACAAAGTAACCATAGCAGAAGTAACCATAGCCTAATGGTTTAATGTTGAGCAAGTGATGTTTTTGGTTTGCTATAGTGAAGATGGACATGGCCACATAATGGACAAATAATGCTTCCCAAGAAAGTCTTCAAAATTGATTTTCTACAGTTTGCCACTACTTACGTACTGTTTGTGGGTCTTCCACAGGGTTTTGATACTGAAGATAATAACTGAGCCTGTCCCGAACCATTACTCTTCCCCCTCCCTCTATCCCTTATTGACTTTGATTGTGTGAATAAAACCTTATGAATGAATTAAAGGTCTTCTGAGGTCCTGTGTGAGAGACAGGGGCAAATTTCCACTTTAACCTCATGCTACACACACAATACACCCTCTGGCACAGAACAGGTTGGGTGCCCCCCCACATCCACGCCACACACCCCTCACACCATACGGTGTGTGTGCGGGTTTGTGTGAATGGTGTTCTCAGAAACCCCTCTGCCCCCAGCTGTCTGCTACGGCTAATGATAGGTCCCGGGGGGGCTGTTGGGAGAAGGAGTGTGGAAATTGAAACAGACGTTCCCGTCGCCGCCACAACGTGTGTGGCAGCTGCGAACTCCGCTTACCCACTCTGAACAAGAGAGAGAGCGTGGAGGCAGCACCTAATAGTCTTGAATATCAATGATTGGAGCGGCATTGTTGACGAGGCATCAGCTCTTGCCACTTTAACAGTTTAGAAATGACCGTATCAGGGCTGATTACAGGTAAAGGCAGTGATCAAAGTTCTACACACTAAACTATTTGGCTGTAACCCATAATTAGTTAATAATTATTTATTAGTTTTGTTTTCTGGTTTAGCATTCTTTTATTTTTCAGCTCAGCTGAAAGTGAGGTGAAGTGACCTAATCATTTATTAAAACAAGCATTGCTTTGCATTTTACATTGATGCTATGGATTTCATAATGTTACTTAACAGTAATTACTGTCACATTTTGAGGGGTGGTTTTCAGAACCGCTGTAGTGATGAACAAAATTATAGTAATTGCTTGATAATGACTGTATAATTGTTGAACCCTTCCTTTTGTTTCCTGTCTTGTAATTAAACCCAAAACTTACGGAGCATTTCCGTATTCTGCTGTTTCGTAATGTTGTCATTACAAAGCCGTTCCGATTGAACGTTCTGCTTACGTACAACTTGCATAACCATTTAATTCACTTTCGCCCATTTAACCTCACCACTTTTGTGTATACCCAGATGAGTTGTTTAATATTTTATTGGTCTTGGTCGTCCGTGGGCTTAAACGTTCAATATACAATTTAAGCTGAACGTATATTTTAAGTCAAAAGCAAACGTTTGAAGCCCTGGACAAATGGTACTGTTGGAGTAGGTACACATCCTCTAGAGACACTTTGCATAGATACTCCACACATTACTGAGCATTTAAGTGCACAATCTCTGTTCATTTGCAATATTTAAAGGCAAGGAAAATATGTTAAATCCATTAAAAAATCAACAATTGTGCAAAAAAGTGAAAGAAAATGATATTAATAAGTTTATTCCCTGTAGAGGATGTTTTAGCTTAACCATAACCCTATCCTCAACATGATCTCTAAAACTTCTAAAACATGGTCAATAAGCTGACTCCATCTGAAGTTGTGTGTTGGGAGGAGTACAGCAATGAGCGGCAGTCGTGCAGCCAGCGTTAGCTGCTGCACTAGCCCACGCTAAGCTGTGCAGAGCCTGAGGCAGATGTGAATCTGTAGTGGAGGCTCCTCTACCCCCCGCATGGGTCCCATCACACTCCTCTTAAAGACTACACTAAGCCCCCGCTCCCTGAAGGGATCTGCCAAATTAGGTCTAATGTTCCACGTCGGCTAATGGTCGCCACTGCCATTAGAATATGCAGTGTTTGGCACGGCAGGTTTTCAGATGTTCCCAGACCACTGTCCACACACAGCACACACACATGCGCACGCACACTCACCCCAGGCCTGGTGAGATGAATGAAGTTTGCAACACTACAATGAGCTTTTGATGCCAAGACAATAGAGGAGGCTGCCAGCATCTGATACACAGTGTGAATGCTTGTGTGGATGTGTAGCAATATGGGGTCCACTTTGCCAAGGCCTCTGCCCTGGGGCTTTGGTGAGGGGTTGTAGGTAATGGTGTCCTGAGGGGACAGGAAAGTGATGTCCAAGTGTCAAAAGGCTTTGAAAGATTGCTCTGATCTCTCTATTGACGCCATATACATGCACCCAAACACATTGCCCTCCTCTGTGTAGTGCACTAAAGTATCGCAGAGCAGCATGTTATTGTTACGTTGATCAAATCACCTTGCACCAAACAAAAAAAATATGACCTGTAACTAGGGGCAGCAGTGCAAAGTGTTTAACATCACCATTTGATATATTTACTTTAGTCACATAATCTGACTGCTAACCCTAATTGTGACTCTTTCTAGCTAATGGAATGACGGACCCTCTGAGCAGTGTTCCTGGAATAGGTGGAGCCACCAGCCCCAAACTGGAGCCTCCTCCTTCACCACACGCCAACCGCAAAAAGCACAGGAGGAAAAAGAGCACTGGTATCACCAAACCCGACGGGTTATCAGCGGGGAACGAAGGTATGAAGGGCACCTCCTGGAGTAAGGACCTCCAGGTGTCTCATGTGGGTCTATCTGTTGTCATCTATTGTGCAGTGCACCTCAAAATGGTTAAATTTACCAAGCTCCACTATGTTTTGCCAGTGTATCTGAAGAAGCAGGCATTTTTGATTTGTGCCTTTTTCCTCAGACAGAGATAATATGTCATTAACTCATCACCTCTGTGCCATCGGTACTGGGCCAGAGTGACAAATGAAGACTCGTAATTGGATGGCACTGAGAAAACAAAAACGTTTCTCTCAGGCTACCTTCACTAAAGGAGCTGAATCAATCAAGCTGATGTACACTGTCCTTCAGGTTGTCATGAGTGTAACAGTAATGAAATAATTTTTTTCTCAGTGAAGTCAGCGTACACCGAAACGGGATTTGTATTTCTTCATAATTTATTCATTGTTTAACCAGTAAGGACTGAAACTTGGAAACGTGAGTCTTGCAAAGGTGTTGGAGGAGCCGTAATAGCTTGGTGTGGTCCAGCGGAAACCTGGTGACTGATTTGAAGGCTGTTAAGGGTCCTTTAATAGGCTAGGAGTGAGCGATGTCTGACATTAAGGGCCCAGGGGGATTACAAGCATGGTGGATTCCCATTGTTCCAATGTATTAAGGAATCAGTTAGAAGAGGTTATCCCTGCTCAACGTTCGGTCCGTCCCATTACACATGGAATAATTGACGTTTTGTCAAGAGCGCAAGCTTCAAACCTCCAGGTTTTACTGAAGCCCCATGGCTTTATGAGCAACAATGGCACAGCAGGTAGCATGTGTGTGTGTGTGTGTGTATATGCAGATGTGTGCTTGTATGAGAGAATTAAAGGCAGCTTTTAAAAAAACCTTTGCTTTCTATCAAGATCTGTCTTATTCTTCTGGCTTCCGTTTTTTATCCTCTTTCCTGAAATGTTCTATTAGTGGGTGCTTGTCTGTTCTAGTGGGCGCATGCAGAATACAGACATATTGCTTAAGTATAGGAGGCACTCAGGTGGAGCCATCAGACTGCATCTATGAGAGAGAGAGCGAGAGAGAGAGAGAAGGTAGGGGTGGGGGGTTGGATCCTTGAATAAATTGCTATCAGTTTATCTCATTTACGAGGCAATCAGAAGAACAGAATGTTGGAAGAAATTGAATTTTAGTTGTGTTGAAGCATCATAAATCATATGCACTGTAGCTTTCTAAAAAGATAAAGCAACTTTTTTCCTATCCTCCCTCTGTGAGGTGCCATGTTGTCGATCCAGAAATGATCAACTGACAGATACTGTCATCTCTTGCGTATAACCCTCGCTTCATAGAACTGGATCTAAAAGCCACAGTTTAGACATTCCCAGGCTTCAACAGATACGAAACAACATGTAAGTGTTTGCACCACAATCTTCAGTGGTGTTACGCAAGATGCTGGTGCTCTAACCTTAGCTGTTCTCACAAAACCTTTGGAAATAATTTGCAAAAAGGGGTCTTTGGTGTTATTTGACCTATTACAGAAATAGGAACATGCATATTGAGAAGGACTTATAGGGCTAGAGTGTTGCAGAGCTAGTTTTCTGGGGTGGTGGGAGGTATACCAACAAAATTGTCAATACCAGTTAGTAATTGTACCTTGAAATGGAATTTGTTGAATTATGGATAATTAAAAAAGATTCTTTGATAATATCGCAGGTTGTTTTCATACCTTCCTCTCCAAGGGGTTCTGTTTTTAACATCTACCCAAAATTCCCATGAAATCAGACAATCTTAGCCACTCGCAGCCTCCAACAGAGTATCTCCCTCTTCCTTCCCTCACACGGTGCAAGAAGCTGTAATGAACCACTCATGTGTTTAAATAGTGATGTAGAACCCCAGGCGTGTGGGCTGACAGCAGTGTAATACCTTTCTCAGCGGTCCACCATTTTCACACACGCTCACCTTGCTCTCACACGCACATCTCTCCATTACACAGCCAGAATCGATGGCTGATAAAGATGTGTTTTGTGGAAAAAGAGCTTGGAGTGTGTGGTCTGTTCTTGATTGGCAGTAATGAATGGCTCATGTTCAGAAGAGTTACGTTCCCAGATGTCTGAATTTAATTAGTTATGGTGTTTATAAGAATACGATTGCTTTAATAGTCTATTGACTAGTTGTAGTTACAACAATATGATATTATTTAGTGCTAATATTACACAAATTACTGCAAGTTTACCGTTGTGATTCTAGCTTACCATTTGAGATGTGAAATGATGCATTTCCAAAAGCAGGTGTTAATTTTTTCAAACTAGTAAATTCATTTCAGTTCATTTTCAATGTCAGCTCATACTTCAAGGTACACACACACACACCTTGAATCATCTCCTTAGAAAACTGAAGTAGAAAGGAATGCTCCTGGGAAGCTCTGTATGAACTTAAGTGTACCATGCCTAATCAGGAGCATTAGCTGTAGGGGTACAGCGTCTCTCAGTATTGGACAGTGGTGTAGTGAAACTTCTTTTGTGGTTCACTTATACTCTTCTAGCTAAACGCAGCCAAATATAATGTGAAGCCTTTCCAGACACACAGAATTTCTGTAGCAGAGGGTGCAAAAATCTCTTTTAATACCTTTTTAATTAATAAAAATGTTGGACAAACAGTGTCTGTGCATACAATTTATTTGCCATAAGACTGGTCATTATACCATAGTTAAATTTATAGTAGTATTGCTTCATACATCACTGAACTCATTTATGACTTTGTTCTGTTTTTTATAAATATAAGAATCATGCAATATAAAGTCTTTGCATAAATCTTTGATGTCTGGTTTCTGACCTTCTATAACAAGTATTGCATTCTGCAGTTTTATTGACACTAGTAAGTGACATGTTGTTATCTCAAACAATACTACAGACAATCACTGAATCTGTTGCACCAAGTGTGCCTGATTGGTATGGAACCAAAGTTAGAAAGTAATGGAGTTTTGAAGAAAGCCAGCTGTTCTGACTTTGTAGGAATTAACATTTTGTAGAAGTTTTTTTTTTTTTTTTTTTTTGAAAACGGGCCAAAATCTTGCCACCTACAAAATGCTCACAGGTATTCTGTGGATTATTTTTAAATTTTTTTGTGTTTTGTCTATATTGGTTATATTGGTCTATATTGCCTGCTACAATGGCCGGCTCAGCGCTCTTCCTTCCTCCCGCGCCGACAGGCCCGGGGAACCGTCGGAAAAACCCAGCCAAGACTGGGACTGGGGGTTGGCACCAATGAGGAATTCCCAGTAGGCATGAGTCACCAACTCGCACTGATTAAGTCAATGGGGTAGTGGTGCCCTAGTGGTTAGGGAGTTGGCTATAGAATCGGAAGATTGTCGGTTCAAACCCCTTACCAGTAGGTTGCCCTGAGGTACCCTTGAGCAAGGTACCGTCCCCGTCACTGCTGCCTGGGCGCTTTCATAGCTGCCCCTGCTGCACGGTGTGTGTTTGTGCATGGGTTAAATGCAGAGGTCCAATTTCATTGTGGTTCACTGTGTGCTGTGTTCTCACGATGATGCAAATAGTCGCTTTCACTTTCACATTAAAATACTATCCCTAATGGTGAAGGACTATTCTGACTTTAAAATTCTAAACCGTGAATACCCCTCTGCTTTACAGAATTTCCCTTCAGGTTAAGGTAAGCACTGTTGACTTGGGTGTAGAAGGGGTTAACTCTTTCCCACACCAGGAGTCCAAGCGGCCAGGAGCAAATGAAGCTTTAACTGCCTGGCCTAATGGAGGGTGTTTATCTCAGTACTTTTGTTTTGTCATTCTCCAACTCGCTCTTGTTTCCCCAAGCGCTCCCCCGAGCCCCAGCTTCTCTAATGTAGCTGCCTTGGAGGGCCACACTTTGGAGGAAGAAATAACAAGATTATTGTTTGCGCTCCATGGTACACACTGCCTCTCAAAGAAATGCTCTTGTGCAGACAAACACATGGGGTTGGCTTCAAGTGGGTCCTGTTAGGTGTGCCTGTCCAAGAACAGTCATGCTTGTCTAGTTGTTTAAATGTCTCATTATGTGAATATTTTGTGTTTATGTGAAGTTGTTCACCATGTGGGTTTTTGTGTGTTTGAGGGAGATAGAGAGCATATTGTCGTCTTCTCTCCTCTCTGTTTGTCCCGTGTCCCCCCAGGCTTGTCTCAGTAATGGCCCTGTGCTGATTGCTCTAATACAGGTTAGGAATATTGCCTTTAATGATGTGTAAAATGAGCAAGCGCCAGCGTTGACATTTACAGATGGCACCGGGAGCGCTGGTTCCTTCCAACTGCCTGTTAATTCACAGCAAGCAGCTAGCACTTTGCACCTTTAGTGGCCAAGACCTCACATTTCACACGGGCACTGGCTCAGAGTTCGAAATAGCAAAGGGGCTTTCAGTGATGACAGCCTCATGTTTAATTTGGTTCTGAGATCAGCAACAAAGGAAAATTCACATGTTGCCTTTTTTTCAGCGGTGAGGTACCTCATATTTGCAAAGGCTTAGTGGCTTTGCCTTATGCTCTCCTTGATGGATCGGGTGTTGAGTGATGCCATGCTCTGATGAAATAGCAATTGGGAGCTGCTGCCCTGTCCAGCTGTGGTCAGAGTGAGAAGACCCTACAGGCCTGAGTAGATGGGAGGGGGCCCAGACTGGGTAAAGAGTGAAAAAAAAGCATCTGCTGCTTAGACTGCAGTCAGAAGTGACATGTTGCACCTGAATGAATCCTGAAAAACCCACTCATCCAACTAAAAACCCCCCGCCACGTTTCTCTTTTTCTATATCCTGCACTGTATGCTAGCAGACATGCTGCCATACGCCCCAGAACAACACCATGTCTCAAGATGCTGCAACGTTTGATGAGCATCTGTAAATTTAACAGCCCCAATTACTGTAGATTACAGCTGGTAAAAGCAATCATCGGTGTAGGAACAACATCACAAGCAAGAACGAAGAGCCGTGTGACAGGTTTATGAATCCGAACCACAAAGAGATCCCATAACAAATAAGCCTTGTCCACCTTATAAGGCTGAACCTCAGATGGAGTTTGAACCGCACTGTGCTTGGCTGTGGATTATTACTCACATAATTGTACACAATTTCCAGATCGGCCCATAAATATTTGAAATCCACTGAGCAAATTTCTTTGGAATCAGTTAAGATTTCTGATTCTGACTCTGTTTATGCTTTTCAGTGTAGCTCCTAGGCTAAAGATGCTACCAATCAACAGTTAAAAATGGTTCCATTAACATATTCATTTTGATCCTTTGTCCATACATTTATTTTGCATGCCTCTTAAAAGGGCTTTCCCTTGAGGTACATCCCGAAAGATGTGACTGCGAGAAGCTGAGTTTGACATTCATTTTGTATGGTTTCAAACCACTGGCATTATAAATGCCTGATTTTTCATATTTCCACATGGAAATTACCTGTTGTAATGGCATTTTTTGGATGACCAGTCAACAAAGTAATTGTTTGTGCTCAGATGCATAGGTGTGTAATTATAGGACTCGGTGGAATTCCAGATAATTATGTTGGTGTGTACATTAGCATTATTAGCAAAAGACTGCACTTCACACACACACACACACACACACACACACATACTGTGACAAGGACAACACATAATTGAACAAAAATCCGAAAAGAACTATTGAAGAAAGATACAGATGTTTGCATATTTTTTTTATCAATAAATAAAATTTTATCAATAAATACTGACGCACAAAATAATACTCAAACACTCAAATATGGACACAATATGCAAATAGAAAACGTAACTGTTAATTAATTTAGCTCTCTGAATACCTATTATAAACTGCATTGTTTACATCTTCCTTATTGTGTTACTGGTGCATTTTAAACACCAGGCAACAGCCCTCAACCTTTAGTCCTTGATTTAGAAACACACCTCCTGGCTCTTCATTGATCCTCGACCTGGAGAAAAGTCCTGTGAATAAATCAGATAATTGAAGATGGTGTAAAGCTAATTGAATTATTGTTTTCAGCTTGAGGCCGTGTAGCTGTGTGGAGAAACAGGAACCTCCCTGTATAAACCTACATCTGCTATTACTGCCATGTTCAGTCCCATGGATTGCACTGAAGCTCTGAGAGTGAAGTTATTGATAAAGCACACATGTGATTTGCGTGATAAAGATTGAAATGCACGATACGTTTTGTTCTTCCGCAAATATCATTCTAATAAGTACAATAAACGGTAGACCAATCAGCAGTTGAATAGCCGAAATACCAAAAATGTTGTCCACTTGGTCCTATTCGATCTAAAGCCTGATGCTCGATTAGAGAATGTCTAATAAATGAATGTCTAATTGTATTCAAATTACATTTGAAAAGTTTGAAAGTAGGATACACACATTTATTACAGTGTCACTTGTACAGTGCAGAGAAACGTAGTGAGATACTGTTATTTGCTCTTAAGATAGCATGCATTTAAAAAAAAAAAAAAAAAGAAATCTAAATGATTCGCGTTTCTACAAAGTACACTTTTGGTCAATTCTCCAGTACTCGTGCACATTCCGTCCTGACGTACAGTAATGCATTCATTTTAATTTGCTTTTTTAAGGTTGTTTCCATATCCGCTTTTAAAGTTTACTGCAAGGAACTATTGCCTCGTGAAAGTGAAAGTGACAACCCTCGTCATTGCGCGGTCACAGAACAGCACACAGTGAACCACAATGAAATTGGACCCCTCTGCATTTAACCCATGTGGGCAGCTATTGAAAGTGCCCGGGGAGCAGTGACGGGGACGGTACCTTGCTCAAGGGTACCTCAGGGCAACCTACTGGTGAGGGAATCAAACCCACAAACTTCTAATGTGGGGGCAACTCCCTCACCACTAGACCACCTCTGCCCGGTAGTATATTTAAAAGCATCTCTTTTTATTAGCTGCTGAGCTAATGCTTCTTTAACCAATCATTTCAACAAAAGGTGGTCATGGCTAATTGTCGTAATTATTTTTTTCTGCTCTGTGGACCGACATGTGAGCGCGTTAAGGCAACATTGGAAATATCTTATCATTGTTTTTGGGTCGAGCTAAGAAAAACGTCTTAATCACATGCTTAACAATGTGTCCGCGCCAGCCTTATAGATTTAGGTAAGTCGCAAATTCATGCCTTACAACTTTAGCTCCGTTAAAGCTTGTTGACCTGTATACTTTCTCGTTGATTTTCTGAGTGCTACATCACACCCAAATGACTGTTTGGTTCTTTAATTACATGGCATTTAGTCGAGGATGCCTTACACTTGACTTTTGCAAAATACATGCCTGTATTGTTTTCACTTTCTTTCTTGATAACCGTGCTTTTTTTTTTCTTGCTGTAATCAGTTGTTTTATACCATTCAAAATCACAGAATAGCTGAAATGCTGTATTTTCCCCCAAAATTAGTCTTAAGTATCTACTGCTAAGTAAGATACCAAAAACTGCATACACCATATAACACCTCGTGGGGGAAAAAAAAATACTATGTTTACTGCAATAAATATCATTAGGACTGTTACTTCCACATGCAATGAGCTATTTTCAGGTCCTAATTTGGACTGTAAATGACAATTTGTAAAAAAATCTATTTTAATTTAAGGTGTCCACCTAATTGGTGAACTTTCTGCCAGCCCAAGCATCAGCATCCCCAAAACGTCCCCCATTGCTCATCTAATCATCAAGAACATGTTAAAGTAATCATGGCTTTAAAATGATCACAGAGCAAATTAATGCTGAGATGATGGTTTCTTTCTCACCTCTCACCCGCTGTTGGAACAGCTTACACACACCCCTTTGTCTCGCCTCGCATTTGTGGTGTGGAAATTAGCATGACCCAAATTATTAACCCACATTAGAATCCAGTTAGGCAGTTGCAGTGTAATGCAATTGGATGATAATGAGATAAAAGCTCTAATGGATGTGTTTACCTTGTAAATGATGCAGTTTTATTATGCCAGTGTTCCACAGCAACTGGAATTGATCACAGGCATTCAAATGTCCCCTCTGTTCCTGTCTTTTCAGCCTATGCTGAAACTGGATCTTAACTTAAATCGTGGGGGATCTAGCACTGTATATGATTATGATGTGAGAGAATAAAAAATCCATCAAACTGATTAGTGTGTGTTCCATTTTACATTGTAAATTTCGTTTAAGTTTGTGTATGCTGAAATCTACCGCACACCTCACATTGATATGTACTGAAGAAAGTGTAACAGATGTTTAGAGTATTGATTTTAAAAATTATTTTAACAATTTAATTAATGATGATGATGATTATTATATTATTAATATTATTATTATTGTTTATTATTATTATTATTATTATCGTCATTTTTAGTATTATATAATTATGTGCACTTTGTAAAACCACTTAAATAATGAAAAGATGTAATGTAATATGTAAATTTATTCGATGCCTTGATTTTTTTTTTTTTTTTTTTCCTTTCATATTTTCATCTTTTAAATTACCTTTGACTAATGCGTCTAATTATCATTTGTGTTTCAGAACAAGAGGAGTCATTTGAATTCATTATTGTGTCACTGACGGGACAAATGTGGCATTTTGAAGCTTCTACATATGAGGAGCGGGAGCTCTGGGTCCAAGCCATCGAGAGTCAGATATTTGCCAGTTTACAGTCATGTGAAAGTAGCAAAAATAAGGTAAATATGACCCTTTGTTTCTTTTGTAGCTTAAATATGAAAATATTAGATGTTCCTCTGAAGTGTTTTCTGGGGCCGTCCAATGTTAGGGAAAGTTTAATCTGGGGAAGTATTTCACACACATTTCAGAAATTCAGTATAGCATATAACGTGCTACTACCCCAAATAAGAAAAAGTTGGGAAATACAAATTAAAGTGAAAACAAAGTAGTTGAATCGATTAACTATGATGTGCTGTAGCGGGGAAATGTGCAAATCCAATTCAGCTTTTTTGAGGAACATTGTTTTAAAAGACTTTAATAATCCCATGCAATTGTTAATGGATGCAGATTTTTCGACCAAAAGATAAATACAATCACCCGTTGACATTGTGTTTGAAATCTTCTGTTCTTATGACCAAAGCAGCGCATTGCTGGAAAACTGTTATTAAAGCTGACAGGTCTCAGAACATTTTCATACTCATACCCCATGTCTCATCTTCCCTCACCCCCCCCCCCTCTCTTTTTTTATATATATATATATATATATAATACATACACACACTTGCAAACACACATGCACACACACCCAATTCTTTTTTTGATCTCTGACTTAATCTCCCTCCACTCAAGTCTCGATTAGGGAGCCAGAGCGATGCTGTGACCATCCAGTCCATCAGGAATGTGAGAGGCAACAGTTTCTGTGTGGACTGTGACGCCCCCAGTGAGTACACCTCATTTCTCCCTGTTTACAGTAGAAGCAGAAGCCTTTTTTAGAATCATTTATATGTTCCAATTAATATTTCATTTCTTTTTTTGAGGAACTGTAAAAGGCCATTTTAGCAGTTGATGGCCTTCTATCAGAGGCAGTGTACCAAATGCTTGCATTATGTTATTCTTTTCTTTATTGATACTCTGCTTTTTCTACATTTTGTTACAAGAAAATATTAGAAACACTTAAATGTAACGTATAAATTTTCAGTGGAATGTAACAGTATTTGGAAATTACACCCGCCACCTTTTCGAGAGACTCTCAAACTTTCAAAGGTGGCAGATATATTTCTCAAAGCTTTTTGCATTTCTTTGGGCTGGATTTAGGAGTCGTGTGATGGTGAATTGAGTGATAATTTTCTTATTTCATGATCTCTATATAGCAGTCCAAGTCTCCAGGTATTCCTCCACAAAACACACTCAAATGATCACTGAGCCACCTCCATGTTTCACTGTAGGAACAACACATTCTGTGCTTGCCCTTCCCTTCATTTGCGCCTTACATAAATCGTTCGGCTGCAACTGACATTAGTAAATGGCATTTCAGCACAAAGTGAATGTCAGTGCACTAAAGACTGTGCTGAAACAACATCTTTAAAACCAGTAGTTTGAACCTTTGAAGTATTTTCTCACAATATGTTTTTTAAAACAGTGTACTGGGGATTCTTATGTTTTTCAGTTTTTTTTTTTTAAGACTTTAACCTTAAACTATATTATTTTGATTGCGCCATTCCTGTTCAGTTTTTGCAGTGATGCAGGGCGCACTATCCTGCTGAAAGAGACCACTGCCATTAGGGAATACTGTTGTCATGAAACAGTGTATTTGTTCCGCAACAAAGTCTAGGCAGGTGATATGTGTTAAAATGACATTTATATGAATGCTCGTACCCAAGGGTTCCCAGCAGATCATTGTCCAGAGTATCTAACTGTCTCTGTTGGCTTCTTTCTTTCTACCCTTTATTGTTTAAATGAAAATCATCAGTTATGCAGTACATACTTTACCACCTGATTATTTACACCATTTACATTATTTCTAAGAATAGCGCTGCTGCTGACAGAAGGGAGTCTGGACGGCGCCAAGAAAAGAAATGATCAATACGCCATACACAAAAGAAACGTACACTTTCAATGAGCCTTGGCGTTCAGTCAAACCATAAAGGCCGCTGCTTAGCTGTTGTGTCAATATGCTAACTAATCACATGCTTTAACATGTGAAAGTGAAAAGTGGAAAAGTGAAAGTGACAACCCTGGTCACTGCAAGGTCACAGCAAGGCACACAGTGAACCACAATGAAATTGGACCTCTGCGTTTAACCCATGCACACAAACACCGTGCGGCACTGGGCAGCTATTTAAGCACCCAGGGAGCAGTGACGAGGATGGTACCTTGCTCAAGGGTACCTCAGGGCAACCTACTGGTGGGGAATCAAACCCGCAATCTTCCGATGCAGGGCGTGTAAACGCAAAAAGTGACAAGACAAAGAGTGAGAGAGGTTTTCAATTCACAAAACCAGCATAATTTTATGTTACAAAGTTCGCATGATAAGTTTTATACACGGCAAGCTGGGGTACACTGTGTGTTCTGACGTCTGTCTATTATAGCCCACTTTAAATTTTAATCTATCTTTTACAAAAACGTTTTTCTTGTAAAAGACATTTGTCCATCATTCCTGCATCCAACACGTTCATCTTTAAGAACTATGAAATGAAAGATGACATTTTAAACAGCCTTAATTTCCTGGTATTTACATAATTGTCCCGATTAGTTTGGACGCATATCAGAATTATTTCTGCTCTTACCATACTGATTTACATCAATGAAGACTGTTTAGCCTTTTCCAGAAGCAGTCCTGCAAATCCAAGCCATGACACCGTCATGTTTGCAAGGATAGAGGCACAAGCGCGTGACAGACTTCATGGTTCTTTAATCTGATTGACACAATGGTCCAAAGAAACTAGGCAAATCGGACACAAAACAGAGAACAGGCGAGGATGGGTCGGGCTGGCAAACCTTAAATACCTGACAGACAAGGTGAGGAGGATTGGGCGTGATTAATGAGATGTTGGACAGAAAATCCGGCTCAGAATTCTGGAGACTGGGACCGTGGCCATGGCTGGTGTTCGGTGGTCACTGTGACAGACACCATGACGCAGATGAGCTCGTGTGCTTTGGATCACCTTTCTTTCACTGCACTTTGGTCTTTCCATAACATAGAAATTAGAGGGAACCGATTATACTTGGCTCAGTTTTGTCTGAACATGCTTTTTTGACAACAAAAGAAAAATCTAGTCAAGTCAGTTTATTTTTATGATGCTTTTTACAACTGTTGTTGTAAAGCAGCTTTACAGAATCTGGATCCCAGTTGAGTAAGCAGAGAACGAGAGACATTTTCCTTTTAAAAAAGTTTCATTTTGAGATGGTCCAAGCATGGACGATACCAATTTTTTTTTTTAGTTGATGCAGAATGACCCAAATTCCATGTCTTTCAAAGACAAATGAGTTATGGCATTACATTTCTAATACTTATAAAGGGGACTGAATAAAAGTGTGTTTCTAGATGCCGAAGAAGAGTGATGTGTCAAGTATTTGCAATTTGCATGTGCTTTTTTTTCTTCTTCTATATGGTGCTTCTCAGGACTTGAAGTGCACAGGCCAGATATTCATTTCATTACAAATAGGTTCTGTTTAGTCCTATTTAATTTGGTTTAATATGGTTTAGCAGTAAAATTTGGATTACAAATGGATTCGTTTTTGACAGTCATTTTTGAAATGTGACATATAATGATGATACATTATTGACATATTGCCAGCCCTCTATATAAAGATATATCTATATACCTTGTCATGGCAGAGCCAATTAAGTTATTTTATATAACATGCAAAATGTAATTTGGTATATATGTTTAGAAAAACAATTGTTTAAATATGCAAATGTATTACATTTTAAATGTATTTTGCTAGCATAAGGACCATATATATATACAGTCCTGTGCAAAAGTTTTAGGCAGGTGTGAAAAAATGCTGTAAACAAAGAATGCTTTCAGAAATATAAATAATGATTGTTTATTTTGATCAATTTACAAAATGCAAAGTGAGTGAACAAAAGAAAAATCTAAATCAAATCAATATTTGGTGTTACTACCTTTTGCCTTCAGACCAGCATCAGTTCTTCTAGGTACACTTGCACAAAGTCAGGGATTCTGTAGGATTATAGTCGGTGTCTGATCAACCAGTTTTACCAAACAGGTACTGATGATCATCAATGTCACACGGAGGTTGAAACACAGTCATGTTTGGAACAACCTACCAGCCGAGTTCCTTCAAAAACTGTGTGCAAGCGTACCTAGGAGAATTGATGCTGTTTTGAAGGCAAAGGGTGGTCACACCAAATATTGATCTGATTTAGATTCTCTTTTGTTCATTCACTGCATTTTGTTGATTGATGAAAATAAATGATGAACACTTCCATTTCTGAAAGCATTCTTTGTTCACAGTATTTTTTCACACCTGCCTAAAACTTTTGCACAGTACTGAAAATGTTCAAAACTAGTGAGCCTGTACTTGTATAAACACTGCTCTTAAATCTCAGCATCTTTTAACTCTGACACCTCCAGCTCCGCCTCCTGTTTTTTCGTCAGTGCCACCGTCTCCAACCAGTACAACATAGCTGGTCTCATTACTGTCCTGTAAACCTTCCCTTTTACTCTTGCTGGTACCCGTCTGTCAAAACACTGCTTTTGACTTTTTAAAATGTGCATTTCTTGTCATTCTTACAGATCCAGACTGGGCAAGTCTGAACCTGGGTGCTCTGATTTGTATCGAATGCTCAGGCATCCACCGGAACTTGGGTACTCACCTGTCCCGTGTGCGCTCTCTGGACCTGGATGACTGGCCCGTGGAGCTTAGCATGGTGATGACTGCCATCGGGAATGCTATGGCCAACAGCGTGTGGGAGGGGGCACTGGAGGGCTATACCAAACCTGGTGCTGACAGCACGAGGTAAACAGTTGTTTTAATTATCAGCAGTTTGAGCAGTCAGTAGGTACAGCTGGATGAATTCAGGAATATATATATATATATATATATATATATATACATTTTTTTTTCTTTATCTGGGGTTTTCTGTTTTTAACTAGACGTGTTTCACTGTGGTGAAGATTATAAAAATTTAAGGCTATAGATTTGTCAGATGGCAAAAATGTGTATTCATGAATGGGATCCTTTCCTGACAGCTTGTTATGACTATTTGTTTTATGAATACTGATTTTGATCTTTCAACCAAAATAAAATCTACCATACAATGGACATGCATATTGCAGACAGAGATATAATACATAGCACACCTGTACAACTGCTTTGAGAGTGCCAATGAATGTGCTTAAGGGGGAAGGTTATGGGGGAAACACTAGGCTTTGACGTTAGTTGACAGTGGTATCTATAAGCATTTATGTATTTTTATTTTTTTTTTAACATTTAACTGTCTTTCTCAGTGCATCTACACTTTGTCTACTTTGGCATTTTGTTGTCTCATTCTGGATTCCTGCTGTATTAAAGAGAAATCGAACCAGCTATCACTGCCAGTCGATGCACATTCATGCCGATTATCAGCACCAGAGTGACCACACTGTCGTTAACTAACAATAATGTAGTGGCCTTAAGAATTAGGCACCATATTTGAAAACTCATTTGATGAATAGGCTTGTTTTAAATGACTAAGTGTTGCATTTGATAATTCATGTAAGCCCAGAGTATGGAGTAAAGGCTACAGCATGTTGAAACATATATTAAGATATGCTACTGCTAATGAACAAAGGTTCGCTCTTTCTCTCTCCCTCTCGCTCTCTCTGGAGTGGATAGGAGTGAAGTGAAGTGAAGTGGAGTCTCCTAGTTGTCTTTTGAATAGATCCTGTACCAATTCACCAGCCAAGTGCTTTTGACTTGATGAAAGATTATTGATGCTGATATACCCCTCTCACACTCCAGTCGTCAGGACTGGCTGGCGGCTGGGGGAGCAAATGTTTTTCACTGTCAGGAGACTCTGATGGCTCACGGCGTACTGCAGCCATCTTCCTCCCACCTCCTCTCACTCACTCCCCAATAGCTCAGTCCATCAGAAAGGAAAATCTCATTAACGTCATAACTGATTTTCCTCTGTGTGTGTGTGTGCGCGTGCGTGTGCATGTGTGTGCATGTGTGCCTGCATACAAAAGTCTTGAGCCACCCATCATTTCTTCACATATTGCTTCCAAGGAGACGGTTTTTCTTGTATTTTTAGGTAGGGTTTAGAAACAGATCTCCAGTCTTCCTGAGGTTTCTAGCTGACGGGGTGGAATGGAATCATGACTTAAAAATGATTCAGTTCACTAGTTGATTGTATCAGTTGTGCTGAGAAGAAGGCAAAGCATCTAAAAGTACAGAACCAGGGGGACCATGGTTCACACGCTTGTCACTTTTTTAGCAGTTCTGCATCTTTAAGCATTTAAGCATCACAAGCATTCCAGTGCTTGTTTTGCTATCGCGTGGTCTTTTAGTGCCCTGCTAAAAGATTGATTTAGTGCTTGTCACAGAGTTGGCATGTAGCAGCACAGTGACTGTAGAAGCAATATGTGTCTGAGCTCATTCCCTAATCTACTGACCTGATGACTTGGTACAGATGACTCACAGTCCACTGCCATAACAGTGATAATAACTGTTACAGAATTACATCATTCTAATATGATGATGAACCTCCTCAATATAGCTACATCTCTGTTACTTGACAATACTATTTCCTTTGGTATTATGCATCTCTGTGGAAACACTGCCCCCTCTATTTTTTAACTGTAGAGTTTATAGTTTAAATCTATTTTTAGACTAGATTTCTATACTCAGTGAAAGTAAAAATTGACTTCTTAGGTTGAGCCTTAGAACTTATTTTGAGAGGCCAGTGTAGATGCTCAGAGTGTCTTGATCTAACATAAAATATACATTTACATTTACAGCATTTAGCAGACGCTCTTATCCAGAGCGACTTCCATACCCTTATTGCAGGGACAGTCACCCTGTAGCAACTCTGGGTTAAGGGTCTTGCTCAGGGACCCAGTGGTGGTAGTGCTAGAGGTGGGATTCAAACCTGGGACCTCTTGAGCCATCGGTCCATAGGCAAGTATCCTACCACTAGACCACCACCACCCCATATATTTAAATATACATTTAAATATCTACTAAATATCTACTATTTCTGTGGAATTATACCAGGTCATCAATAAAAGCATAGATAATCTGTAGACTCTCAAAAAAAAAATGGAATTGGAAACTCCAAGTAACATTTGCACCCTTTGCAGTGGTTTAACGCTAAGATAACAAGAGAACTGGTATTTTAAAATTTAGTGTAATCAAATTATTGATGTGAAACGAAGCTACTGAGGTTTTTTTTAATGTAAAATGTGTCTTTCTAGAGACATGTTTGAAAGCAGGATTGTTCACAGTGGTGGTGATGGGAAGCAGATATCTCCAGCAGTTAAAGCTCCTAAAAGCTCCTTCACTTGTTGTCTCAAATACTGCTACAATAAATGGCTACGGATATGTAGATGGATGCTTAAGACATTTTATTATGGTTTTGGCCTGAAACTTTCTTTAAAATCCTTTTATAGTTGACAGCTTCAAAAGGGACTCTGTAGGCTAGAAATGGATCTCAAAGGAAATGAAAACCCATTTGAGAAGTCACTTGTGGATGTTCAGAATGCTTTTTGCAATGTAGACATTTCCAACCCTGGTTCCAGTCATCTGAAAGAAATCTTTATTGCATGTTTCTCTACAATTCATCATTTCAATTCTGAACACTATGAACGACTTGCTTCTAAGCAATTTCTGATGTTTAAAAATGAGCAATTTAGGAAGTCTCTTATTCATAGGGTGAACTAAATGAACATTGTGTATATTTTTGCTCAAACCACTTCCTGGTGATTAAATGATAAATAGATTAAATTAGAACATTTGTACACTTTGGAACACAAAAAAACAAATATAATAACATATATATATATATATATACAGTACTGTGCAAAAGTTTTAGGCAGGTGTGAAAAAATGCTGTAAACAAACAATGCTTTCAGAAATATAAATAATGATTGTTTATTTTTATCAATTTACAAAATGCAAAGTGAGCGAACAAAAGAAAAATCTAAATCAGATCAATATTTGGTGTTACTACCTTTTGCCTTCAAACCAGCATCAGTTCTTCTAGGTACACTTGCACAAAGTCAGGGATTTTGTAGGATTATAGTCGGTGTATGATCAACCAATTTTACCAAACAGGTGCTGATGATCATCAATGTCACATGGAGGCTGAAACACAGTCATGTTGGGAACAACCTACCAGCCGAGTTCCTTCAAAAACTGTGTGCAAGCGTACCTAGAAGAATAGAAGAATTGATGCTGTTTTGAAGGCAAAGGGTGGTCACAGCAAATATTGATTTGATTTAGATTCTCTTTTGTTCATTCACTGCATTTTGTTGATTGATGAAAATAAATGATTAACACTTCCGTTTCTGAAAGCATTCTTTCTTTACAGCATTGTAGTGTGTGTGTGTATATGTGTGTGTGTGTGTGTGTGTGTGTGTGTGTGTGTGTGTATATATATATATATATATATACACACACATTTTTTTACTGATACACTAACTCACTAAAAAACATTTCTTTTTAGCCATTCAATTATGGCAGTTATTTTTCTTTCCACCACTTAATTATTTTCTTGTTATAGCTGATTTCATGCCTTCAGAGAAGAAAGGGTGAACAGATGATTTTACCTCAGCTGCTGTGGTGTCAGGCTTTAATGTAATTAATTATAATTATTATTTTGATTAATAGACCCAATCGATCACAGAGCTCTTCAGGTCATCCATTAAGAAGACTGATAGATTTATGATAGATTTACTCAGTGTGTTGTCATACAGTAGTCTCCACTCATAAATCTTTTGTGACCAGAGAGAGAGTGTGAGAGAAAGCTCGTGGTGAGGCTGAGTGTTAGAAGAAGAGTAAGTCTCAAATTAGCAGTTGGCAGCTATTTGTTTTTGAGGCAGGTCTAATTGCCTTACACCCGTGTGTTGAGGTGCTGAAAGGGGTTTCGATATCTCTCCCTTGCTTTTGCCCTTGCGCGCTCTCCAACATACAAACTCACTCATTTATATTCATTTATATATTGCTCTATTGTTGCTATGATGACCTTTTTTTTTTTTTTATTGAAAAAATATATTTATATTGTTTAGTTTATGTTTTTGGGGGGGGGGGGAATTAGGCCTTTGGCCCAAATTTGAAATAAATGTGAATGTTATAGACTGAGGGGCTGTTTGTAATCCTTGCTAAAATGTCTGGTAAGATGATGGAAACACAGTTCATTTCATACAGCAGTTTGTTAAAACATGATATGAGCGCTTCCTTGAAAATACATAATACATTTTTGAAACAATACAATTATGGTGAAAATATACCTCAGATAGAAGGCAGCAGAGTAGACAGCAGAGTCCAAAAGTCTGAAACCACGAAAGAAATTTATTCGGCTTTGCAATCTTCTAATTTAGTGCAAAAATTTGAGTTAATACAAGTTGTTAGACATTTTGCAGAATTGATTTTCTCCTGTCTACCATATCTCGTTTATAATAACTTGATCATAACTGCTAAGGCATTCTAAAGCTTTGTTTATTTTCAGTTTTAAATGAAAAACAAAATCCAGATTTCAAATGCCAGATCCAGACTTTTGTGCTCCACTGCACATGTGTTTGTATGAGAAGATGACTTTTATTGTTGGAGAGTACAAGTTAAGGATCATATGTAACATTTTTCTAGAAACTGATCACTTGATTAATCATCAGAGTAATTGAAATCCCACTGTTGCCTCTCTTTCTCTCTTATTTGCCCCCTCCTCATATTTGTTGTGCACCCCCACCCCCAAAAGTAAAAAAAAAAATCTTTGGGCTATGTGTCCTGGGGGTCCAGGCAGTCGTGGATAGCTATCGCTCATCAGTGTGCTCCGGACTGTCTCACACACACACACACACACAGACACAAGAACGTCGATGCCCTTTGGCCAATACAGGCAATAGATCTGATGAGGACCGCGATCCTCCACTTTGTTTCAGAAATAATTTGCCGGTGTGCCCCCCTACAGGGCAGTAGCGATAATAAAAATGAATCACACCACTAACCTTCCCCCGCCCCGTTCCCCAACATTCTCCACTCCTTTAACCCTTTCACCCATTTCTCTGCACTCTACACAACCTGCTTTAAGGCCTAAACTGTGCTCTCTTGCTTTTCTTTTATGTTTGGTTTTCAGATCACTGCTCCCAGTCCCCCCAGAGTGCACAGAAAAACAGCACAATCACGCTGAACTGCCCCCGTTTTTTCGTTATTACCTTCAAAGGAACCATTTGACTCAAATGCCTTGTTTATAACAAGCCAAAGTCGATGCTATTGTTTTATGTGAAGTATTGAAATGGTCTTTTAATTCCATTTAAATTATGGTCACTTTTATCCAAATTTAGACATTTCGGCTGAGCCAGCAGGGGTCAGTTGGCTTTGCGTGAACTATCCTAGAACAGCTTAAATTGGTACGGTCAATTCTATGTATAGAGATTTAGAAGTGAAACAGCATGGGGGCCATTTTGGGGCAATTTCTCCATTTTCTTTTCTTCTTCTGGAGGGAAGGGCTGTGCAATGTGAGTAAAATACCATGATGCAGTGAAGCATCGTAAGATCAGATTAGATCGCATAAAAAAAGAAAAATGTATCAACAATGGAAATAACTTAAACCAATAGAGAAATAAGAGTACATCATTAGGTTAACTAACACTGTAACACCAGACAATAATTATAAAGCAGCATGTGACCAATTATTGTACAGACTCTTTGTGCTAAAATAAAAAAGCACCAGTTTGGAAGCAAAAAATATGTTCATAAATACCCATACTTTTCTATGTGACTGAGGCCTTTTGCAGCAGTTCTTGGCTTTAAAAACAGGCAGTGACGAGTTCTCCACTGGGCATTCTGGGAAAGGTAGCCTTGCCAGAAGCCCTGACTTACTCTAATTAATTAAATTAAGAATTGATTAATGAATTGGGGAAACAAGGGGAAGAAGATACAAATGGTTCTGTGAGGATTTAGCCATAATAATGTAAGTGCCCCACCATGAGAAAATACTGAAGTAACTAATCATCATTGGATGATAAAAGTTCAACAGCTAAAGGTAATTTCTGATTGTAGATGGCTATGCATTAGAATCAGAAAAACTGTTTACAGAAGCTGATGACATTTTAAAGTTATATAGTAATATAATAATTATATAGTATATTCTAACATAGTATAGTATATTATCATATAGTAATTATGTCAATATATAGACCATGCTAATTAATGCTCCCTCCACAGATTTGCCAGAACATACAAATGTATTACTCCCTTTGCTTGCCAACATCACCCTTCATATATGTCTAGATATGCCTTAAATGAAAGTTAGATCTGGTCAATATTTGATGAAGTTCAAAAGCAGAAACCCTTAAATTCTCTCTTTCTCTGTTCTTCTCATCATCATCCAAATTTGAAACCAGTGAATGAATAAACAAAAAGAGCACAAATGATTTCTATTTCACATTTAAAATTGCTTTTTTGAAAGAAATCAATCCTAATCCCAATTTCGCCATGAACTATTAACCAATAGGCCACGAAGTCACCGTCATTGTCCAACGAAAACATGCCTTTCCATTATTTCAAAACAGCCACTGTCTTGTGAAACTTGATAATGAACTTATGAAAATGCTCCACTCTGAACAAATGAGAGAACGAAGGAAAGAACAAAGAACTTCGAAAGTTGTGACCAAGTTCGAATCAGAGCTTATGGAAGGTATTTTTGTTTGTTTGGATTATATTCTATTTCAGGATTCTGGATTGGAAGCATATAAAAAGGGCTTTTTAGCATGACAGCAGACATCATATCGCTTACATAAATGCAGTAAGTATCGTTATCCATTTTCATGAGATGGTCTTCAACCAGCATAGCTGTCGGTCACTACACCTGTCTTGTTAAGGGAGACAAAAACATTTATAATTTTATCATTTGAATTCAACTCTGAATGCTATTTTGTGTTCAGTATAATTGGCAGATGATCGCCGAAATCATTCTTTGAAAATTATTTGCCATAGTGTTACATATCGCAGCATTCTGGCATCATGACTAGTTCCAGCTGTTTGTGTGCTCACTGTTTAATAAGACCGCTTCTTTTGTATATCCAAATGGTAATGTTCATGAAGGTGCTCATTCCTCATTCAACTCACCTCACTGTTAAAATGTGCTCCATGGCAGTGTGTTCATATGACCGTAGTCTTCCTCTGCAGACCGCTTGCCACTTTCTGATCCTCCTTCAATAGTTTCTTCCCCTAAGGGAGCCCTCTGTGGGTAGCATGGGTGCCTTTAGGAGGAGGGGTAGGCTGCTGTGTTTGTGTGCAGTCTGAGTAATTATCCTTGTTTGTCCTGCTGCATTGAGGTGCGTTCATGTGTTGCTGACTCGCTGGGCAGGGCCAGCCAAATCATTCTGCCATTCTCCACTTTATTAGGTGCAGGGCATTCTGGAACTTCCTCACAGTATAGCCCCATCCCCCTCCTTTTATTGATCCCTCTTTCACGCCGTTTTTTTTTTCTTTACTTTTTTACACTTTCCGTTTTTATGCCGAATCTATTTGCATTTAGGTGCAGAATATAACAAGCTTTTTAAGAAACATATTCCACATTGTCATTGGCAGCTCCTGTTGAAGCTGAAGACGAATGTTTTTTATTTGAAACACAGTCAGTGCTCTCCCTCTCTTGCTCGCTCACCCCCTGTCTTCCCCTCTCTCCCACCATGGTCCCCTTTCTGTCCCCCAAGCAACCCTACAATTCAGAACAAGCATCTATGCCAGGCTGTTTCTCCGTTTCTCTCTCGCTCTCTCTCTCTCCCCCCTCTCTCTCTCTCGGTTGCTCTCGCTCTCTCTCACTCGCAGTTTCTCTCTTTCTCTGTATATGTGTGTCATTTTCAGGGGAAAGCCATGGGCCTGATTTCCTGAATGTAACCCCCCACCCCCATAGAGAGTGTCCTCTCTGTCTCATCATTCTTTTTCCTACCCTCCCCTCTCTTACACACTCTCTCCTCACCCCTCCTTCTCTCTCACTCTCTTTCCCTTTTGACATGCTAAAACCTCTCATTTTATTTTCCTTCCTCCTGCCGAGAGGAAGTGTCCTTTTCAAGACTTCTCGGCTTTCTCCCACAGCTCTCAGTGCGGTGGACCCTTGTTTGTTTTCTGGGTCTCAATTTCAAACAGAAGGCTGAGGCGGGATTACCACTCTCCTCTTCCTCCCGTTTTAAGTGGTCGTAGTCAAGCCATTTGAGCTGCCTGTTGCTACCTCTCTTGCGTCTTTACATTCTCCAAACACAGGAGCCGCTGGCATCAGTATGGCGGATGCAGGCTAAATGCAAGAGTCCATTACGGATGTTCTTGTGTTTGCAAAACGAATGGACGTCTTTGAGCAGTTCTGCAGACCCATCCTGGCCTTTTTTTGCGATACCAGGGGATATTGTTTGTACCAGTATATGTTTTATTATTTTCAGTTTAAGCTGCATTCATAAATAACGAGCGTTAAATCAATGATGGTATAATAGTCATCCTATTTTCATGACTCTCGGAATGCACATTGCAGTATCATTTCAAGAGGTAAAACCAGACCTGACTGTCAAGTTTGGGGGGAAAAAATGTTCTTTTTGCTTAGAAATGCAGAATTTCAAGCATCTTCAGTTCATTTCCTTTATTAAGTCATACCTTTATTCATAGTTAATATATAAATTAGACATCATTATGTATTTAGGAAATGTTTTGATTTATAATTGTATCAAAAATACATCATATCAAAGTAAAATAAATGGAGAGGACGGAGCTCAAGCTTTGGACTAAAATATCTGGACCTTTTTTCTGAAGCATTAATAAATGTAAGCTATACGCTATACATTTTTTGGTAAGGCAGACTGCGGGTATTTAAAAAAAAAAAACTTAAATTTAAAAACTTTTTTTTTTTCCCCCAAGCCTTTGCAATGTGGAATTAGAGCTCTGTGGAATCAATTCATCAAACATTTAATTTGGATGCTGACGTATTGAACCTAAAAATTGTGTATTGACCCAAATTTGAAAATATTGCATGAAATTTGTTTACACTCAAAACAAATTTCCATGATCAAATATTTGTGATCCATCAGCACAACAGATAGGTGAACTTGGGGGGGGGAGGGGTCAGATTTGCAGTGTTGACAGACTCTTAAGTGTTTGTGGTTAATGACTGTGGCATCTTGGTAAATGGCGTTCTGCTTCATTACACTTGTGTCAAGCCCTTCATCTCTGTCCCAAGCTGCCCAGTCAAAACGTCCAGTGTGCCTCTCTCTCTTACCCTCTTTTTCTCTCTCTCACTCTCTCGCTCACCCTCTTGCTCTCTTTCTCTCTGCCATCTCTTTCTGAAGCCTGCATCCCCTTGCTGTAGTATGTTTTCTGTGAGGGGAGCAAAGGAAAAGAAAGATAACAATGGGGTGGGTCTCTCTCACCACCTCTTCAAAAGAAAACAAGCTTTGAAAGAGTGACTGCTGAAGGAGATTGGGGGGCAATTGCAGCACACACACACACTCACCCAGACACATATACACACTTTGTGGTTGGAGTCTATTCATTGACTTTGCAGCCTTGTTCTTGGTAAAGTGCAGCAAGAGATTTTAAGGGAAACACTGCTAAAGCGGCTGGCTTCTTAATTACTCACTATTGTTAAAGCAGTGACTTCCTCCACCTCTTACCAAGCTTTTGGACACAGGAAGTTGCTAAAAAAGTTGCATACTTGAAACTTTCCCTTTATTTTGGAAGGTGCCATTAAAACAATCTTTAATAATCAGGTCTTCGTTTGCCAAAGTGAGGCTTTTATCTTCTGATATTCTATGTTGTATGTTCTCCTAATGTTGGTCTTGGTCTTTGTTCATCGTAATGTAAAACATTTTGTTGTTCATGTCGTCTAATTGTTGTATTACATTTTCAATGAATGAAATATATAAAAAAAAAATCATATAAAAAAAAAAGTATATTAAAACACATTTAAAATTGATTGAATTAAAATGAACTTAAATCCAGATTTGAATATCTAGCTTTACTTCAAAGTTACCGTGTAGCAAATTGGCCTGATTTTGGTTCCACTGAATGGTTTGCTTAGTAATTAATTAAACCCTCAACAGAGCCTCTTCTTTACACTCTTCTTTCTCTCGCTCTCTCTCTCTCTCTCTCTCTCTCTCTCTCTCTCTGCCTCTGCTTTTGCCCCCCCCCCTTCTCCCTCTCCTGCTATCTCTGCTCTGGCAGTTGACATATTAGCTGTCCCCCTCGTCAGAAGAAGCAGCCGTTGATTTGGAGTCCCCTGTTATTGTCTGGGAGATAATGAGAGGGCGTGGCCCCATTTAGACACCATTGTCCCTCCAATCTCTGCTGCTGTAATTAACATGTGATACGAAGTCTCACCATTTGGCTCAATCCTGTCACCTCTCAAGTTGGCACTGGTCGCTGTTAGGCACAAACACCTAATTAGCCCTTGAATTAGAAAGCGTTTTTCATTTAACTCCTTTACTTTGCAGGAAAGGTGTTGGGTAATAGAGCCAGCAAGAACATGGAATGAATCACAATATGTTCCTCAGTACTGCTAGTAGAGTTTATCTACTCACTGGTGTCTATCAGCTGTGCACTGTTTGTTGTTTATCAGCAGATTGGTGATGTTATGAATGTGGTTATATTCAGGCTCATAAGGGTGGATGTCTCGAGGGTATGCCCATCATAGGTTGCCTATCGGGCTTTCAACCTCTTCTCTCTGTCACTCACACAGTGCAGCAAAACAACGGGTCTTTTCTGGTCTCCTTATCGCCCGTTGCACAGGGTCACCGGGTCAGAACTGTACTGAGCATGCTCGAAACGTCCATCTATCGATTCTGATTCTTGTGATGTTGACTGAAAGAAGACTGGAGATGAGAGGAGGGGTATTAGATCAAGAGGGATAGATAGAAGTGTGAATCTTGAACACAGTTGAGCTGTCTTTCCCCTCTCTTTCACTCGCTCTTGCTCGCTCGCTCTCTCTCTCTCTCTCTCTCTCTCTCTCTCTCTCTCTCTCTCTCTCTCACTTTTTCTCACACATACACACACGCACAATCTCACTCTGCCTTTTCTTCAGCCCTTTGATCTGGCTGGCTGTCGGCGGCCCCCCGAGACCTGAAGGGCCAGTGTAGATTGGGCTCCTTTGTGGGGATTCGCAGAGCAAGAATGGCACCAGTGACAGCAGTGATAAAAACATGCCCCCCTCCTTCCTGTATTGTCCAGTGCAGACATGCTGTTCACAATGTGTAACCTTTCGATAGCCAACCAGGCTTTTACATCCTGCTGCTGAAGCAGGAGCTTCAGAAGTGCTGGGTATGTGTGTCGGTGTGTGTATAAAGTGGATAGATTTGATGAAAGTACGTAATATCTGTTTATATCTTAAACCAAATCTCTGCTTGTTTCTACTAATCTGATAATGAATGCAATCTTCAGTGAGAACATTTTTGTGAAGAAACCCTTGGACCCTTGAATTTGTGGAAATACAAAGAAAAACTAGGAAACACAGCAATAGAAGAAACAAATATTTAAATAGGTCTGTAGATATAGGTTTCTGTTACTGGTGACAAATATAAGTTTCTCCAGAGAGAATTAGCATACTGCAGAGATAGAAACTTGGGTTGTTGGGCAGAAGTTGCATTCTAAAATATGATGAGTGTGACTGTTGGGAACAGCATTCAAACAACATTACTTTTTGTCTCCTGAGTTTACCCGTTTAAAAACTAAAAGCCATTCAGGAAGTTACTGGCAGGCTTACAGGCAAAAATATCCTGCTTGTCAGAAATTTCCTGCAGTGCCCTATTTCCCTACCCATATTTACAAGGAATAAACACTAAATCTACACAGTGCCATATGTGTCCAAAGATTTGTTTATTTTAATTTGATCATTTCAGGTTGCAGGGTCTGTAATTATCTCATGCTTCATAATATGATGCGTCTGACATGTGACTCCACCCCCAGGGAGGAGAAGGAGCGTTGGATTCGGGCGAAGTATGACCAGAAGCTCTTCCTGGTAGGACTTCCACAGTCAGATGTTCCACTGGGGCAGCAGCTGCTCAGGGCTGTGGTGGAGGATGACTTGAGGCTGGTGGTGCTCCTGCTAGCTCATGGCACCAAGGAGGAGGTTAACGAGACCTATGGTGATGGAGATGGACGCACTGCCCTGCATCTTTCCTGTGCCATGGCCAATGTAGTCATCACACAGCTGCTTATCTGGGTAAGGGACAGTAAGGGTCAGAAGCCATGTACAATTAATATCTATGAAAATGCTTTAGTTTGTTTAGTGGCCATTCCACTGGGAGCACAAAGATTTTGCTTGTACTTTTGAATTTAATTTAACAAAAATCATTCTTCTCAAAGTATTTACTGAGGCATGGCCTGGTTACTAATTACCAAGCTATGCCTACTCAATCAAAAGTTTTTTGTTTTTTTTCTTATAATATCATTTTATACAATATTATAATTCATTTGTACATGTTTTTCAAATGACAGAATAATACACTAGAAAGATGTTGGGAAGAAATTGTACTAGAAAGTAAATCGTTAGTCATAGATTTGCACACTTAAGTAAAGATACAGATTCAAGTCATTCATGTCACAACAGCTCAGTCTCCTTCTTGGTTGGAAAGTATGTACAGTATAGAAATGGTAGATAAAAGTTTAAAAAAGAGCGTTTCTGGACAAGCTTTATATTTGAAGTACATCTTAGGATATGAGTAAGTATGCAAGCAAGTCTTTCTAAAAAGTGCATATTTTCTTTGTTATTGGTACTTGGTTAACATAAAACATCTCACAAATCCAAAACACTCCAAGAAAGATAATTGAAATCGTATAGTGTAAATTGTTTACACGGTCAGAAGTGAAGAAACAATTTTTGTATTTGCGCTCACATCATTAATTACATCATCTCTAGTTATTGTGTAATTAAGTAATTTCTGAATTTTTTTTTTTAATACAGTATTACTGCTGCTGATATTGAATAACTTTCTTCAATTTGCTTTCCTCGGTTCAGTATGGGGTGGATGTGAAGAGTCGTGATGCCCGGGGTCAGACACCTCTGTCCTATGCTAGGCGGGCAGGAAGTCAGGAATGCGTCGATATCCTCATCCAACATGGCTGCCCCTCTGACAACGCTGGCCTGTCTACGCCAACTGCTACCAGACACAACCCCAACATCAACAACAATGCACAATGTGAGCTCAACCGTAGTGTCAGTATCATGTAGACCCTGGGAAGTTCTTCTGTCATACATTCCCAAACACATACTTTAAGCCTCTTCGGAGTCCCAGTGCCCTGATACTGTGACTTTTTTCCTTGCCTTCAAATGTGTCCTCATGGTCTCACAATGAACTTCCACTGTTTGCCGTGTCACCTCCAGGTTCCATTTCTGAAATGCTATCCCTTGGCTAGCATTTGCTGACCATTGTTACTGTGTCAAGTCTAGACTTCACTGTATAGATTCGGATGTGCAAGGTCAACCCAGTCTATCCATAACTTGGTGTTGTGACAGACCCTAATGTCAATGATCAGACAGTATCAATCTATTAACTCAGTGTAGGAGCAATTTACTTAAGATGCTAAAGGAGCTGTTACGAGCGTTAGCAGAGAAGTGTTTAAATCTTTCATTTTTACATATAATATAAAGCCGATTACATAGTCTTTGGTCAGGCTCCATACTAACGATAGACATCTGCATTTTTTTCTAGATTTAGTTTGTGCATTTATGGAATTTTATGGAAGTTTCTAATGAATTTAGATAACAGAAAAACTGTTATATTGCACCATTTAATAAGGTAGGCTTATTTGACTTGATTTTCTTTCTTGCATTCTGCTTATCCGAGAATTCAAACTAGATGGTTCACTAAGAATACCTCTTCAAAAAAAGAAAAGAAAAGCCTGAAGGGCATGATTACCTTAAGAATAGTGTGTCATTATCAGGGCTTTGTGAGATGAATTTCTGGAGGACTGTGAAGTGGTCTCATGACTGTTTGACACTGAGGTCTCCATATGTAAAACTTCTTTTAAATAAGAGATTGGTTCATTGGCAAATGCCAGTGATCCTTTTCTAGGTAACATTATATTTGCTGTGAACTGTGTGTGTATGAGTGTGTAAGATAACGAAAGCGAAAGAATGCTTGTTTACCTCCTTCATACTTGATTATGCATTGACGAGATCATGACCATTTTGTATTGCATACTGATGTAGAATAGTATTCTAAAAATAGTGGATTGGGGACATTACAGCGGATTATGTACAGACAAGTGTATATAGTAGCTTAACTTTCCCGTACCTTTCCCTCTAAAGGCCTCATCCACTCCCATTTAGGTACTAAACTATTAGCAGAAGAGAAGACTATAACTGGATGTGAGGAGTGTTCAGTACTCTGGTGGTGTTTACGACAAAATGGGTTGACCAAATATAATAAGATGGCTAGTTATAAGTGAAAGCCATTAGCAATCAGTTGTGTAGTTGCTAACTGACTTCTGGTAGCTTTCATTTATTATTAACCATTTTCACCTTTTTTTTTTTGGTTGTTTAGTAGTCCCATCTGAAATGACCAAACAGATTAATCCTGTCTCAATCATTTATGCCTATGAGCTAAAAGGGAAAGTGGTAGCAAAGCAGGATACTTTTAGATATCCTCTGATTGAGGAATTTGAAATAAAAATGTTAATATTTGTTTTTTTTATACCATACAGTATTTTATGTTTGCAGAGCATTCGGCACATTGATGCAGGAAAAAGTACATTTGTCATAAGGAGTATGGATCCACCTTAATGACGACTCCACCCCATCAAACTGGCCATGAAAAAAACATTTTTACGACAACTCAATGCAACTTCATTGATTAGGCAGTTATAGTATTAGTTATCTGGGATTAGGTATATATATTTATAGCCAAATCTCTTTAGAAAAATGAAGATGCTGGACTTTAAGAGTATTTTTCTACAAGCAGAAGATTTGAAAACGCGGGTTGAATTTGGACCGATTCGTCATAGTCCAGCATAATCTGGTGATTTCATTCACTTTAGGTCTAGAAAGTGTGTAGCAGGGAGATCACAAATCTGTACTGGAATCTAACACTACATCTGTGCTGGACTCTGGCACTACAGGTTTTGAGCTGGCCTTTCTTAGTTGCTACTACTGTGTGGATTGTAGATCAAACTAAAGATGTGTAGATAATAAATTGGCTTTAATTTGCTGCTTGGACAGTGCTGTTTTTAAATGGATCCTAACAGGTCTCATATTTTAACACGGTCACATCCCTTACCAATAAACAAATCATCTGCATCCTCACATCAGCTCATTCTCATAGACTGTGAGCATGTTTGAGTTAGTTATCAGGATCGGGGGAGGAGGGAAAAAACAGCCAGTTATAACAGTCTAGCCATAGTGTCTGCTGTCCCAGAAAGGAGGTGGTGCAACACTAGTATTAGGGAGAAAAAAATGACTCCTATTTCCAGTCAATGAAACTACTATCAGTACCTGCACTATCTTCTACTAGCCATATTATCACCTTCAGGAGAGCATTTTAGCCCTCTCTCAGCTCTGTTCATTTTCAGGTACTTTGATTTGATGTGTCTGCCCTCTGACCATCAAAGGTACTTTCTGTATAATGTTGTACATTTAACATATTTATAATGGATGTAAATATTGTTTTGGGGTTTTTTTGTTGCTTTTATTGAATTGTCTTTTTTTTTTTTCTTCTTCTTCTTCTTAAATTTTCCATTGTTTTTACACTTTGTTTCTCGGCGTGATGAAGTATCTTCATGAGAGTTAGCTGTTGTGTGCTTGAATGCTTGGCTGGCTATTGACATAATAAATACACCAATAAAATGATTTATACCATAGAATATGTGAGTGCTGTACTTAAATTAAAGGAGAACCCGTATCTATTTACAGACTTTGTGTAATAAAGTGGTTAGAATGTAACCAGAGTCATTCAGTGTGATTCAATATAAAATTTGTCATTGTAGAGAAATTTTCAGAATTGTTCACATTAGTGGTTCTAGGAACCAGAGTTGTTACATAAAATGGTTAGAAATATGCCGGCTGGCGCATGAGAGTTTTGAGAAGATTTTGGACTGTGTTATATTTAACACAGTCCAAAATGTGAAAGTGAAAACCCATGTCATTGCAAGGTCACAGCACAACACGCAGTGAACCACAACGAAATTGGACCTCTGCATTTAACTCGTGCAAACACCGTGCAGCAGTGGGCAGCTCTTGGAAACGCCTGGGGAGCAGTGACGGGGATGGTACCTTGCTCAAGGGATACCTCAGGGCAACCTACTGGTGAGGGAATCGAATCCACAATCTTCCGATGCAGGGCAACTCCCTATATGTGTTATATATATGTATGTGTTATATATAAATCAATTTAAAGCAAGTAAGAACCATAAAGGAAACAAGTAGGCCTGATCAATCTTTTTATGTATATATATATATATATATATATATATATATATATATATATTACTGTATATATATATATATATATAACTATATATATATATATATATAAAAGTTTTAGGCAGGTGTGAAAAAATGCTGTGAACAAAAGATAACAGAAATATAAATAATGATTGTTTATTTTTATCAATTTACAAAATGCAAAGTGAGCAAACAAAAGAAAAATCTAAATCAAATAATATTTGGTGTTACTACCTTTTGCCTTCAAAACAGCATCAGTTCTTCTAGGTACACTTGCACAAAGTCAGAGATTCTGTAGGATTATAGTCTGTGTGTGATCAGCCAGTTTGCAAACAGGTACTGATGATCATCCCAATGTCCTTACGGAGGTTGGAAACACAGTCATGTTTGGAACAGCCTCAGCAGAGTTCACTTCAAAAACTGTGTGCAAGTGTACCTAGGAGAACTGATGCTGTTTTGACGGCAAAGGGTGGCCACACCAAATATTGATTTGATTTAGATTTCTCTTTTGTTCATTCACTGTTGATTGATGAAAATGACAATGAACACTTCCATTTCTAAGCGTTCTTTGTTTGTATCTTTTCACACCTGCCTAAAACTTTTTGCACATTACTTTATATAATATATAAACTACAATTTGAAAGGATGCATTTTAAATTACCTAGAGCTGCAATTTTGCTTATACCCTACATTATCCAATATTGGCATTTGCAATTTAGAAAATTGTGTTTTAATAATCTAATAACACGGTTTGTGAACTGGCAGTCCGGCACATTACATTTATACACAAGCCTTAAGTTTGCGGAAAAATGCTGGCATTTACATTGGAATCAAATACTCCAAGTTAGATATTTATTCAAAATTCTTCAGCCCTAGAAGCAAGTATTCTGACGGTTTGTTATATATTTACGTTGCAGATTTCCACTTCATACCATTACATTAACCCGATGTAATGTGGTTGTATATTCTACACAAGCACAAAACCTACTTGGACCTTTTTTGGCAAAATGTAGTCTGGTCAGATGATAGATGCATGTGGTCCCAGGAAGACCATACCAGCAGTGAATTATGAAAGTGGGAGCATCATAATTTGGGGCTGCTTCTCGGTTAACAATGCATTGCAATTGCATTTTCACGGTCATTGAAGGAAACTGGAGAATTTCATCCCCTTTGAATCTGAAGATGCACAAATCAATATACAATGAACCGAAACATACTGCAGATAAAATCAAAGCTGGTTCTTCTTTGTTCATAAAGTTCCAAGTGCTTCCATGGCTAAGCCAGTCCCTGTTGACGTCCTATGAAAATATATTTTGATTCTGAACTTGAGCATAAAGGATTGATCATCAGTGCTGCTGAAATAAAGCTTATCATGTTTACTGTAGCCATATCAAAGAATCCGTTTTGATTTTAAATATGTCTGTTCATTCCTAGGGTTAGAGTTAGGGTTAGTCATCTGCTTTAGGCTGCTCCCGTTTAGGGGTTGCCACAGCCGATCATCTGTTTCCATTTCTGTTCATTTCTATAAAGTAATGTGTGTAAATGAAAAGTGAAAGTGAAAGTGACAACCCTTGTCGTTGCATTACATTTACTTGTTAATCAGATTTTTTAATCCAAAGCAGGTCAGCAGTGGCCTAGTGGTTAGGGACTAGGCCCCAAGATCAGATGGTTGTGGGCTCCGTCCCAGACCAGTAGGCTGCCCTGAGATGCCCTTGACAGAGTACCATCCCCATCTGCTCCTGAAACTTTTTTTAAAGCTGCCCCTGCTGCACAGTGTGTATGGTGAAAAAGCAGAGGTTGTGTCTCACTGTGCTGTCTTTCACAATGACAAAAGTCACTTTCACTTCACTTAAAAGTGAGGACTAGCTTTCAAGCTACAGTGCCGTGAGAGCTTTACATGAACATCCATCCATCCATTTTTCTGCAACATCCCCAAACGGGGTCGCGGGGGAGTGCTGGTACATGAACATTAAATGCTACATAATATAAAATCAAATAAATTGCATTCAAATGTATAAAAGTGCAACATGGAAGCTGAACAGGATGATTGGTAATTAAGTGAGTTGTGCAAGTTAGGTGTGATAGATTGTTAAAGCTGTTAGACATACTCTAAAAAAAAATGGGTCTTCAAACTCTTAGAGGTAGAGGAGGATAAAGTACATTACATAAAGCACAAAATACATTGTGTTTAAATTTGAAGCAAATAAATGTCCTGGAATTATTCAAATGAAACAAAGTGTCTTGAACTTGTTTCCTCCTGTGCATGCAGAGTTTGATCGTTCCCTTCAAATTACCCTCGTCGATTGATATGTTTCCATAAACATTTTTACGTCAGATCATTCTGAATGACTTTGTTTATGCCACAATTACTGAATTATCCAAACATATAGGAATCAGTCTTTTTCTTTTTCCCTCACTGTCCATATCCTGTAGCTCCTCAATCTTTCGTGGTCCTTTACTTACTCTCTGCTGTGCTCCTTCACCTGTCTGTCTATCTCTCACACTCTCTTCTCAAATATATTGTTGTGATTCCTGGATTATCCCTGCCTCTCTCTCTCTCTCTCTCTCTCTCTCTCTCTCTCTCTCTCTCTCTCTCTCTCTCTCTCTCTGTCTCTGTCTCTGTCTCTGTCTCTGTCTCTCTCTCTCCCTCTCTCCCCTCTTTCTGTGTCTCTCTCCCCTCCTCACCACCCCACGTTAATTTGCTTGAGAATGCATTAGCCGTAATGAGAGCCGAAGGCCGAGGAATCCTCCAGGGTTCCATTAATCATTGCTCCTCAGACAGCCAACCTTGATTACAAGTGGCAAGAAATTCATTAGAGCCGCGCCTCTGACAACTTTTATCTCCGCAACTGGATCTGACTCATTAGGCAGCCAAATTAAGGCTATGATGGCCCTGATGAAATTCATCGCTTGTTTATCTTGTGCGATTTGATGCATCTGCCCATATTTCAGGCTCGTGGGCGTCCCCCAGACCCTCCCCAGGACTCAGGCCTCCGCCCAACGTGGCTTTCTCTGCTAGAGCAGAGTACAAGCGGCCGGGCAGCAGAGAGGCGACGTGCGGCACCAACGGGAGGCGGAATGGCTGAGCATAGGGCTTGTTGAAATCAACGATACATTGATGGAAACAAAGCAATTAAACAATTCATTTTAGAGGCATGTAAAGTGTCATGTCGGTGATTGCAGGAAGTTGGGGAGAACAGATCCAGGATTTGCTTGGCTGTTCTGATGAACACACTCAAATTTGGGGGGGATGCTGTGGACTGCTTGACACCAGAGCCAGGAGGTGTTTCGTGCGTGTCTCATCACCTCCAGGCAAAGAACTGAAGGAATATCTCACTACTGTGTTTGGAAACAGCGTCCCAATACTAGCAGAGATTCACAGCAATCAAGTCCTTCACCAAGCAGTCATAATTAACACGCGAATAAAGCTGACTCCTAAAGTAAATGAAAAATAAGCCCTTAATTAAACTTTCTTAAATTGACAGAATGTATTCTGGAATCGCAGCAGCATGGGGTGATCCACACGAGGGAAGCCTTTTATGTTTTTAGTTTGAATTGCATTAACATCTCTTCATCTGTCAGGAAAACAAGCGACCATTAGATTAATACTTTCAACTATTCATGTCTTCAAAATGAAAAATGAATATTTATGCAACTGGGAGTGAATTTCTACCATTAAATAGGGATCACTGCAATTATTCTCATTATTATGCATCGTTCCTATTTGGTATCAAGCAACTACTGGAGGTTCATTCCACATAAGACCAGTTCCAAACTGTTGATATTCTTACTGTTGTTTGCTGGTGGTGTTGTATGAACAGTCATGAAATGTTCACTGAATGTGAAATTGCTATCTTGTCCTCCTCCATACCAATATCAGCTTTAGCCTGGTTTGTTTGTTTTTTGTAAATGGCCTATGAACTTCTGGTAGATGTGTCTACACGAGCTGTTCACGGTAGAAGAGCTGAGCTCATCCTCCTGGTTGAGCTTTCTAAGTTCAGGCTCATTTCGCTGTTTAGAAAGAATTGGGTCTCCTCACCTCCGTGTCAGCTTCATCCCGCCATTGGCCCTTCAGCTCGAAAGCAGCCTGCGGTTCTGACCCGTTATAGCAAATGAAGACGGCTGAACAGAGTGTTATAACCCAGGCTTAGCGTTTCATATCAGCTGTAGGCCGATCAGGGAAAATCCGCATGGGAGAAGCTGGTCAGTCTGCACTGGAAAAAACCAAAGAATGAACATTTCGATCCTCTTCACTGGAGTCCTGTGACGGAAACGTTGAATACAGTCCTGTGCAAAAGTTTTAGGCAGGTGTGAAAAAATGCTGTAAAGAAAGAATACTTTCAGAAATATAAATAATGATTGTTTATTTTTATCAGTTTACAAAATGCAAAGTGAGCGAACAAAAGAAAAATCTACATCAAATCAGTATTTGGTGTTACTACCTTTTGCCTTCAAACCAGCATCAGTTCTTCTAGGTACACTTGCACAAGTCAGGGATTCTGTAGGATTATAGTCGGTGTCTGATCAACCAGTTTTAGCAAACAGGTGCTGATGATCATCAATGTCACGGAGAAACACAGTCATGTTGGAACAGCCTGCTACAGCCGAAGTCCTTCAAGAAACTGTGTGCAAATTATTTACCTAGAAGAATTGATGCTGTTTTGAAGGCAAAGGTGTCACCTTAAACTAATGATTTGATTTAGATTCTCTTTTGTTCATTCACTGCATTTTGTTGATTGATGAAAATAAATGATGAACACTTCCATTTCTGAAAGCATTCTTAGTTTACAGCATTTTCTCACACCTGCCTAAAACCTTTACACAGTATATAGTTTAAAAAAAAAAAAATGAAAACGAAAAAAAAAACACTTCCTTTTAAACCTCAGTTTTTTGTGCGGATGGGTAACAGCGCCCAGAACAGGACCAGGCTGAAGGGTGGCGCTCTGAAGGTCCAGGGGTTTTAAAGCGGTTTGGGGAGAAACTGGATTAGTTGGAACCCCTGAAGGTTCACAGGGGGGTCTTGTTCGCTCAGTTTCAGTCGGTTATCAAAAACCGGGGTCTCTGCTGGAAAATGGCGGCAATGCCCCCAGCCTGACCTGAGAGGAGCAGAGGAGCGTCGGAGTGAGATACGGATCATCTCCCTGAGTCCGTTCATACGGGTCATGATTTCGTAGAATTCAAATAAACCACTTAACTTGTTTTTCTTTGTAAAGATTAAAACGGATGTTTTATTAATATTAGTGTTATTATTATTAACTTGTCATCGCATTTCTTCTTTTTTTAGTTTCACACACACACACATATATATATATATATATATATATATATATATATATATATATATATAGAGAGAGAGAGAGAGAGAGAGAGAGAGAGAGAGAGAGAGAGAGATAAAAATACTATAACATATACTATATACCATGGCTATGGACAAAAGGGAAAAAAATAAGTTCATTATAATTGCCCAAGTCTGGGGTAAAACATTTAAACTGCTGAGAGAGAGAGAACGTGATTGATGCTGAAGATCATTACTGTTAGGTGGATATGACCAGTGTAGGGATCCATCACTCTCCTCTCTGACAACATGGCCTCCTAAAGAGAGACAAATGAGTCTCACACTCATTAACAATACTCTCTCTCTCTCTGTCTGTCTCTCTCTCTGTCTCTCTCTACTTACTAAAAAAAAAGTAACTATGGACCAACCTGTTAATGGACTGGATTTAGGCTTTTTAGGCTTGTGTGAGGAAAATGTGAAGTTTTTAAGATAAGTGGGCATTTTGTCAAACTCAACACACTCGCCACGCTGCACCTTCAGAGAAGATATCTGGGTCCATTTGAGCACTGACTGCGAAAAGTTATCTGTGTCCAGAGAAGTTCTTGTTTTTTTGAGAGCTCAGCTTCACAGCCAGTTGGAGAGTAAGTTGAGTTTTTTTTTAAGCTAAAATAACAAAGTGTGCACACAAATTAAAATAAAGCAAACAATCTAACACAGTGTGGTCTTTCAGCTCACTAAATATTGATGGTAATTCCACATTTTAATAGTTTGAGAACGTCAGGCTTTTTTTTTTATCCATTAAATTAAGTGCATACTGTTCTGGTATTTCTTGGTTTGAATTCAGTTGTTTTTGCAAGAAGCAGCCCAGCTAAAACATGAAGCTTTCAGACAGTCTCACAACTAAATTCACTCAATTTAGTCTCCCCCAAACACCTCAACGTTTTGACCCTTTCCTCTCTATTATAAACACCAGAGCTTTTATCATTAAAATGGATCCCAAACACAAGAACGTGCAACAGTGGGTGTCCACACAAACAGATCTGTGCTTTGAATTAAACTGGGGTTAAACGTTGTGTTTACAACAAAACCGGGTTGGGTCTAAATTGTTACGTCTCTCTGAATCTGAGACTAAAAGTCACAAAAAGTGATGGATGTTTCTCCAATCAAACCCGGGGAACGATCCCGTTTCAAACCGCTCTCACGAAGCAGACATGAACGTGTGCGAACCTGGAATGACCTCTATATTTATATAAGAATATTTCTTTTATTTTTCCAAGACTAAAGATTAGTTATGAATTGTGTGAATTGTGTTTTTTTTTTGTTTTTTTTTTTTAAACATTCAGGTCTCATTTAAGCTTGTAATTTTCATTTAATTTCATCTCCATCACAGCTCCTCAAAGCGTCTTCTCTCGGGCGGGTTTAGTTCTGGGTCAGACTGAACCGCACAGTTAGTTTGATCTGGACCGAAAACCCCAAACCCAGACTTCACCGCAGTTAAGCCTAAACTGATACTGACCTCGGGGACTTGGGTGAAGTTAACATTGAGAGAGAGAGAGAGAGAGAGAGAGAGAGAAGCTTCTGCTGTCTAACCTGGCGCGCTCCTAGCAACCGACCAACTAATCTTTTGGTTAATTAAGTGTTACGTCATCCTGTTTACTTTAAGGCGTGACAGGACAGTTCCTCATAATCAAACCTAAAGAACCGGGCTTACAATTAGGCTGTTTTCGGCCGTTTCTCTCTCTCTCTCTGTCTTTTTTCATCTGAGTGAAGGTTTAAAGGGTCAGACCCTTTTGGTCCTAATTTGTCACATCACTGCAAATGTAGCACGTGCGTTGTGGGATTTTTTTTTTTTTTGATTATTTATTTCAACCAATCAGAGTTCTTTTCCACAAGATAAAAGGCAAAATAGCTTATTAAAGTCTGTCATGATTTTGGAAACGCATGCAAAATGTGTGGAAACACAGAAAGAAAATGCCCTTTTCACAACGGTACAGGAGATCTCAAATCAAGTCTATGCGTTTCGTGTGTGTGAGCACATGCAGAGAAACAAAACTAGACAGCAACTTATAAATACTTTTAAAAACGTCCTTATACAATCATATTTCATAGTGCACATGTGTGTCGCTCAGACACGTTTTAATATTTACAAATGTACAAAGTAATAAATTAAAGACAAGGGCACAATTAAGATCTGAAGGGGAGGAGGGGGAAAATAAGAAAACCTCGACAAAATATCGTATTAAAAACATCTATTGATATAAATGGTGAAATCCGTGTAGATACTTGAGTTAATTCCTTTGTTTGTTTGTTTGTTTGTGCTTCATGCATTCTGTTGGAGCAGGATTAGGAGTTTGTGGTGGGGTTTTCTCAGGGCCGGGCTCCCTGCTCTAGCTGCTGGTGCTGACTCCTGACGGCGAACCTGTTCACGTGAACCGGGATGGGGACGACGATTTTGGGGTTCCTGGCGGGTTCTCCCGAGCGCCCGCCCGCGTTTCCCGCCTTGATGCGCTTCCACTTGGCGCGGCGGTTCTGGAACCAGATCTTCACCTGCACCTCGCTGAGCTTGAGCGCGTGCGCGATCTGCGAGCGCTCCGTCAGCGACAGGTACTTCTTGCAGTGGAACTCCTTCTCCAGCTCCAGCAGCTGCTCGCTCGTGAAGGCGGTCCGTCTCCGACGGCTTTTGGCCGCCGAAGCGCCCGGAGGCAGCGGATCGCGGGACGCTCCTCCTCCTGCTCCACCGACGGACTTCAGCTTGCCCCCGTGTCCCGGCGCGCACGCGGCGCCGTCCGAGAAGCTCTCGTTCTCGCTGTCGCCGCCCGAACTTTCATCCCTGTCGCTACACGCCGCCTCCGCCGACTTCAGCTCCAGCTTCTCATCATCCGAGCTGTACAATTTGGTCTCACCTGCGGAGGGGGGGGCACGTGATTAGCATTAAACCTGGTCAGCCCTTCAGGTGTGTAAAATCAGCTGACTTCTTCCCTGCATCCGCGCATCTCCAGGATCAGGGTTTGCCCAAGTGAGGGGACAGTTAACAAACTGTTGTGAAACCCAAAAGCCATAAAGGTGGAGTCTTATATTTGATCTTCTACCTTTTTCTGATCTAAATTCCCCAACAGCGAAAGTGGCAACCTCTCGGGCCGCATCTCTTTACACACCGCTGCTTTGTGCCTCATCGCGTCGGCTTTGAAAAAGTGGGGCTTATTTTTAAATCGGGCGCTTTGTTTTTCCTGCATAATTTGGGTTTGTGTATAGTGTGTTTTGGATGGTCCCGTGCCTTCCTGCCACAGATGCTAAATTTAACGTCATCAACCTGATCGGCCTGAAATGGAAACCAATGCGCCTAATAAGTGAACGATTTGATAAAAAAAAAAAAATGTTAAACGGCGCAAACGAAAGACAATCGAAGATGGAGGAGGAGATTTCATAAACCATTTCAGTCCGAACGTTTGATGTGATGATGTTTTTGAAACAATAAAATAAATTAACAGACCTGTTATGGGTTGAATGACGTTTAGAAATGATTTCAAATGAAGACGCCTTTAAAATCAATTAATCAATCAGTCAATCAATTAATCAATCAATCAACTGCAGCCCAGCAGTTTAACGCCAGCTCTGTAAACGAGAAGAAAAGCTGAAGTGCTCGCCGGCTCTGAGCGCTTTAACTCTCCTTCCTCACAACATAAAACGAATCAAATGAATCGGCGAAGGGGAAAAGGAGGCAAATGAAGTTTCGTGATCTTTGACGCTATTTTTACCGCCACGAAAAGGAGCTATAAAGTTAACACGCTGCCTGCGCTCCGGCTCTGCTCACCTGCTACGGCCTGGAAAGTTTGGGTGAAGTTGAGCAGCTCGGCGCTCTTGTCGCGGTGGAGCAGCAGCTCTTCTCTCGGGCTCTCTCGGCCGCCGCTCGGCGGCTCCGCGCTCAGTCGCGTCCCGGCCGCCTCCTGCGAGGAGTAGAAGCCGTCTGCGGGCTCCGAGAAGGCGGGCAGCGCGGTGGTGAGGGCCACCATGGAGGGCACGCCCTGGCCCAGGCCGGCGCAGAAGGAGTTGGTGAGGCGGCCGGCGAACGAGGCGAGCGGTGCCAGCGGCGGGATCCCGGAGGGCAGAGGCGCGTGGGGCAGCACCAGAGGCCGGTAGGGCATGAACATGGGGTAGCCCGTGTAGAGCAGGTGACCCGGCCGGGGCTGCGGAGCGCCGATCAGCGAGTCGATGGAGAACGCGGCGCCCGGGCCGCTCGGTCTCTGCATGCTGAGGGAGGAGAGGGAGCGGCGCGCCGACAAATCCCCGCACGCCGTCGGTGCGCTTCACGGCTGAAACCCGCCCAGACGAGGAGGAAGAAAGTTTCAAAAAGAAACGCGTCAAAGGAAAAGTGGTGGTCCACGATTTTTTTTTTTTTTTACCTCCCTCGTCCCGTCGATTCTCTCTGTGACTCGAATTGAAAAAGAAAAAAAAAAAAAACACTCGACGCGTTGTGTCGGTCGTGTTTGTGCGTGTTTTCCTTTTCTTTCCCTTTTTTTTTTTTTTTTATTATAAAGGTCTCGCGCCTCACCGCTCAAACATTCTCTCACTCTGTTGGTCACATACTGAGACATAAACACACGCGAGTGTCCCTTTTTCTTTCCCGCCTCTCTCTCTCTCTCTCTCTCTCTCTCTCTCTCTCTCAGCACACACACACACACACACACACACACACACACACACACACACACACACAAAACCCTCATCATCAATACAAGAGGATAGAAGGGGGAGTCGCCCTGGGGGCTCATCCATCTTCCTCAAATTACGCTTCATTTCCTCATTCAAGCTGGCTCTTTCTTTCTCTTTCTTTATTCTTTAATTTTATTTATTTATTTATTTTTGGCCCCTCCAAGAGGCGTTCACTTTCCCAGTGGATGCCAAACACTCGGGTCAAGTCTCAGTGGCTGACCGAGAGCCCCCCCCACCACCACTACCAAAGCCCTCCGACCACACCGAGCCAATCGGCTATTATTAATTTTGATTGATGATAAGTAATTACTTGCCATTGAAGGGGAGATACACGACCGCGGCGCTTTTGTGGAAGTTTGGAGGCTTATGGCTGCGGAGTGGAGAGGGCGGGGAGGCAGATGTTTGGCCCTCTTCTGGGGCTGAAGTTTGGGGGTGGTGGTGGTGCTCGGGTTGTGGGGTGTAAGAGGGCTTTTGGTGGGGATGTGAGCCTCTTTAAGAGGGGCTGCCCCAACAACGATGCCCCAGAGAGGGAGGCTTTCTCCGTGACAATGCACTGCTGTTGGGAAGCCACCCCAGTGTGGGAGTCTTGGAGTGAGCACCTTATTAAAAGGTGTAACGGATCAAACGAATTCATTAGACTCAATGCTGGAGAAAAAGCATGTCATCCGCAGATGGACCGATGGGGACAGGCTTTAGGTGGGGTTTTTAATAAGCATTGACCCTAGTTTTTATTTAAGAAAGGCATCTCAGAAAGGGTCCATTTATCTTCACCTTGTGCTTTATTTTTTTTTAGCTTGACTTTGAGCTGGTCTGTTGTATTTGTATTTGATTTCAGAGTTTTCCTTCATTCATTGGTCAGATACAGTGGCCGAGAGGTGCTTTTTGAGGTAGAAAGATAATTTATTACCGAGCTTTTCTGACCCTAAGTAGCCCCGTTAATTCTGTCTGGTTTCTTTTTCGCAGCGCGCGGCTGATTAGGCGCTGTTGAGTGTCGGGGGCGCGAGAGCTCCGACCGGCCGCGTGATTGCGGACATAAACACCGGCTCCGACTCTGATTGGCCACGGAGCGCTAATTAGTCTCATAATTACGAATGACTCCATTCAGGATCAGCAGGCTCTTTGATCTACTGAAACCAGACAGACAGCGTCTCTCTCTCTCTCTCTCTCTCTCTTTCTCTCTCTCTCTCTCTCTCTCTCTCTCTCTCTCTCTCTCTCTCTCTCTCTACCAACATTTTTTTATTTGCACCTTCATTTGTAACCTAATTCGTACTAGTTGTTTGTCACTTGCGACTGGAAATTAAACAAGAAAAATACGTTTTATATGATTAAAGAAAACACTTAAAATTTTCCCCAAATACATTTACTATTATTGACTTAAAAAATTAAACTCAGAATTCTGCAGTTGTTCTTCTTCTATTTCTTTTTCTTCTTCTTCTTCATCTTCTTATTAATAATAATAACAACATTATTATTATTATTATTATTATTATTATTATTATTATTATTATGTTAATCTACTTATTGTGTGTTTGTATTATTGATAATACTGTAGGACGAAGGGCAGTAGTAAGTCGTAGTGGGCTGTTTTATTACTGCCGCTCCTTTACTGTGGGTCAGGGAGCTTTGGAAGTGACATATCAGGATCATTACCGCCCAAGTCCATTTACAGAGGTTCTCACTTCACTCTCTCTCTCTCCTCCAGCACGATCATCACCCTCCACTTCCATTTCCATAATCTCTCTCAGTACAGCACATCTGCAATGAGAGCTGTCTCCAGCTCCATACTGCTTTTGTTTTACATTTCAGGTCTAACCAACACTGACTGTGGCTCAGCAACTCGTTGTGTTGCATTTTATTTTTGATGAGCTCAAAACCTATAAACAGTATAATAGTTTCAGTATAATATAATATAATAAATATAAAATATAATATAATATGTAAACCAGGATTTGTATTATAAATGAATTAGACTGGTGATGATTACTAAGTTTAAAAGAGGAGCTTTAAGTGCTCATGTCTGTTATGTTGTACTTGACACTGAAGATTGCAGCGTGTTTTGATTATTATGACGTTGACAATGATGATGATGATGATGATGATGATGATGATGCCGTTTAAACCATATTAATCTATAAAACAATATTAATGTTAAAATGCTCTTTTACTTGCCAATGTATTAATTCATCCGGTTATCCAGATTTTCATACCATGAGACCTAGTGCTAATTTTCTATCCAGATTTAAAACATTTAGAAAAAAAGAAACTGAAATAAGTAGCTCCCTCTTGTGGTACAGACACGTATGGAACCAGTAAGCCTGTGACTGTGGATCCGACCTCAAAAAATGACACAGAAGTGTGATCAGTTAGAAAATGTATTATATTTTAGTATAGATAGCTTAAACATAAACAGCTCGAACCATAGTAAATCAGAAGGCTAAATTAGCGTGCCATGGCTACAATAAACCCAGCTTAAAATAACAAGTGAAGAAGAATATACATTCTTTATTTTTTTTTCTGTACAAGTGCTTCCACAAGTCAGCGAATACAAAAGGGAATAAGATGAATATCATCAACAGAGCTATTCCCAACAATCAAAAGCTTTTGCATCTAAACTTACACAGATCTTCTATATAAACCTACAAGCATTCTACTAGTGAGGCCTTGTCTCTTCTAATTCTGTTTTTTAAATATATATCTTTTCTATACAGGTTATACACGTCAGTGCTCCCTCGTCTTAAATATTTAAAGCATATTTGGTTGCAAAATTTCCATCTCATCGGTTCAGTTGTCATGCAGATATAAAATGTTACTCATTAAGGATATAAAATGCATTGTCAAATTTATATATATATATGTATATTATATATATATAATTTAGAAGATTGCCATTCAACTGCTTTTGGAATGTTATAATTGATTTGAGTTAATTCAATTTTGGCTAAATTTGTTAGCTATAATCAGATAACATAGATAAAAGGTAAAACTTTTTTGCATTTGTAAGAATAGCTCTGAATCATAACAAAATAATCTAGTCAACTGGTAGTGAAACTGCTTAGTTTTTCTTAAAGAACCATATCTATATTGATTTGTGAGCTCAGAGATTAAATCCCTACTTATTATCTACAGACTGAACGACCATGGCATCGCACAGGACTAGTCAGCAGAGATGCCTTTACCAGTCAAAACATGATGCATTTGAAGCTGATGGAGACCAAATGCTTTGTGGCTCAACAAGTTCCTAGTGAACATAGCCTCGGAACTCCAGCATCAGGTAATCCTTCAGAAAGGTGGGCAGGCCTAGCCTGGGCACCACTTTCAACACACGGCTTTCCAGATAGGTACGAAGCTGGTGGCGGGCCAGGTGCTGCAATGAGCGAGGAGTGTGGGCCAAAGCAAACACAGACTCATAGAACTCTCTGTGTTCCTGCAGGAAGAACCAAAATAACATGATAACGGAAACATTCTCATAGCTTCAAACCCCATCACCCCATGGTCAGTATCTCAGATGAACTGAAAGTTGATATTTGAAACATCAACATTTAGCTACCGGATATGCTCTACTGCAACAGTATATGAAATCCCCTCTTTCTATGCAACATCTAAAATCCTAACATTGCATTAGTGCACGTTCAGTCATTTGCAGCAGTTTTATCTCTGTTGTTATGCCTAAAAAGACAAATTCCTGTGTACAACTCAGATAACTGTTTCCTTCTCACCTGAAACACCTCTGGTGGAACTGCCTCCACCCACTGATCCGTGACCTTGATACGATCGTATGCATTCAATAACACTTCTATAGTTCGTGGAGACATGCAGCAGTACTTCAGCACCTAGAAGCACAGAAACATTGTGTTTCAAATGTAAAGTACTTGCAAGTAGTTCATTCACAATGAGAAATGAAATGGGATGTGTGCTGTTACCATAATACCCTCATGATGTTTGCGTGGATTGCCTACCTTACACATATGCTCTCTAGATAGTGAGCATATAGTACATAATGCTTGAACTGGAGGACAGACTTTGTTGCATTTAAGCCATTTATTCATTTCTATCATTCAAAAGATATGCCTCAGGTATTTCTTTGCTTGCATTAAGCCGAGGCCTGACGTGTATGAAAAATGCACATGTCAAATGGCTTATTTTGATTGCATTTATTTTATAGATTTAATCTTCGAACAATTTTTTGGCAATCAAATGTGGGAAATCGAAGCCGTTCTTGGATCAGGGTGACAATACTAGCTTCCACCTGCAGTGCCTTCCCCACCTGTTTTACAAAGGGCAGAGGTCGGAGGGCATATTTCTGGGGGAGTGTGGAGCAGAATAATTAAGCACTTGGCTTGATGAACAGATTGGGCCCCCCTCTGGGGGATTGTCGAGAACTTCTGCAATTAGTGCTAATTAATCTCCTATTAACATTTGCCTCGTTAAGACTCAGGCAATTTATCTGGCACAAGTGGGATTCGCTGGTTGTACAGTACTGAAAGAACTGTATCAGCAGAGCATTAAAATTGAACAACAAAAAAAATCTGCTTAAACCGAGCAAATTCAAATCCTCACTTTTTATTCTGCTTGTAACAGTTATTGGGTTGTTTATTTTATTCGCTCTGTAATACTTTAAACACAGTTTGTTGCATGACATAAATGAGAGCATCGGCCGCAATTCAGGTCTGAATTTAGTTTCATTCGTTCACAGCCTATTCCGCGATCAGTTTCAATCACAACCATATAGATGAATTTTTATTCTCTGAAGTGGCTTGAAATAATTTTTGTTGTATGCTGTTTAAAAACAAAAGACGGAAAGCCGTCTTCAGTATTCGTTCCTTGTCAAAAGGCATGGATCATTAATTAACATCTCACAGACTTCTTTGACATGCTGGTAAATGGGCTGAAATATGATTATTCTTATCTCTCTGTGTACTGGCGGGCATTCTGATACCATGGACCATAGAATGTAATTTAGGTAGGGGATACCCAGCATCAGCACCCCCTCAGCCAAAAGAAATGCAGGATAAATTTCACTATATTGTGTTACATGGGGGTTACGGTGAAATGTTAATCGAAAATAGTATGTAAGCAAGTTGTGTTATCATTTTTTTATCAGCTGACTGCATTTTTTGTGTGGGGCCCATTAATTATTTTGCTCTGGGTTTAATAAGATCATGGTAATGCTGCTGCACAAATAAATAAAATAATGAAATAAATAAATGAACCAATCTGACATAAAGAAGTGGACAATTTTTTTTTTTTTTTTTTGGCTAAGCCTGTCCCAAAACGGGTTTGTATACGGAGGCTTTGCCATGCACAAGCCTCAGAGCAATATGTCTACCAAGTTCAATGGCAATGCTGTGGCACTTCATTTGCCATGTATAATTCACATATGCACAAGCAAACACTTCAAACTTTAAATATAAACTTTTTTTTCATAGAATAAAATACTTTTATATAAAAAATACAATTTTAGATTTAATGGCCAAAACACTCGTTTTAAATATTAAACACTTCAGAATCATATATTTCTTGATTCTAGCTAGCCATGAATATATATGAAGCGTGAATATATGTGAAACGTTTCAACACTGATGTGATATTTTCACTATTCAGCTCCAGTTGAAAGGCTTTTTAACAATGTAAATTCATATCACTGAGCACAAACAGCCAATGAGGCTGTCAACCAATTAGAACTCAGTAGCCAGAAGTTTAGCATCCTTCTGTCTTAAGTCTGTTTGCGTTTTTAAGCAATTTAGCTCTATTTATCTATCTTCATTCAAAAAGCATTCAACAAGCCCTTTTGAAATACTGGCAAGAATAAATAAAGACAAGCTCCTTATAAACCAGCTTGTCCTCTGTCTAGAGCGCAAGACTATAAATAAAATCTCTGTATTCGAGACTAATTTGCTTTTCATCTTATAGGCCTTTCATCTACAAAATCATTTGGGTAAGTGGGTAGAAAACCAGTTGAAGCCTCAAAGTCCTTGCCGGATTTGTACAGACTGACCTTTGCCAGTGCTCCTGGCCAAACTCTGATGGATCCATAGTTCAGCAGTGCCTGTACTATCTTCTCAGGCTCGTGCTTGGGCTTATAGGCCACCATCTTCAGGATATTGTGCATGGGTGCCTCCCCGCCATAGTCCATGCTGTTGACAGAAGCGCCTTTTTGCAGCAGGAGTTTTACCACGTCTGAGTTTGCATTCTTGCAGGCCATGTGCAGTGGCGTCTGCTTGTCGGTGTCACCCGTCTGCACATCTGCTCCAGCCTCTAGCAGTTTTTGGCACACTTGGCTGTAGCGCTCCAGGGCAGCTGGCTCCTGTGGCTGTGAGCAGGCGGCATTGAGTGGTGTGTGGCCTTCGTCGTTCTGGTGCTCCAGTGCTGCGCCGTACCTCAGATAGAGATCCACATGGGCTGGGAGTCCGTAACGTGCTGCCACATGGAGTGGAGTGTCATTCTCATTCAGGCTGCGGCCATTAATGGCAGCGCCGAACTGAATGAGGTGTTTGGCACATCTGTGAGAAGTCATGGGAGTATTTAAATGTATACAATTAAATGTTTAATTCAGTGGAAAATGTTCCAGCTTATTAGATAATGTATGATTTTTTTGATCTGGTAACATAAATTGGAATCAAAGCATCATGGTTTTGCAATGACGGTACTGTAGATATCAAGTAACTAAAGTTTGTACCTGCCAGTAAGCAGGGAGTAAACTTCATGCCTCTATATTTGTACTTTTATCTGCTATGCAGTGCTGTGAAAAAGCTTTTGCTCATTTTCTCCATTGTTAATTCAGAATGCTTAATTGATTCTGATCTCCAAAAAGTCAACAAAAGTCAACCCGAATAAAAACAAAACAGTTAATAAATGATCTTTCCATATGTATATTTGAGATTACTTAACAGACCAAACTGAGTGTATTTAAAGCAGATGTGTTATCTTTGGCATGTGGTTTTGGACTTTGCTAGTTAATGGTGCATATGGGTAAATGTACCTGTTAAGCTCATGTACCCATAACACACACTTCAGTTTTTGTACTCAAATGGCTCAAAGAAAAATATATTTTTATACTGACTTATATACTTCACCACTTAATATGTTTGTAACTACATACCTCCAGTAATTGTATGCCATTCAGATAAGTGCATTCTCACATTTTTTAATTCATATAGTAAAACTCGCTGGGGAGCATTTTGAAAGTGAAAACCTAAAACCTTTGACCTAACAAGGTGTCCAAAAATGCAACTTTTTAGATGTCATAACCTGTATTTTGGCCAAATACCACTACTTATCCTACAATTAAAAGACTAATGTTTAGATCTATGCATTATATAAGATCTTAAATTATATTTTTTGACAAAAAATGTTATTTTCCTCAAATAAACCTAGTGTGCTTCCTGTAGGCTCATTTATACAGAGTGTACACAGAAATATTTCCTAAATAGGGCATTTAAATTAAACATATAATCACGTTAGATATTATTAAATGACAGATGAATATTTATTTTTAGAATGACTCCTCCTGCAATCAATGTCTTGTGTTCTAGAAATGTCTCCGTGTAAATATTGATGAGCTTCACTTGTACGTTTACCCTGCTTGTCTAGTATGTGTTGATTCTTGTAGTCGTGCAGCTTCATTGCAAAAAGAATTAAAAATATATTCAAGTCCATTATGTGCAGTGTAGATGAGCTCATTTAAACTTTGAGCTTTGCCTTGGAATGATTTAGAAAGTTTAGTGCCCAACCTCATAGGTCTACACTCACATCAAATTACTTATGGTCACTTTATTTATTGTGTATCCATTTCATGTCACATTACTTTTAAAGGCACTGAACTTTATCCAGATCACATAAAGCATGGTGGCACTATTTTACTGTGTAACTATTTAATATCAAACACTTTATGGTGTGCTGTAACCATTCCATGTCATGCTATTTAAGGTGCGGCTGTCTTGTGTAATTATTGTACTTACGGTATCCTATCCGTAGCAAAACTGACTACTTTTTAAAACAATTTCTACTATTACTGGGAAAACCATATTATTTGCAGTAATTAGTACTCACTCTAGGGAGTCCAACTCTGTGCAGACATGCAAGGGCATGAGACCATCCTCACTTATGGCGTTGGCATTGGCACCATATTGGAGCAGCAATTTGACGCATTCTACCTGACACTCTTCACAGGCCTCATGCAATGGAGTGTTGCCCCCAGGGGCAAAATCAACATTCGCTCCTCTAAGCAGCAGGTGCCTGAGGCAGTCTGCAAAGCCTCGGCCCGCAGTGATATGCAGAGCAGTGGTCAGTTCCTGCTCATAGGTCAGTGACCACAGTCCTAGAACACAGAGAGACAAATATTATATAAATAAGGATATTAGCCAAGAACATATGCTGTGAAATGTAGTAAGGCACCCACAGGACGTTCAGCGGCAAGATCAATATCTCAGTCATAGTTTTACCCCGATCAGATGATATGCTTTGTCAAAGCTCTAACTTCAAAATAAGGTAACATTTCTTTCTCTTTACAGGGAACAAAGTTTTGGATGGGCAAATATTAAAAGCAGTGTTCCTTAAGGAAAATTTCACTCAATAACACAGCAGTAGTAGTAGACAACAGCTCAGTATGGGTATTATTTTTAACACATGGTGTAATTAAAATAATAATATTTCTTAAATAGAAATGACTATTCTATTTAATATTCTTTGTGCAACAAGTAACATCAACTCAACATACTCAACACTCTGTAGTTGAATCTGAAGTTCTTCCACTCCTCTATGTCACTGGTATCGTATATAGCATCAATAAGGTGCACATATTCCGGATCATCAATAATACTGACCACAGTGACCTCATCGCCAACCAACAATGCGTTCCAAAACTGGAGGATGCATCCAGAAGCATGTGCAGTTGCAATAACGTCATTGCGATAATTCTTCTGCTTCCGAAACCTGATTTTTGGCCCCATGTCAAAAAAGAATGAGATCTTATAAAGATTCTTCTTGGAAAGGATCCAACCTCTGCTTTCAAGGGAAGCCTTCTGGTTTAGTTGTTTTTTTGACTAGTGGTAAAGTTGTTTATCCCTGGTAAAGTCTGGATAGTCTGAGCTCTGTTTATCTGGACAGGGCCTATTTTAAGAGACTCTGTTATATGACCTTAGAGGCATGATGTGTTAAAGCATCTACAGCTGATGATATCTGTGCGCTCATATATCAGGGTATTGCAACTTGTCCCCAATAATGATGCATTAGTCCTGCATCAAATAAGCTATTTGCATTTTGAACTTTTTGGCACTTTTGATATAGGAGAGTTTTTAGTATTTGTTTTTAATATTTAATAAATCTATCCTTCTGTAATACAAAACTATTATATGAAAAAAATACGATTTTTTCACAATAATACCAGATTTATTTAACTGAAAATAAAATGGCAAGAGATATTTCAGAGATCTGGTATTTGGAATTTAATTTAATCTTCAGCTCATCCTTTATGTCCTTCATGCTTACTTAAATCAGTGCTTTGCAAAGGTTTGTGATCAGGGAATAAGCTATTGTGTTTATTTGGAGGCTATACTAAGAAAACTATAGGAATGTGTAAATCAATTTTTTTTTACATTCATGAAGAATGTGTCTAATAGGATTTTAGAGGAAAATAAACAAACACCACAGATCCACCACCTTACTTTTCAGTACTTTCTTTTCTGCTAGACCGATACTCTTTTTATTAAAAAAATCCGGAGGTAACTCTCTTACCTCTCACCCTCCCATCTGAGACCCAGCGCATGGCTCCTCCTTCAGGTTGGATGACCAAGTTAGCTGATGAGCCTTTGGGGAATAAGTCCTTCACTGCCTCCACATTGCCTGTGTACAGGGCATTTTGTACCACCAAGTCATGGCACACCATTGGAGTGATTGGCTCTTTTGAGATCTGTCTGAAGAATCTGTTTTTTTCTTGGGCCTCCTTCCTGAGCAGGTAGCTGCTGAGTACCGGAGCTACCAAAAGCCTCTGATGGCGCCGCCTCTCAAGTAGGACTCTGTCCTGTTCCAGGGAGCGCAGTGCCTGTGGAGTGAAGGCAAAGCTTCCTTGAGACATGCTGAACAGCTACAAATCGCTGTAAAAAAACCTAGGAGCTTGCCAACTTTCTTTCTAAGGTCAAAGCCTTGTTCTTATGTCTAAAGAAGAGTTTCTGAGATGGCTGGGAGTCTCCTAAATATTCCTGTGCAGCCGGCTCTCATCTTGCACAAGCTCAGAAGAGTTGTTATGATATTCAATCTCATCTGGGCTTTAGTGCTTGTGCACAGAAATCTATTTATACTAAGATCACATGGGCACTACTTTCCAGTCCTGGATCTGCAACAGTTTAAAGCATGTTTTACATGAGCACAAGGGAGTTTTTGTAACAATGTCAAAGGATAAATTTAGAACAAAACAGCCACAAGGTTAGTCTGCATAAAGCCAATGATCCCCCTGAAGCTGTTCCTTTTGTCATGTCTGTCATTATTGGCCAGCCTGCTCACTAGAAATAGCTTAGATAAATTATGAATCATGACTGGTCAATGACAGACAAAGCCCTGACCACTGTTTCCACAGTGCTGTCTTTTAAAAGGAACCATGAGAATTTTGCCCATCATTGTACATCGCATGCATTTCATTAACATTTAAATCTTTTGTCATATGACAAAAATACAAAAACTACAATAAGGAATAACATAACTCTAAGCTAACAGTGTTGTACATGCCTTTTCACACAGTTTACTTTATACTTCCTATGAAGTGCACTACATAAGAATAAAAATGCTAGCCACTGCACTCAAATACTGCTTAATATGTCTTAACAACTAGCCATTTCACTTTAGGCAGAGGTTAAATATAGACACATGAAGCTTGCAAGACACATATAGGTGACATTCCTTGCTTTCTTTTATAGGCAATGCTGTAGGAAATGCCTTAATCAAAGTCTGTGAAATTGACTAAGTCTGACTAGCAACTTCGCTTTCAGCCTGTTAGTAAGCTGTCAGTAAACAAAACTACAATTATTCTTACCAATTTCCTTGATGGTCTGACTGAGCAACAGGCAAAGACTTTTCCATCATTCACAGCACACCTCAGATAACCAGATTTAAGGGCTGAAACTATCATTTTTCTAATAATTATGTTAGCAATGAATTAAATGTATTAAATAACTTAAAAAAACACTACCAAAAATATATATATCATTTTTGCTTTTTAAAAACATTGCTGTGTTTTATCCACATGTTCATGAGTATATATATATATATGTGTGTGTGTGTGTGTGTCTGTATCAATATATCATTGATTGCATTCTGCAGTGCAGTAATAGCTGTCACATTGACTGAAGGCATCAAAGAGTTCTGACTTTGCAAACACACATTACTGGCGAGGGAGAGAGAATGGCAAGATTGTTTTTGCTGCTGGAGTACATCCTTTTAAATGGTATGCATAATGAGTTTATAATATGCATCTGGGCTACCTCCTCTCTACTTTGATGTCTTCCAAATGGCCCGGGTGTCATCAGCAAAACATGTAGGCACTTTCCCGCCCCATTGCCTCCCAAATGTATTTTAAATATCATTCCTCGTAACGCAATTATTTAAAACATTGAACTAAACACTTACTAATGGGGGAAAAGAGACAGCGACTTTCACAAATTCATTTCTCAAATGGTGGACATTCAATTTTTGTGGAGGCAGGGACTTTCTCGACCAAGAAAAGAAGAGGGGTGAAGAAAAAAACTGCATCGAATCAGCACTCCTCTTACTCATTTGTCTTACTCCCTGCAGACAACACATACACAAACAAGCACAAGCTCTCCTCTCACTCCAGGACACACACACACACACACACACACACACACACACACACACACACACTCGTCCATCTGTGATGTTCTGTGGACAGACAGGCCTCTGACTGGACTTATAAGACAATCTAATGATCGCAACTCTCATCAATACAATTAGGCAATTAGTTCCTGCTGATTATCTCCCACTTATTGCCGACTTGACTGCTGTGCCTGCCATTAAAATTAAAGGGAGGAAAAATAAAGAAATATATATAGGCTCATCTAGTTGGCATGCAAAGACAGCGGTAATAACAAACTCACTAATTAATGGCACATTGGTAGGAGGGGAGGACTTAGCAATGCTGGCTAATTGGTTGAGACTAATTTATTGCGCAATAACCTTGCTTTTAGTGGAACAACTTGCATGTTACATTCAAATGGTATTTCTGTCCATAAAAAAAATGTCTCATAAAGAGGGAGAGTTAATACAAAAACACCTGAAATCCTCAAGATAGCTGCAATAGTCATAGCTTCGCTGAATGGAATGGATTAGCATTCATGAAAACTTTCAGTGTGGGATGGAGGTTACCATGCAAATGGCCTTTAGAGATGAAAATCATGCAGTTTTGTGGATGATGTGCTCAGTATATAGTTGATATACCGAGTCATCTGAACTTTCTTGACCAGCAAAACTGGCAAATTCCTTTTTAAAGCTGATTTCTGCCAATGTTTTGGGTGTTTGGATGGGTTGATGTTTTGCTGCATTTCCTGACAGTGATGATGACTTCCGCCTTCTCATAACGGCCCTTAAAGGCAAGTACCTGCAATGCTTGGTATGCCATACGTTTGTACCGTTGATCTCTGCACAAATGGAGCTCCTCTTCATTATGACAATTGAGAGGTTCATATTTCAACCTAATAGCTCTCAATAACTTTAACAATCGATCACAACCTCATTTCATTGTGAGCGGACTTAATACGTGCTTCCCCGCCAAGTGGAACATTTTCTAATGATGCACTTGCGCACCAAAACAATGCGGAGCCCAGTGACTACATTAGTCACTAATGTCCCAATCCATAATGTGCTTATAACACTCTCCCAAGAAGAGAGGGAGAGAGAGAGAGGAAGAGAGAGAGAGAGAGAGAGAGAGAGAGAGAGAGAGGGAGAGAGGGAGAGAGAAGTGGGATCAGCGAGGTACCAGGAGATCAGAGAGAAAATGGTCATGATGATGATAGTGCTTAAGACACTGTCATTAATGGCCCTATCACACGCGTGGTAATATGTCAGCAGACATGCTCTCATTAGCATATAACAGGCCATCAGCAAGGCACATTGCAGGAGCAAGAGCGCAGTGAGGGGAGGGAAGTGCAATACACCACATTAACATCCGCCATTGCTCAGACTGGGATGCTACCCCTCTGATTAATGTGGAACAAAAAGCACCATTTATTTTCAGCCAAAGTGTCTGTTTTGCTTCACTCGCGCAATAGTTCAATATAATACAGGAAATGGGTAAATTGTTGACTAAATATTAATCTAAAAAGCAACACATCTGTTGTCATCACTTGTACCTTTGTTAACTGGATGATGTGGACTTCTCAGGACCTTTCTTTGTTTTTGCACGTGCACCAGAGTGCACCAAAGCTTGTTAGATGCTGCATTTGTCAGCAGTTTAACATGAATTTAATGCGCATTTTATGGTATCGCCTACCAAAGAGCATAACTTTACATTAAATTTAGAGTACATCACGGATTAAGAGTATGGAAACATATGGTCACTGCTGGAGTGAACTCTAGGAGTATGGGACATGGAGGACATTCTGCTATGTATGCTCCCAACAGATCTGATTGCGCAAATGATTTATTAATAAGCATTCCCTGGGTTGAGTTTGATGTCTAACATAGAGAAAATGCTAATTTTCTCCTGGAGCTCTAGGACAGACATTTGGTGACCAATCAGCTACATAGTATTAGAATTATAGTGTCATAATTTCAATTTTTTTGGTCAGATTTTCACACTTGTCCCAAAAAGTAAATGAAGAGAACTGCACAAAAAAAAAAAAAAGACAAAAGTATTATAGTTGTCCATTTATTTATTTGAGGAAAATTATTCAATGTCTGTAAGTGTAAAGTGTACGTGTAAGTTTACAGATCTTTACTTTTGGCATCTTTGTGCGACTCCCTTGTGCAGCAATATCCTCAGTTAAATGACTCTGGTGACTTTTGTCCTGCACCTTGGCTTGGAGGACTTTAGTCCACTCCTGTATGGAACAGATTAAACTCTGGGGTTTCCTCACATAAACTGTTTACTTCAAAACAACATTTTGGGTTAAGAAAGACCTTTGGCTTGGCCATTCCAGAGCATTAACTCGATTCTCTTTTAACCATCTTCGTTAGAACAGCTTGTGTAGCGGACATCATTGTTCTTTATGACCCACTTTCTCTTAAGATTAAGTTCATGAAAGATAGTTTTTGTTTTAGAATTTACTTCTTCATTTTCTTTTGGCTGCTCCCAACAGAGGTTGCCACAGTGGATCATCTGTCTCCATTTCATCAGATACTCTGCATCTTTCTATTTTACACTGATCGCCTGCATACCTCTATTACCACATCCATAAACCTCCTCTTTGGCCTTCCTCTTCTCTTCTGATCATTTTACATTTACATTTTTATTTATGGCATTTAGCAGACGCTCTTATCCAGAGCGACTTACATGTCCTAATTACAGGGACAGTCCCCCCTGGAGACACTCAGGGTCAAGGGTCTTGCTCAGGGACCCAGTGGTGGTAGTGCTAGAGGTGGGATTTGAACCAGGGACCTCTTGATCCAGAGGGCCGTAGGCAAGTATCCTACCACTAGACCACCGCATCAGATGTTTCAGTGGTATACTGAAGTTTAATAACAAGTTACATGCTTTTATTGACAACTACAATAAGTTGATGATAAGAGTCAACATTTTGCAGTGTTGGCATTTTTCCTCAAGACCTCTGCAAAGACTTCTGATTTTTTGTTCCCCGAGCCACTTAGTTATCACTTTTGCCTTGTGGCACAGTGCTCCATTATGCTAGAAAGGTATGGTTCTTCACCAAACTGTTCTAGCTTGGTTCTTGCATACTCACCATTTCTTCTCTGGACAATCTTTTTTCCAGATGCCCCAAACAATTGGGGGATCATCAGAGAAATGGTCCAGGCCTCAGGAGTCCAATCTCTGTATTTTTTGCAGAATAGCTGTCTGTCCTGGATGTTTTTCTTGGAGAGAAGTATCCTCCAAAATTCTTCACCTCACTGTATGTGCAGATGCACTCACACCTGCCTGCTGCCATTCCTGAGCAAGCACTGCTCTGGTTGTACCTCGATCCGCAGCTGAATCAACTTTAGGAGATGGTCCTGGCACTTGCTGGACTTCCTTGGGGCACCCTGAAGCCTTCTGCACAACCATTGAACCTCTCTCCTTGAAGTTCTTCATGATCCGATAAATGGTTTACTTAGTTTCCAATATTACTACCAGCAATATGCTTGCCTGTGAAGCCCTTTATGTGCAACGCAATGATGACTGCATGTGTTTCCTTGCAGGTAACCATGGTTAACAGAGGAAAAACAACGATTTCAAGCACCACCCTCCTTTTAAAGCATCCAGTCTGCTATTCTAGCTCAGTCAGCATGACAGGCAGAGTGATCTCCAGCCTTGTCCTCCTCAACACCCTCACCTGTGTTAACGACTCACTGAAATTATTTCAGCAATTCCTTTTGTGGATGCAGTTGAAATGGGTTTTTTAGGTTTAAATTCATTTTTATGGCAAAGAGGGACTTAATCTGATCACTCTTCATAACATTCTGGAGTATATGCAAATTGCCATAATAAAAATTGAGGCAGCAAAATTTGTGGAAATTAATATTCTCCAAATATTATAATAAAATATTATAAATGTTATAAAATATTATTAAATATAACATGACATGGGCGTAGAGCTGTCGCCTCACAGCAAGGAGGTTCTGGGTTCGATTCCCAGGTGAGATGGGCCAGGTCCTTTCTGTGTAGATAGTTTACATGTTCTCCGTGTGTCCGCGTGGGTTTCCTCCGGGAGTTCGGGTTCCTCCCACTGTCCAAAGACATGCTCGTCAGGTGGATTGGAGATGCCAAATTGCCTGAAGGTGTGTGTGTTAGTGTGTGAATGTGTTAGTCTGTGTGTCTGCCCTGCGATGGCCTGGTGACCCGCCCAGGGTGTTTCCTCACTTTTCGGCTTCTATCTAGTCTCTTGCATACACAAAATATCAGCCTTCCTTCTCTGCATCATATCAGCTAACTCTCTCCCTTTCCCACTTATACTGCCAAGTTCCTACCTTCCCTTTCACACTCCTAACCTTCCGGTTCTCCAGACATATCTTCTTCCTCTACTTCTCCTTCTAGTTTGGCCACCCATACCCTGTTGTATGATGCAAATAATGTAGTGAGTGCAAGATAACTCCGAGGTCCCCAGGGGGCACACCCTCCACCAGTGGAAATTAGTAAGTCAGGTTCTCATGTTCAGTGATTATTTCCGAACCACAAACATTCCAGTTATGGGATCTCTACACCCTCTAGACATCCCTCAGTATTGGGCATAGTGATCTTGTGGGCTTGTGCTCCTAAGTGTCCCACTCTACTGGTCAATGCTATTTTGTGGATAGTCAGTCAGTCAGTCAGTCATTTTCTGCCGCTTGTCCCATACGGGGGCGCGGGGGAGTGCTGGAGTCCATCCCAGCTCACACAGGGCGAAGGATGGGTGGAAGGATGGGGGTGGGGGCCTGGACAGGTCACCAGCCCATCACAGTATTTTGTGGATACGGATAAATACCATTTTCAACAATGGCTGCTAAAAGTACTACTGTTTGCTGTTTAAACAAGGATACATACTGCACAGACATACCATGAACATTAAACTCCTTATATTTATGACTTTATACAAAGAAATATCTGCTTACATGTAAATGCATTTGTTTACTTCCTTTTTGAATAACTATATATTAGTAGTTTAACACTACTCTTTAGACACCTTGGGACTGTGTGCTCCACCTCACACTTAGGGTTTAATTCTTTGTGCAGACTCATTTCACACAGAAATCCTGTATGCTTTAGATGGTTACTTTTCCTTCACAAATGTTTCCAACAAGCACCTTCATTTATTGAAAAACCATCAGGCCAGAGCGACCATGTTTAGCTGCATTTGTTGAAGAGGAAAACTTTTATTTGCAAAAGGTAAAGGAAGTTGCTTGATGCAAAATGATCAGTTACTGAAAAACCGTTAAGTATTGAATAGTAATGCATACACCACTGATGGATATTTGGAGCAGGTAATGCTGAAAAGCTAACCCACAAATCAGTATCAACCGCAAGTACAAAAACTAAGACGGCTACAGTCATACTGTAGACATTGGGGCCCGTCCCTAGTAATAAAAATCGTTCAATTGCTATAGAATGGTGCATTTCAACCCAAACCACTCGTTACTTTAACACAGGAACTTCCTTAAAACCAGCAGAAAAGACTTGTCTTAGTTTGCAAACACTGCCATCTTGTGTTGATTTCTACACTACTGCATGCAGTATTACCAGGTACAGTGCTTAATTTAATAGACCTAAAATCAGCAACCCCCCCCCTCATTAAAGGGTGGCTTTAACTACCATTTAATATGGTCATTACCACTTCATGAAACTTGCTCCCACCAGTTCAAATACAGTCACTTAAATAAAAATAAAATAAACCCCAACCAAGTTTATATGGCAATACTTGTTTTGTTGGAAAACCCCTACATTGTTTATGTCCAACAAAGAAAATTCAGCACTGGGAGTGATGGCAAACAGGCTTTTCGGAATGGAGGGTGGTGGGTTGCTGCCAAGGTATGTTTTTATTGCCAAAAATGACCCAAATACAAGCCTTTTTCATGCAAATCAACTGCCTTTTTTGCCCCCTCACTTGGAGCTGGTATACTTGGTGACAGCCTTGGTCCCCTCAGACACAGCATGCTTGGCCAGCTCCCCGGGCAGCAGCAGTCGAACTGCAGTCTGTACCTCACGGCTGGTGATGGTTGAGCGCTTGTTGTACTGGGTCAATCTCGAAGCCTCTGTGGCGATGCGGTCGAACACGTCGTTGACGAAGGAGTTCATGATGCTCATGGCCCTGCTGGAAATACCAGTGTCAGGGTGGACCTAAATGGGGAAAAAGGAGGAGATGCCACAGAATAGTGAGTCTGGAGGATCTGCTCGGGTTTAAAAAAAAAACAACAAAAAAAAAACCCATTTGAAAGACAAAGCTTGAACTAAACTTTAAAAGATTTGTTGAAAAAGACATCCAAAAGTACAATGCACCATGGGTCCTATAATTCCCCATTGCTCTCAGATGTCCAATAACACTGGCCTTCATCACTGGCGATAATCTGTCTTACTGGGAATAAAGGGACATTCATTCTGAAACATAGTTTTTACCCATTTTGATTGACAAATCCCACTTTAAAACGTCTCATTTTGCTAACGAGCATTACAGTAACCCACCTGCTTCAAAACTTTATAAATATACACTGCATATGTTTCCCTCCTCTTGCCTTTTCTTTTAGAAGACTTTTTGTCCCTCGGTGCTTTTCCTTTCTTCTTCATCGCATCGTTGGTCATCTTGGGGGGCCGTTACAGTGAGCGATCAGCTGAGAATTTGGTTTAAGGAAGATAGGTGACAATCGATCTCTCGAAGTCACTGGAACACGCCACAAATCGAGCAGGTGCTGGTTGGCGGACCGCAGCTGCCGCCAATCGCCAATTTATGACGTTGTCAATACAGCGTGACGCATTACTTCAAACGGAACGTTAATTAATTATGCTAATTAGCGCGTTGGCTTTGGGACAACGCCCTAAAGATTTGGGACAACGCCCTAAAGTCCAATATTAGTGACTTACATACATATAAGTACATATAAATACATATCCTTTAAAAAGAAATGATTCTACATTGTTATTACATTACTTCCATTATTCAATTATTAAAAATATGCTCTTCGTTGCGTTCGAACGTGCTTTTAAACCTATTTTCGCCACCAGATGGCGATATTAATTCATTTTATGACAGAATTGGGAAAAAAAGAGAGAGAAGTAGTGAATGAATGAATCAATGAATGAATGAATAAATGAATGAATGAATGAAAAAAAGAAAACAAAGATACCATTTTTAACTAGACAGTAATTCCCATCACTTTCAACAAAAGTGACACTGTAATGCCCTGTAATATATATATAATTTTTATTTTACTTGTTTATTTTTTATTTTATTTGCAAGCTAATCACCTCTTTGAGCTACCTTTGCAGCTAGCATGTCTGAAAAGCCATTTTTGTTTGTTTACATTTGCAGCATTTGGCAGACACTCTGTTTATTTCTTTGTGGAAAAAGCAGGCCGATGCTGAGTGTTCTGTCGTCCTCTGTGAAAATGCATCAAAATTCTGTAGGTCTTCTGTCATTATCACATGCTTCAGATAAGTCCAGTGAAACATATTATCAACTTTTTTCATGTTCATAATAGTTTAACAAATGAGAGTAAATTCTGATTGGAATCAAGTAAGAAAACCCATTCCATGATAAATGCTATACTGGTGTTCTTTTTCTCTCAAAATATCAGTCACACAAAGCATCAGCACTTACGCATGTTACAGGGTCTTAAAGGTGCAGAATTGGTCAAGCTGTATTAAAGTTTTTCTTGAATAATAAAGTTGGACGAATTAACACTGATGCCCAATTGCACTCACTCACTCTTTTTCTTATTTAAGGTCGCTTTTCCTGATTAGGGTCATGGGCAGTGCTGGAGCCTATCCCAGCTCTCACAGGGTCAAAGGCAAGGAAACACCTGGGACAGGTCACCAGTCCTTTGCAGGGCAGACACACAGATGGACACATTCACACACAGTGCACAATTTAGCATCTTCAATCCACCTAATGTCTTTGCACTGTTGGAGAAAACTGTAGCTCCTGGTGGAAACCCATGTAGACAAACTCCACACAGAAAGAACCTGGACTGTCTTTAGAAGGTCTTTAGAATGTTCATTAATCAACTGTTAATTTGAAGTTATTATCACAGGAGCCCGATTACAATGTTTATCCATGTGTGACTCTGTAGTTCATAACGGGTATGCATTTGACTCCAAGCAGAAGTTCAGTGTGTTGGTGGGTGATGGCTAGGTGGAGGAAAGAGGAGGTTTCTTCATCAATAAACCATTTGGGATGAAATGTAAACTGAAGGGGGTTGAGGAAGTGAGGAAGCGTTTATTTTATGTTGTGCCTGCCAATTCACTTCATGCTAGTCCAGATTAGTGCAATAGAGAGGTCTTTGAAGAAGAATGGTGAGGCTTCTACAGTGTAGGAATGATGGTACAGGCTTTTTAGGTGTAAGTGTTCCCCTGCCTTATGCCCAGTCTGTCTTGGCTGTCTTTAATACTTTAGGTTATCTTTTTAATGTACATATGGGATAGGGTGGCTCTGGTTTTGAGTTTGGCTGCATCTTCAGATCTGAATCCTCAGCAATCTGTGAACTTCTACTGTTAGTCATGGTTTCTGATTAGCTTAAGTGGTGATGGTTCTGATGATGTTGTTAGTGCATTTGATGCCATAGGCTGTCACAGTCTCACTGTACTACTGTATGTCAGTGTGCTGCTTAAATGGGGCTGCTTGAAAGTCTGTCCTGGAGTACATAGGTGGCACTCTCAGGCTACAAATAAATCTGTTTTTCAACTGGTTTCATGACTTTAATCTTGGTCTTTATGCTGGCATTAGCATATCAGTAATGTGGTTGGAATAGGCAATGTGATGCAGCCTTGTATGCTCCTTTGTGGTTTTTGTAGACAACATCATGTATATGACTTGTCCCTTATCAGAAATCCATATGTTGGTGTAGTTTTGGTAATATTGACTAAGGTCAGCATGGTTGAAATCTATGTGGGTGAGCTGTCTGTTGTTCTCTGATGGCAAAGTACTTTTCAGTCAGTGTCTAATTTCTTTCATAGTTATTGGAGCAAGGAGGTATGTATACAGCTATCAGCAGAATGGTATTAAATGCCTGTAGCAGATACATAGTTTGGCACTTGGTGATCATATGCTGCAATAGTTGTGTAAAATAAAGCAAAGCAACACTTATGTATTTGTTACCAGGAAAGCTATTATATTTGAGTAGTGTTTTGATTTTTAAATACATTTTTTTCTTGTTTTGTGGAGAGTCATGGACATTGTGTGGTGTTGGATTAAGTGTGTGAAGTGTTTGCTTTTCATTGTTTTGTTTTTTGTGGTGCGATGGGCTGGCGACCTGTCCAGGGTGCATCCCCTGTCCTCGCCCTGTGTGCGCTGGGTTGGACACCAGCACTCCCCCGCGACCCCGTTTGGGACAAGCGGCAGAAAATGGATGGATGGATGGATGGATGTTTTTTGTGGTAGTTTCTTTCTCTTTCTCTGATCTTTTGAAGGATCTCCTGTGACATTTCTCCCAACCAATCACGTGTAGTGTTTGACCAAGCCCTGCAAATATGGAAATTTGTCCGAGATCCAGACACGCTCTCAGTGTTTAAGTCCAGGCTAAAGAATTACTTGTTTAGGCAGGCTTTTAATAATAATTTTCCTATTAGTTAAAAGTGCAGATCCTGGGGTTCACAGATACAGAGAATTACTGTAAACTGGGATGTTGGTGCTGCCAGCCAACCACTCTCACACGATCACTCATGTTTGTTGACGGTGATGTGGGGGGATGCCAGTGTCTCAGGGTGTCTCGTGTTTGTAAAATCTTTGGATCTGTCCTTTGTAGTTAGGCTGTAATAGTGAGTTTGCCGAAGTCACAATAATGCACTTTATAAATTAATCGTTTGTACAGTATGAGTTCAAAATAAATCTGAGGGTTTCTCGAACTCCATACAAGCTACTCCACCGAGTTGACAAAACCACGATCATCAGACTTCTCTCCTCATCTGAACTCCAGATCAGCTACATCAGACTGGATCATCTGCATGAGCTGCTGCCATTAAGATTACCAAAATCTTCACGCACTTGGGCAGAGCCACCACTATTAGCTCACTGAACGTCCAACTACAGACACTAATGGACTCTTTTACTGTAACTCTTGCTTACTGGAAGCCATATCTTTATTGATTCATTATGAAATGCACTTTCACTTTCTTTCCTTCTTTGTTTCTTGTGTTGATCAGAGGAGGATGGGTGTCCTCTTTGGGTCTTGGTTTCTCCCAAGGTTTCTTCCTCCTGTTCTTCCTTGCCTCTGTCACCCTCAGCTTACCCATTTGGGACTTGGACCCGGTTTCTGTAAAGCTGCTTTGTGACAACAATAGTTGTAAAAAGTGCTAAATAAATCAAGTTGCCTTGACTTGATTTGAATCAGAGGGGTCGTTGTTTGCCACTTTAAAAATGGCAGCTCCACTTGTTTGGGGTTATTGTCTCTGGGAATCCTGCAGTGGCTGTGGTGCAGCAAAATAGAAAAAAATTTAACTGCCCAATATAGGATTGGACTGTTGTAGTAGTTAAGGCTATTTGTTGAATATATTACTCATTTGCATCAACATCACAACTGCAGAATGTGAGTGGGCCTTGTTACAAGGTTGGCCTCCAGGGAGTGGATTGGCAGCATTAGTTGAGTTCACACAAGCCAGTTCCACATGGCCCAGGTCCTTGAATTAAAGCAGTAACTGGTGGTACAAATAGTTAGCATTGGTGTTGCTGAGGATTTTGAATTGTAGATGCTGACAACAGATGGAGGAGGATCAGAAGACCTTGGACCTTGACCTTAGTGGGGAGGGTTTATTAAATGCTTGGGATGTAAATATTAATAGGAGGCCCCTGTCCTTCTCCCTTTTTTTAAAGAAATCACTGGTTGGCATAATTGAGCAGTAGTTTTTTTATTTATGCCTGGGGTATTTAAGCCGTGCCCTAGGTTTCCATGTGACATTTTCTCACACCGCACCATCACAAGTCTAGTGGCACATTAGCCGATCTAGCTGAATGGCGGAGTCAGGGATGTTGACATTAAGCTATGTTTCTTTGACAATGAAACCCGACCTGTCTCTTATTTTCCAGAAGATACATTTTGTCATTTTGTTGTTTGTGCTAGCTGCTGTCCTATCCCTGATTCCTCCATTTATTCACTTTTGCTTTTTCTCATTGTTTGCTTACTGGTTCATGCCTTAAGTTCCCAACGGGTTTCCCTGAGGTACCCTTGAGCAAGGTCAACCCCCGTCTCGCTCTTCCCTGTGATAGGCTGGCAACCTGTCCAGGGTGTGTCATAGACATTTTTTTCCCTCCTCATCTTTTTTTGAATGCTTTTCAGTAGTTTTGCATTTGACTAGGGTCAGTGTCACTGCTGGTAGCATGAGGCGATACCTGGACCCTACAGAGTTTGCACAGGCAGTCCAATTCCACCAGGATGGCACACCAATGCGTACCATTGCCGGAAGGTTTGCTGTGTCTCCCAGCACAGTTTCAAGAGCATGGAGGAGATTCCAGGAAACAGGCAGTTACTCTAGAAGAGCTGCACAGGGCTGTTTGAGGTCCTTAACCCATGAGCAGGACCGGTATCTGCTCCTTTGTGCAAGGAGGAACAGGATGAGTACTGCCAGAGCCCTACAAAGGGACATTCAGCGGGCCACTGGTGTGACTGTCTCTGACCAAGCCATTAGAAACAGACTTCATGAGGGTGGACTGAGGGCCCGATGTCCTCTATTGGGCCCTCTGCTCACTGCCTGGAACTTGATTGGCATTTGCCAGAGAACACCGGAATTGGCAGATCCAGCACTGGCGCCCTGTGCTTTTCACAGATGAGAGCAGGTTCACTCTGAGCTCATGTGACAGAAGTGAGAGGGTCTGGAGAAGCCACGGTGAACGTTATGCTGCCTGCAACATTGTTCAGCATGATTGGTTTGGTGGTGGGTCAGTGTTGGACTGGGGAGACATATCCATGGAGGGATTCACAGACCTGTACATTAGGTATTGGGATGAAATCCTTAGATCCATTGTTAGAACTTTCGTTGGTGCAGTGGGTCCTGGGTTCCTCCAGGTGCATGGCAATGCCCGGCCTCATGTGGCAAGACCATTGACCATTGACTGGCCTCCACACTCGCCTGACCTAGATCCAATTGAACATCTCTGGGACATCATATTTAGGTCCATCTGACACCACCAGGTTGCACCTCAGACTGTCCCGGAACTGAGTGATGCCCTGGTCATGATCTGAGTGGAGATACTTTAGGATGTTGTCAGGCATGCATACAAGCGTATGTGTTTTCAAAGTGTTCCTTTAATTTTTTTGAGCAGTGTACTTTCCGACTAACAATCAAGGAAGAACGACGCAAAACATAACAAAACAAAAAACCTTTGTGCCTCAGAAAGCCTGGAGAGCTATTCCTAAAAAATACATTAAAAAAATATAAGAACTTTTGACTCTTTGGAAACCAAATATGAAATGGAAATGATGCGTGACTCAAGACTTTTCAAGAGTACTGTTTGGTTGGTATCCATTGTTTTAGATCCTGTTAACAAGTGACTAGAAGCTGAATATTAGAGACCACTATGGGCTCAAAAACAATAGCACCACCAATAGACTTGAAAGAAATAAGAATTTTCTTTATTGTTCTATTTGTGTTAAGTTCAATGCATTTCTAACTATAGTTTGCTTATTCCGTCAGTTTGTTGTAGCTGTTAAGTAAATGGAAAATATCAACATTTAAACAAAAGTATGCCCAATGAAAAGTTAGTGTGCCAGATTTTGTCATGATTTTATGTCAAATGTGATGCTGCTTCATGTAAGCTATTGATTGTTTTATTGTTTATAGCCATGCCATCCGGTATTATGACCATTGCGTGTAACATCCTCTCATAACAGATTAATCCCAATGTTTGCATTTGTTCATATGAGAATTATTGGATATTTTACCTTAATTAGGATGTATTTACTACTGGATAAAAATAAGCAGTAAGGATGCGGGGTTAATATGCAACACCGTTACATTGGTGTAATGTTTTTATATTTACTCTCAAGGAAGATATTCTAATATTTACACTGTAGTAAACATTGCTATGAATACTACTTTATTCATATAACATGGTCGTTTTAGCATGGCCAGAGAGGCAGGAGAGGTTTAGGCCAAAGACCTGCAGCAGAAATAACTTGATCATCAGTGTTGCAAGGTCTGTCAGGGCTTACTCATGGAAAATTAAATTCAACAGATATTTACTTTCTTTTTTATTACTTTGTAACTCCCTTAGGAACAGTGAAAATTGAATATGTAAAGTAGACATACTTGGAGCAACATTAAGAGAGCAAGGCACTATGAATCCAGAGCGTTATACGCTTACATTGTTCATTAAGAGATATTGAGATAATAGCCTAATGTTGGCATTAAGCTGTCTGCTATCTCATTTCTACTTTATGTTGAGATGAGACTGTAATCATGATTTGGAGTTATTTTTCAAACATGTATAGCATTTTAAAAAAAGGATGAGCGGTGGGGTGATATGGCAAAAAAAAAAACTAAGAAATAAGAAAAATAAGTCACAATCAACAATATGTTCTGTGAGTTCTTAACAGGCAAAAATAACTGGTGATGTCACACTGAAAATTCATTTATAGTTAATGACAGTATTGTTGTTAATTTCAAAAACTGTGTTGCATGACATTAAATTAATTAGGATTGATGAAAAATGTTTAAAGGAGCCATGCAGTGGTTCTTTACTCATCAGAATCACTATATGCTCAAAACAAAGCATGTTGCTTTGTGGTACAGTTATCATGATATTGATAAATATACCCATCATATTATCCATTCCTGTTCAGTTCTCACTGTAAAATTCAGTTGACATAGGTTGCTGTGCATATCCTGGAGCAGATGATTTGAAGATTTAATTAAAAAATGTATTGCCTGTTGTTATCTTGATAAATTGTGACAATTTGCTTTCCAGAAATGATCATTTTAAAATGATCAGTTCTTGATTTCTTGATGACAGAAGAAAGCATAATGCATTTATTTAGATGTAGTGCAGGGTAAAAATAATTTGTAATAACAGATTTTGCACATAAATTGAATATGTTTATTCATATTAGTGGCTTACTACTAAAAAATAAAATACATATCATGATATTTACTGTATTGTTACATATTTCGTACTGTATCTTGATGTATATTTATATATATTTATATTTTACACCTTCACCTGATCTAATGAACCACAGTCCATTCGGTATCATTACAGGGATCAGCCAGGAGACGAGGGATCCAGCAGTGGTTAGCTTGGTCAGTGGTTAGCTGGTTAGCTTTTCATAAAGTCTTGGTTTCTTGAGCAGCAGGCTAACCACCATGCCTTTAACATTTACAAATCCTTTGCTTGACTGATAAAGGTCTGGGATTTTCCAGAGCTGCATGGGGTTCCAACTGCCAAAGGCTCTTTGGAGCATTGGGGCACCAGTCATTGGATACTCTCATGAGTGGCGTGGAGTGAATAGCCACAGCTTGGCCCAAATACATGCAGTGGCCGGGTGTTGTTGCCTTAATCTGAAATGAACTTAATCCTCCAAAAAACATTTTGCATTTCAGCCCTGACATCATTTCATCCTCCCGTTAACACAGGTGAGTGTTGAGGTGGACAAAGCTGGAGATCACTCTGTCATACTGCTTGAGTAAGAATAGCAGGCTGGATGGTATGAAAAAAGATTTTCTGGAGAAGAAAAGGTGAGTTCTGCCATCCCTCCTATGTCTTGACAACATTAAAGCATCCAGTGGTTGATTCCAGGTGACCATAGGAGTTTTGGGATAACAGGTATTAGAAAAGTGTATCATACCTCTCACATGAAAGAGAGGTAAGTTGGAAACATTTAAGTTTTGTTTTTCATTGTTTTTAAGTTTAAGATTGTTGCCCAATAAATGTATATATAAATTATAAATTATAAATTAGTCATCAGTCTCATAAGTTCACACAAGAAGTAACAGGTAGTAGGGCCTCCACATGAGGATAATCTTAGCCCATTTATGGTTAAGCATAGTGTTTCCACTCTACTTTAACAACAACCACCACCAGTGTTGTTGAAATTGGAATACTGTTGGCCAAAGGAGAAGAAGAAGAGGCATGTCCAGATGGAGGATTATATCCTTTGCAGGAGGGTCAGTCTGAAAGAGATTGGAGACTGCAAAGTAGTGACATGGGAGAGTGTAGCTAAACAGCATAGGATGGTGGTCTGTAGGATGACCTTGGAGGTCAAGAAGAGGAGTAAAGGGAGGATCAAGTGGTGGAAGCTGAAGGAGGAGGATTGCAAGGTGGAATTCAGGCAGGAGTTAACACGGGCACTGGGAGGTGTTGAAGAGCTACTAGATTTCTGGGAAACTACTGCAGAAGTGATAAGGCAGACGGCTAGAAATTTACTTGGTGTGAAAGCTGGAAGGAAGAAAGAGGATAAAGAAACCTGGTGGTGGAACTGAGAAGTCCAGGTGTGTATACAGAAGAAGAGGGAGGCAAAGAAGAAGTGGGACAGTCAGAGAGATGAAGAAAGTAGACAGGTGTACAAGGAGATTAACCGCAGGGCGAAGAAAGCAGTGGCGAAGGCCAAAGATAAGGTGAATTGTATGAGAGGTTGGACAGTAAAGAGGGAGAAAAGGATCTATACCGATTGGCTAGACAGAGAGACAGAGCTGGGAAAGATGTGCACCAGGTAAGGGTGATAAAACATAGAAATAGATACTGAACTAGGAAGTGCAGCAAATAAGCAAGATGGAAGTAAGGGCAGCGATGAAGAGGATGAAGAATGGAAAGGCTGTTGTTCCAGATGACATACCAGTGAAAGCATGGAGGTGCTTAGGGGAGATGGCAGTTGAGTTTCTGACCAGATTGTTTAACACAATCTTGGAAAGGGAGAGGAGCCTGAGGAGAACCTGGAGAGATGGAGATATGCTTTAGAGAGGAGAAGAATGAAAGTGAGTAGGTCAGAGACAGAATACATGAGTGTGAATGAAAGGGAGGAAAAGAGGAAGACCAAAGAAGAGGTTTATTGATGTGGTGAGAGAGGACATGCAGGTGGTTGGTTTGATGGAGGAAGATGCAGAGGACCGGAAGAAATGGAGACGGTTGATCCACTGTGGCGACCCCTAAATGAGAGCAGCCGAAAGAAAAAGAAGCATTTCCACTCTACTATATGTGTATGAATTAAATTAGGCTCTTGAATGTCACTTGTGCAAAACACAAGCTGTCTGAAATGGTGAACACGCATACTAAACCAGTCATCGTGGTACATGTACGTGTCTCTTAACAATCTCATTTGCACTGCTTATGTTAGCCATGGGGGTTCCATATTTGAAAAGAATTGGGTTTGAGTTGGTAAAAAAAAATAGAATGATCAATGTTAAGTAGGGTATGCTGATTAGATCACAGGTGAAGGCATGCAAACTGGCACCATCTGATCATCACTGGGAAAATGGATGACTTTGGTACTTTGTGCTAACACTAAAGCTTTCTGAAATCAACAGGCAAGCCCATCACACATCATATGCTTTTTTAACACTCTGCAAGCAAAAGAGCTTTGGAACAAGAAAATAAAAAACAAATTGGCAAAGCACTGTGCAGACACTGACTATAAGGCCCTGTCCATTTTTCTCTTCCATAAATGAATGCAGGTCAGACATAAATATAACTGAAGTCAGTTTGAAATTCTTGTAGACCAGCAAGCACATGAGTTTGGTCAGGCCCCACCCCTCTTAATTACATTAAACTCTAAAGATGATTAGAGTTTTAATGTTAATGTTTACGTTTTCCCTTGTTATTGCATACATTTCCCTGTGTTGAGTGATACAGGTGAAAGACACACTCTGATGATGGGTGACTGGATCAACCTATTACCTGAAACTGTGAGACTGGATTATGGTCAAGGATTTTAGATCAACATTACCAGGATATGGTGACACAAACAGTGGTCAAGATTGGTGAAAGAGCTACGTGGATACATGCCAGCCACTGCAAGTGAACACCATTTGAGTCAGAATCATAAGAAGGTGCAGGTCAGAAGAGAGATGTCTTGGGGACCCCAGGGACGTGGGACAACTGCAGAATGGGGGCGCCTCTACACTGAGCACAAACAAACAAAAGTCACTGTAGGCAGCACTTGAGGGAATAATGATGGTACAGTTTGCTACATGCCAACTGATGAAGATCCCAACAAATTCCCTGACTATCCACCAGGCTCTCTTGGTAATTACAACCCACCATTTAATGACAAAGAAGATTTAAATGATATTCCGTAGATGGTGTATTATTGGTATAATTATTAATAGTAAATTGGTCCATATTTGAAAAGCATGTGACAACAGGGTGCCTGTGTTTATAAAAATAGCATTAGCAGACTCTAGCTGTAATATCTAATAGGAAAGGCAATGAACTGGTGTAATTGGAGAGTTGTATTAATGTAAGGTTATCAATAAATTGATAAAAGGGGGAATATGTAAGGGAAAAATTATGATTTGAATGCTGACCACCTTTGTAAGAAGATGGCTCATGTGGCAGGGTACTGTTACCACAGACAAATACAGGAAAGCTCTAGAACAGGATGAGCTCCTCACCCTTCAGTCTTAGATAAGGAGAAGGATGGCTACATGTTCTTTGCTACCTTTAGTGACAGGAGCCTATTCTTGCAAGAATAAGCCCTTTCTTTGCTTGCTTCAGTCAGGTCTCTGGCTGTCTTTATTTTTTCACCACAAGTCCTGGACCAGTAGGCTATCTTGAGGTACCCTAGAGCAAGATACTGCCCCCAACAATGCTGTCTTGATGCTGAAAACATAGCTTTCCTTCGCTGCACTGTGCATGGATTAAATGTAGAGGAAGCATTTCGTTGGGGTGCTCTGAGTATTGTGCTGTTTTTCACAATGGAAAAAAGTCACTTTCACTTTGATGTTTTTATGTAGCTTGGAAGTGCAGCTAATTCCAGAGTTTTAGCTGAAAATGTGGTAGGATATCCCAAGACATAGGTAGTGGTATTGCAGATCCAACTGATTAGATATTCCACCTCATTATAAAAAAGTTTGAGTACGCTTGGTGGCTGGTTTGGTGTAAAGTTTCATTCTCCTTTTTAAACCAAATGTTCATTTTTGTTAAAATCACAGAATGTTTTTGTTAAGAGAATTCCCTTAAGAACAGCAGCCACTGTGATGCAATGCAGGAACAAGCCTTAAACATATGCTGAAAGAACACTGTCAGAATGGCCCTGTTAAAACTCACAGGGACATATGTAAACAAATGAGAAAACACAATGCACAATTTAACACAGCCACAGTTATTTTTCTAAGCCCTGCATTGGACTGACAATCTGTCCAGGGTCCCGTCACTAAAGCAAATAGTAATAATAAATTGTATGAATTTTTTTTTTAATCTGGGAATTTCCAGCATTGATGAACTGCAGATTACAAAAAAACCAATGGCCTTTAATCACTTCTGTCAGACTTCATTTATACCTGAGCTGTCTAGTCTTTCCTTGTGGCTATAGGTTCTCATCCCAACAAAACAGGAGTGAACTGATTAACATATTAAAAGACTGCAACTAAATAATTAAGAATCATCCTTAATTTATAGTAAATTCTTAGGTTCCCTCTATAGTTAATAAAATAATTATGAATAATTTCTGTATGTTAAAGGCTCCAAATTGTATTTGATATGAGAAAGAAGAATATTGTTTTGATTGAATTGGAAATGGCTATCCAGGTGGTTGTTTCATAGATTTCTTCTTATTACTTCAGCTGCTCCCATTTAGGGGTTGCCACAAAGGATCATCCGTTTCCATTTCAACATCTCTCCTTTGCACATGTCCAAATTCAGCATGATCTTGTTAGACCAAAGCAGAGGTTTATTGACGTGGTGAGAGAGGACATGCAGGTGGTTGGTTTGAAGGAGGAAGATGCAGATGACCGGAAGAAATGGAGACGGTTGATCCACTGTGGCGACCCCTAAACGAGAGCAAAAGATATAATCCACCTTTGTCAATCTTCCTCCATTCTTATGTCACCCTGTGCTCAATCGTCTTCTAAAACTACAGTATCTCACAAATGTGTGTACACCCCTCACATTTCTGTAAATATTTTATTATATCTTTTCATGGGACAACACTCAAGATAAGGGCAGCGGTGGCCTAGTGGTTAGGGCGTCAGCTGCATGATTGAAGGATCGGGGGTTCGAACCCCTTCCAAATGGGCTGCCCTGAGGTACCCTTGAGCAAGGTGCCATCCCTGTTCCGCTCCTCCCTGCGATGGGCTGGCGACCTGTCCAGCGTTCATCCCCCGTCCTCGCCCTGTGTGCGCTGGGTTGGACACCAGCACTCCCCTGCGACCCAGTTTGGGACAAGCGGCTGGAAATGGAACACTCAAGATATGACACTTTGATACAATGTAAAGTCATTGGTGTACTCACTTTTGTTGCCAGTGGTTTAGATACAAGCTGTGAGTACACCAATGACTTTACATTGTATCAAAGTGTCATATCTTGAGTGCTCAACACACCACTGTTATACAAGGTGTACACACTGACTACTTTGCATTGTATCAAAGTGCCATATCTTCAGTTTTGTACCATGAAACGATACAATAAAATACTTATAGAAATGTGATGGGTGTACTCACTTTTGTGAGATACTGTATGTATTCACTACCACCATTTCCATGCTTTTGGCAAAATCTACTAAACATCTGACCTCCTGTATTACACTTGACAATGATGACCTACCCATCACCTCCTCATCGCTTCTGTTTCCCTTAATAACGTGCCCATTAAAGTCAGGAGCCCATTAAAGACTGGTGGCGATCATTGTTTCAGGCCTTGACTGATCTGGTATAGAAATGTTATTGTTCTAAATATATTGATTTTTAATAAAAGTTTTACACTGGATGCTCTTCCTGAAATAACACTCCTCATTTATCTGTGCAAAAAAAAATATGCTGGCTGTGGAAAAATATGGAGCCACTATGGATCCCTAGTGGCTGAGTTTAATTGTTTGACATATATAGTATCTTAAATTAATATTATACAATGGCATGTTTCCCACTCCACCACTCCCTCAGGTATGCCGGTACACAGTTTACGGTTTCTAGAGTATCTTGTGTTCACGTTGAGATTTACATTTACATTTACGGAATTTAGCAGACACTCTTATCCAGAGCGACTTCCATGTCCTAATTACAGGGACAGTCCCCCTGGAGCAACTCAGGGTTAAGGGTCTTGCTCAGGGACCCAGTGATGGTAGTGCTAGAGGCAAGTACCCTACCACTAGACCACCACCACCACCCGTATTTACATTTACGGCACAGGAACCCAGTGGTGGTAGTGCTAGAGGTGGTTCAAACTTGGGACCTCTTGAGCCATAGGTCCATAGGCAAGTACCCTACCACTAGACAACCGCCACCCCCAGATTATGAACCTATCTGTACCTGGCTTTTGGTTTTGACTCCTTGCTTTTTGTTTCCTAATGTAAAGTTTACTTGTTCTATATTAGCTTTTTTAACACAAAATATACCTGATTTATCTGAGTTTATCAGTTCCCTGAGCATGTATCTTGTTTCACCTAGTCCTGGATCCAAACCAAGGACATTAGAAATACTATATGTGAAATAAATCAATGTACAAAGTAGTCAATACTAATAATACAAGTGTTGGTAAGATAAGAATATATGACTGTATAAGAACACATACAGACTGAAGAAGGCAACAGATTAGGCAAAGTTACTGCAAACGTTGGAAGCTGCACTATATGAATAATTTTGCATTCAAGGCCAGATGAATAATTGTTTCACACCAAATCATTTTCAATTGGTATAAGAAGGGCCAACAGAGATTAAACATTGTTAACCAATGGTAAACTTTTTTTAGCATGTGTTTTAGGCTCAAACTTACATAAACAGAGCAAAAAATGTAATGAGTTGCACATGTAATATCTCCACCTATTTCTGACATAAGCCTCTGATGTTTTGTGTAGCCTTTCCTCAAATACATTTACGTAAGACAGAGAAGTACATTTCATGTATTATCCATTCCCACACTCAGGCTTAGTCAGGTTTAATACACATTGGTCCTCAATTTTACTGCAGATATGTTCAACCTGGTCTCCCTTCTAGAACTAACAATTGTTATATTGAGAGATCCCATGGAAAAAACAGCCAAAGACTTGCCTATTCACTCATTGTTATGTTAATTTGCCTCCTTTGTAGAGTGTATGGCTTGAACTCTCATAGGATTTAGGAGCGAGGTGAAAGGGTTATGTCAAGATGTGGACAGGACTTTCAGTTTAGGATAAAACTATGTTGCTATCAAACCCTTATGCTTTTTTGATGTTTCACCTGTCAGATGACCAGTTGGCTGTTTTATTCTGTAAATGTGCAGGAAGGGAAGGTGATCCAAAGAGCCGCTGCAGTAACATTTTACACATACAAAATATAATGTTTTAAGCCACTCTACTAGCATCAGTTTCATTCATTGACTTTCAGAGAATACCCTGCACAGTTAATCAATGCTCTTAAGGGGAAAAAAGAATGACCATTAAATCCAGTTTTCCAGAGGGATTATAAATAGGGCTGTGGATCCAAGTCATGAGCAAAATCAAGTTAAATGTTTCTCCTGAGATGTTACAAGGATGAAATTGCAATGCTATGCACGAATGGGGACAGTCAACTACCTGTGGCTGTACAAGCAGATTGCAGATTGGGGGCTGTGATTCTCCTGTTGTGAAACCTAGAGACAGTGTATTGAGTAAAAGCCCCCTCTGCCCTCCCCCACTCTCTCTCTCCCCCTTCATCTCTCTCTCTCTCTCTCACTCTCTCTCTCACACACACACACACATACACACACTCATACGCTCTCTTTGGTGAAGCAGGCACTCGGCAGTGGGATGAATTCTGACTACTAAAGAGGGAGAACGACCAGCAAGCCGTCAGCTTGCGAAGGAGAGGGGAAAGGATTCAGGCGTCAGTGTGTAAATCTACAGACACCGATCTAGAAGAAAGACGCTTGCTGGTTGGGCGAGACCAATGTGGCTTTTCTCAGCATAAAAAGGTAGCCTTCGTTGCTCATTGTGGATCCTGGACAAACAAGAAGGAGGTACTGAGGCGACAAACCCCCAGTTGTCAAACACAAGAGGTGGGCTAAAGGGAAGGTCTTATGACCAGAGCGATATAGAACCAGTTCTTCTGAATGGATGAGGCATGGTCCTGTTGCCTGATGAAGCTCAACCTTTCTCCATGCAAATGCCTCTTGCAGTTCCATCTTGTTTCCACATTTTCATGTGATGTTTTTTCTTCTCTGAATGTACTTCTCATTGTGCTTGGTAACACTGCATTGAAACTGTAGATGGTGCAACCACTCTCATGGGAATGAAGGTTTCAGGGGCTTCCATTGTGTTTGGTTCTGCCTGACCACACAGCTGAGATTAAGAGAGAGCCATAGAGAAGCCTTTTATAGAAGAGGTACCCTGGATTATATGAGGACCAACAAAAACTCTTTGATATTACAGACTAAAAGGAACTGCTGGTACTGTTATCATCTGCTTTAAGGCAGAATTTACAACTGCATAAACTGTTTAGGAGATCCATTGATTACATTTCTTTTGCTAAGTATATAGTCAAGTAAGTTCTCATTTGGAGAAGAATAAAAATGACAGTCATGAAGGGAGATTCGGAGGACAGCATTGAGAGCATCAGGCCTTCAAACTTGCAAGCCTTTGCCAACACCTCCACTCTACATGGCATGAGCCACATTTTTGCCTATGGACACATGACATTTCGTCGCTTCCTGTGGACTCTGTCATTTCTTGGTTCTCTGGGTCTCCTCCTGCTTGTATGCATGGACCGTGTATCATACTACTTTGAGTTCCCCCATGTCACCAAACTGGATGAAGTTGCAGCACCTAACCTCACCTTTCCTGCTATTACGTTCTGCAATCTCAATGAATTCCGCTTCTCAAAAATCACAAAGAATGATCTTTACCATGTTGGGGAACTGTTAGCCCTTCTGAATGAGAATTACCAGATTGCAAATCCACATCTAGCAGAACCAGAGGTCCTTGCTGCTTTGAAAGAAAAGGCCAACTTTGCAAATTTCAAGCCCAAGCAGTTTAACATGACTGACTTCTACAACCGCACAGGCCACGACATCAGTGACATGCTTCTACAGTGCACCTTCCGAGGAGAGGATTGCTTCCCCCTTAATTTCACCACTGTGAGTTACTAGAGAGTTCCTGCAGATTCTCTTTCTATTTGTCTACAGTTTTATTTTTATAAGTTTATAAGGTGCAATAACAGGATAAATCTTCCTTTGCTGTAATTTACTGTACTGTACTGGCTTAGCATGGTATCCTGTTGACACATTTCTCTCTGGCTTTATATGACACTGTCTAGCACACTTTAAGCTATTCACTGTCCCAACACTCTTGATCCAGGACATTAAGTGGTAGATCATTAGTTGAGGATCGGTTATGCTGAAAAGTCTAGGCTAAAGTCTTACGTAATTATGCGGTTTAAAGAACTTTATTGTTTAGTCTCATGAACTACTTTATTTTAAATAAGCAGCAAGCAGGCAAGTGACTAGGATGAGGTAAGGAAACTAGATGACTAGACGGCAATGTGCAAAGTAGAGTCTTTGTTTCATTGAAGCTGACAAATAGTAAATGGGTAAGAATATGACAGTATTGCAGACTAAACTAGACTTTAATTTTGGTGGTAGAATAACAAATGTTTAAACAAGTTTATAAAAAGCCAATATTTATAAAAAATTATAGAAAATAAAATTAAACAAATAACCGAATTAATCTGAATGACAATATTAGCATAAAAAACATGAAATGCTTCTTTAGTGATGCCTTGGTAATGAGAAACATTTTTATAGGCCATCAGTTAGGACTAATCCAGCTGATATTCATTTGCAATGATAGGGTTCATGATTGCATTCTAAATACTGACAGATTTCAACTGTTTTCTTGGCTTTGCATGCCTTTTTGCACCTCCTTTTCTTCATGTGTTCAATACTTATTCCCTGATTCAATCTACTTTATTTCACATAATTTAATTTATGGACTTATTTGTTTTGATTTCTTTGTCTGTGTGTATTACTTGGGATGTTACAAACTTTTGGTGTACATTTCATGTCAATAGCCCCATTGGAAATGTATTTTCTGAGGAAAAAATACTTATCTTCCCTGTTGTAGTGTTGGCCTCATATGGAACTTAAAATGGTTTGATACGTACCTAAAAGGGAGAAAGTGCTTTAACTGAGCATCTTTCCAGTTCAAACACGGCGTTCCACAGGATTTACTATTAGTCCCGCTTTTATACACCTTGCGCACAATTATTAGGCAAGTGAGTGTTTTGACCATATATTCATTTATATTCTATATAACTCTGAGCTGTATAAAATTGAATGCCGTTTGGATTTAAGCATATCAGGTGATGTACAGGTGGGGTAGCGGTGGCCTAGTGGTTAGGGCGTCGGCCACTTGATCGGGGGTTTGAACCCCTTCCCAATGGGTTGCCCTGAGGTACCCTTGAGCAAGGTGCTGTCTCCGTCCTGCTCCTCCCTGCGAAGGGCTGGCGACCTGTCCAGGGTGCGTCCCCCGTCCTCGCCCTGTGTGCGCTGGGTTGGACACCAGTACTCCCCCGTGACCCCGTTTGGGACAAGCGGCAGAAAATGGATGGATGGATGGAGGTGATGTACTATGCAAAAGTTTTAGGCAGGTGTGAAAAAATGCTGTAAACAAAGAATGCTTTCAGAAATATAAATAATGATTGTTTATTTTTATCAATTTACAAAATGCAAAGTGAGCAAACAAAAGAAAAATCTAAATCAAATCAATATTTGGTGTTACTACCTATTGCCTTCAAACCAGCATCAGTTCTTCTAGGTACACTTGCACAAAGGCAGGGATTTTGTAGGATTATAGTCGGTGTATGATCAACCAGTTTTACCAAACAGGTGCTGATGATCATCAATGTCACACGGAGGTTGAAACACAGTCATGTTTGGAACGACCGACCAGCCGAGTTCCTTCAAAAACTGTCTGCAAGTGTTCCTAGAAGAATTGATGCTGTTTTGAAGGCAAAGGGTGGTCAGACCAAATATTGATTTGATTTAGATTCTCTTTTGTTCATTCACTGCATTTTGTTGATTGATGAAAATAAATGATGAACACTTCCATTTCTGAAAGCATTCTTTGTTTACAGCATTTTTTCACACCTGTCTAAAACTTTTGCACAGTGCTGTGTATTTGTATAATGAGGGAGGGTGTGGTCTAGATCAAGGTGTGCATAACTATTACGCAGCTTCTTTTCCTTCGTTTATATATTCCGACTCCAAGCTATATAAACTTGAATGCTCTTTGAATTTAAGCATATCAGGTGATGTGTATTTGTGTAATGAGGGAGGGTGTTTTAAGAAGATCAACACCCTATATCAGGGGTCACCAGCATGGTGCACCAGGATGCCCCCAAGGACCATGTGAGTCGCCCGTGGACCTGTTCTAAAAATAGCACAACTCACCAGTGAGCAGCGTCTAAAATTTTATTTTATCCTGTTGCTATTCTTCTTTAATCACATTTGCATTTATATAGATTTGAAAATGACAATATCTAAAAATAGCATTTAAAACATGTTTATTAAACATGAAGTTTAGATAGGTTTAGGTAACTGGTAGCCCTTCGTATGGCTCAGCACCCATAAGTAGCTCTCAGCTTCAAAAAGTTTGGTGACCCCTGACCTAGATCATGGTTTGTATAATTATTAGGCAGCTTCTTTTCCTCAGGCAAATAGGCTAAAAAAGAGAGATAACTGACTCAATAACATTTGAAATTGCTAAGATATTGGGGTGTGATCGCAGAACCATCCAACGGTTTGTGGCAAATAGTCAACAGGGTCGCAGGAAGTGTTGAGTGAAAAAAAGTCCCAAACAAACTGCCAAAGATTTGAGAAGGATCAAACATGAAGCTATCAGGATGCCATTATTCTCCAGTGCTGTCATATTCCAGAACTTCAACCTACCTGGAGTGAAAGGCAGATTCAGACTCCAAGTGAAGGTGTTCAGTGTTTAGAGACATGGCCAAGGTAAGGAAGGCTGAAACCTTCATGACTGAACATAGGTTGAAACGTCAATATTGGGCTAAGAAATATCTCAAGACAGATTTTTCAGAAGTTTTTTGGATTGATGAGATGAGAGTGACTCTTGACGGACCAGATGGATGGGCTAGTGGCTGGATCAGTAATGGGCACAGAGCTACACTTCGACTCAGACACCAACCAGGTGGAGATGTGGAGGGAGGCTATGGTTGCTGCTGCACATAAAGTTGATTGCCAACAGATTCAGAAACTGACAGGCTCCATGAGTGGAAGGCTTATGACTGTTATTGTGACTGTTTTTCATTTAGTTGTGTAATAATTCTGCATGCTAATAGTTGCCTAATAATTGTATATATGTATTCACATATATGTCTTCTCCTGAGAATGTTATTATTCACGTTTCCTTTGTAAAATTTTCAGGTTTCAGGTTTTTTTACATTTTGGATTGACTGATAGCACTGCATTTGTTCCATATTAAAATGAATCCAAAGAATACTCACATCCCTAATGACTGCGCACACAGTGTATGATTCCTTTTAGATCATGTTATTAGAAAACATGCAGTCCACACACAATTACAAATATCTACAGAGCCGAATGATACAATTGTATTAAATAAACTCACAACCAGCCTGTCTAGTACCACTAACTGGGTGAACTCTTGTTTTCTAAAAATGAAATGATGAAAATTGTATGAATGGTTATGAAACAAAGAAATCACAAGTTTAAAAAAAAATAGGCTGCCTGTCTCATTTAGAGATTTTAAAATTCTGTTTCTGGTTTTCAAAGCTCTCACTGGATTAGCAGCTTCACATTATGGAATGTCTAGCTATTATACACTCCTAAACATGGTGAGCTACATCTAAATGTATGAAAAGTGCTCTATTAGTCTATTATTATTATTGTTAGTAGTAGTAGTAGGAATAGTATTATTATTACCAGATCAGTCAAACTAGTCTAGACTAGACTAGACTAGGGGCAGCTGTGGCCTAGTGGTTAGGGTTTTGGCACCAGGATCAGAAGGTCATGGGTTCAAATCCCAGACCAGTAGATTGCTCTGAAGTACCCTTGAGCAAGGTACCGTTCCCCATCACTGCTCCCTGGGCACTTTCAATAGCTGTCCCCTGCTGCATGTGTGTGTATGGCTGAAATGCAGAGGCTTAATTTCGTTGTGTTGTGCTGTGCTGCATTTCACAATGACAAGAATAGTCACTTTCACTTGGGACCTGGATTGCTGTCTCCCACTGGGGAAAAAGGATAATTCATTTAGGCTCTGCCTTTGAAAATGATGTGTATTTTTTTTTTATTATTTACATACAGAGTGGGGAAGTGAAACTTGTTCACAATACATTACTTAACATGTACGTGGAGACACACCCTAATGCCAAGTGTAAACTGAAGAACTTAGAGCTGTTCCCCTGTGATCCAATCACCCAACACAGGAGGTCTTTTAAACAATAAGTGGATCTTTTGTGCAGAAAAAGGGAACTTTTAAAAATAATTTATAGATGGAGATCGATTGTTAGGGTGAAATGTGTGAGGTTATTATTTTTTTTTCTGTTTAGAATATAGAAGAACACAAGGCATGACAAGAATGCTAATGCAAATAGAGTTGTTCCATTAGCATTTATCTAAGAATATTTTCTCACATAAATTAATTTTGTGGGTCAGTTTTTGTAATGAAACATTACAAAAAAAAGTGAAAGAAATATTGTAATTTTTGCTCCAGACAAGTTTGAAGACCTTAAACAGGGCTGAGCACTTTTTCAGGCTACTGTATTAATATTTGTTATATTTTGCTTCTATCTAGATTAATGCACTGTAAAATACGAGTGGCATAGACTTGATCTTATATCAGTGGCTCCCACACATAGGCTGCCCTTTTTTGACTCCCTACAGTGTATATATGGTCACAGAGATATATTTCAAACTATTTTACTATTTTTTATATATATGTATATTTTACTAGTTGTATTCTCCAATGTGGTTCTATTTTTTTATTTAAAAAAATGTTTTACACTGAAACAAATTAAAAAGGGTATGTGGTGGCATTGCAGTTGCATCATGCAAATAATACCCCACAGGACTCTTTCCCGGATTGCTTCAGAAGTATGGTAAACATTGTGCATCAAGGTTTGGTGATTGATATTATATGGTGGTACGCTTTCTTTCCTTAGTATCATACAGTGATGACTTGTGTATTAAATGAAGCTGCCCTACATCAGTAATTTAACAGATAGTGTTTAACATATATACCTGCTTTTTGCCTAGTAGGACCATTTTTTACAACAGTAAAGACTTGTAACCTTATCTGTTTACTCACTGTTAGAGGTTTGCCTTCTTTGTAGAGACCAGGGGATGAAATCTCCCTTCATTTGAGACTGGAAGGTTAAGAAGGGTTAGCTTTAAAGATACAGAAAACATTCAGTTTCAGAATAGCAGCCTTCAATGGACGAGCTAGCTTTTAAATGACCAGTCTGCCCTAACAGGGCAGCGGTGGCGTAGTGGTTAGGGATTTGGTCACAGGATTGGAAGATTGTGGGTTCAAATCCCTTACCAGTTGGTTACCTTATGAAAGCAAGGTAACCTCATCATAGGTGCCCCCTGGTGCATGGGTTAAATGCAGATGTCCAGTTTTGTTGTGGTTCACTGTGTGCTGTGCTGTGACCTTGCAATGAATAGTCACTTTCACTTCCACTTAATACCTTAGTCTTGAAATGTGAATCCATTGCTAACCAACAGGACAAATCCAGCTGAATGTATTTCCTGAGATGTCATAAGGATAAAATTGCAATGCTGTGCATGAATGGTGATTACCTGTGGCTGTACATGCAGATTGTAGCTTGAGGGGTGTGATTCTCTGTTGTGAAATCTGAAGAGTGCGTATTGAGTAAAAGTCTCCTCTGCCCTCCCCCACTGTCTCTTTCTCCCTCTATATTTCGTTCTTTCTCTCTTATGCACACACTAACTCTCTTTGGTGAGGCCGTTCTTCATCAGTAGGATGGATTCTGGTTTACTAAAAAGATGGAATGAAGCAGAGGGACAGACGACAATCTGTCAGCACGTGAAGGGAGGGGAAACGACTCAGGCTACAGTTTAAAAATTTACAGATGCTGGTCTGGAAGAAAGAGGCTTCCTATTTAGGCAATGCCAATGTGGCTTTTCTCAGCATAACAATGTAGGCTTCATTGCGTATTGGGGATAATAGAGAAAACAAAGATAATCAGATGACTTCAGTTGTCAAACACTAAATGAATGGAATGTAATGTAAACACAAGAGGCAGGCTAAGGGGAGGTCTTTGACACTTCGATTTCATTTGATGAAAGACATGAAGAGGAGGAGCTAAGATGGAGGAAGGATGGAAGCAGTTAAGAGCAACAGACAACCACTCATTTTAATCTTCTCATTCATATGTCCACTGCATACGGATATGATCCTGTTGGCTACTGAAAGCTTGTCTCCTCCTTTTTCCACATGAACATCTCTATTGCTGCTTCTTCTGGTTTTTCATCTGATGATTTATGTTCTCGGAATGAACTTTTAATGTACTTGGTAACACTGCATTGACACTGGACTGGACTCCATTTTTGTAGGATTGAAATTTCCTCTGCTATATAACTCATTCAAAGCAGAGTAACGATGACGGACAAGAAGGAAGATTTAGGGGACAACGCTCAAAACTTGAACACTCAAAAGCCATCTAACTTGCAAGCCTTTGCCAATGCCTCCACTCTGCATGGCATAAGACATATTTTCGGCTCAGAAAAAATGACATTCAGGGGCTTCCTGTGGACTTTATCGTTGCTGGGCTCTCTGGGTCTCCTTCTGCTCGTATGCATGGATCGTGTATCATACTACTTTCAGTTCCCCCACATAACCAAACTGGAAGAAGTAGCCACACCTAACCTCACTTTCCCTGCTATTACTTTCTGCAATCTCAATGAATTCCGCTTCTCTAAGATGACAAAGAATGATCTTTATCATGCTGGGAAACTGTTAGCACTTCTCAAAGATAATTACCAAATTGCGAAGCCAAGTCTTGCTGATTTAGAATTCCTTGCTGCTTTGAGAGAAAAGTCCAACTTCACCAACTTCAAGCCCAAGAAGTTCAATATGACTGACTTCTACAACCGCACAGGCCATGACATCAGAGACATGCTTCTCAAGTGTACCTTTCAAGGGCAGAACTGCTTCTCTTTCAATTTCTCCACCGTGAGTAAGAAGACTTTTCATGTATTTCATAATCCTGCTCGTGGTGGCGTGCAGAATCGAATAATGAAAATTTCCTGCTCAGCACATAAAAATGGGTTGGTTACCATTTGATGAGGATCAGGTTTATGGAGTAAAGTAATGACTGAATTTTGTCTGCAGGGGAAACAGATGGTGTTGCTATAAATAGATTCCGCAAACAACTTTATTTATTAGAAAAAGACCAAAAGTCTAACAGAATAGAAAGTATCCAGAAATTAGTAGTTCAAGGTTTTTCAGAGTAAAGGTAAAATGTATATCTATCAGATTTAATATGATTTATTTAAAAATCCTTTAGTCAGTAACCTGATGTTCATTGCATTTTCCTGTAGACCTATGTCAACAATGCTCTGCCAGGTCTGTATCGCACTATTTCCTGCTCATTTAAGAAGTTATTGTATTCACTGGTTTTTTTTTCACCATGTGAAATACATACACAGTGTGGTTTAAAATAAACAACTGATCATTAGATCAGATCATTAGATCAAACTCCATAGTTTATTCATTAGAATGTATTGGATGTTGATTGTATTTGCATAGTGTGAGGTGAAGTGCCTAGCATTTGAGTTTTGAAGCATTTGGTTAAATTTGAACTGCTTAGATTAATCTGTAAAGAGATGAAACTGTGATGAATAATGTCCAGGGACCACACCTTTTCCCACACTTTCCTTATTATATTACTATGGTACTCTTGTTTATTTATTTTTTCTGTAAAACATTAGTTAAAAAAATCTACTGGGTTTTTTACGTACTTCTAAGCAAACTTTGACCTAACCTCTCTGTTCTTAAAGCCAATGTACACTTTGCATCTCTTGCTAAACCTCCTAACATCTTTATTTACATCCTTAATATCCTGAAGAGTATTAAGTCTTTTTGATCCATGATGGATAGATTTATATCAAATTTGGTACTAAGCAATATGGATGTTTTTTTTGGCATGTGTGTTGTATCTATGAAATTTCCTTCTACTAACTTATATGGTACTGGAATGTAGTCAATAGCACCTTTCTGCAATATAATAGTAAAAGCATTGAACTATGCATGACAATATTGAAGATTTTTATACTTTTCATACTTTTATTTTTTACTATATTTTGTGAATAAATATTGGAAGTATGAGAACGCAAATGCAACCATGCCTCTGCACTGGAGGTTTGGGCTTTGGAAAAATAGAGGCAAAAGGCCAAGAGTTGTGGAAAGTAGAGATGGGTGTGATCTGGTCTGGAAAGAGATGTATGAATATATGGCCCCTACCCAGATTTAAGGGAATATTACCTAGACTGGCTGGGTGTTGCTTATTGTCCACAGAGGTTGGGACAATGAAGACTGCTGTGTAAAGTATTCTCATTTTGAGAGCTGCTAAAAGCTAAATTATTCTTCACAATATCAATGTTGAAGAGCTACCGGATTGCTGGGAAACTACTGCAGATGAATATGCATTGCAATGTTTTCATGGATTACATCCTTATAAACTGTTTCATTGTATCTGCATATTGCATATTTATTTCCTTTATAAATGTTTCTCTTCTTCATAAAAAAAAAATAGTTATTAGGTAAATAGCCAATGCTGCCACTGAGAAAAAAAAATAATTCTATTTTTCTGTAAAGGTATAGTGACTAGTGCAGAAGTTCTTACCCATCCATATAACTAGTGTACATTTGTTAATATTGATATAGAATGAAAATCAAATATCATACTATTTAGATCTTAAATATCGTGATGAGTACTTTACACCGTTACACAACAAAAACCACATCTGGCTGTTAAAGGTCTCACTGTTTTAATCTCTCATGGCTGTCATGAGGTTTAACTGTTCAACAATGAATCAGTAAGCTTTTCTTGTTTTATGACTGTATTTTTTTTTTTTTTTTAGATTTTTTGGGGACTCCAAATTATAGTTGGAAGCATATAAGAGCTCATATACTATTCTGACTACACTTTTAACATTTGAAATGTTTCTGATCCAATAAATATAATTGCATATTCTCCTTTAGATGTTAATACATTGTTTTCTATTATTTTGGCTTTAAGACTGATTTTTTTAAACTGTAATAAAAGTTATACTGTAACATTGTAACATTATCTTGTTACTTGACATCTGTAAAGGAGTGGAATGTATAAGGCAGGAATTCAGTGGCCAGTTCCTGATGTTGAAGTAATGAATGGAGAGTAAATGGAGAAGCTTAAGGGTCTAAGCCACTCTGACCAGGGCCAAATTCTGACAGCGAGAAGACTGGGTAAGAGCATCTCCAAAATGGTGGGTTTTGTGGGGTATTCCTTGTATGCAGTAGTTAGTTCCTTCCAAGATTATTTGTTTTAAGGGCTACCAGTGAACCAGCAATAGGGTCATAGCCATCCAAAGCTCAGTAGTGCATATGGGGTGCTAAGCCTAGCCCATCTGGTCCAATCCAACAGAATAGTTAATGTAGCACCAATTGGTGGCTGTGATAGAAATGTGTCAGAACACATAGTAGAGCATCACACCTGCAAGAAAGTGCCTTAAATGGGTATGTGAGTATCTGAACAAAACCATCAAAGAAAGAAAGAAAGTGGCCTTGCCTGATAAATCATGTATTCATTAACATGCTGTGAATGGCTGGTTTTGTCTGTGTAACGCACCTATGGTGGAGATGATGCACTGTGGGAAGATGGCAAGCTGGTAGTGTGATGTACTGGACAATGTTCTGCTGGGACAACTTGTGTCCTTTCATTTATGTGGATATTAGTTTGACACATACCACATACTGGCACATGGCTGCAGTACGCTACTTTACGGCTGTAGTATTTCTTAAGGGCATTGGCCTCTTTCAGCAGGATGGTGCTCCTGCAAAACACCTTCAGAGGTCTTGCATCTGAGCTGTTTTGGTGGCATGGGGGACCTTCACATTATAAGGCAGGTGGTGATGATGTTATGGCTGATCATTGTATATAAAAGTACAGATTTTGTGATGTCACAAAAACTGTGAATTTAAAGTGAGCTGTTCTCAAAATGTAGCTCCATAATACGGAGCTTGGGAGAGAGTGATGCATTTTAACACTTTCCCAATGTTCATAGCACAATTATACTAGCTCTCGAAGAATTTCTAATCGTTTTCTCATTCATTCTAATGGAGCAAGTAATATTTAAATAATGAGAAAATGGTTTGAAACTCTGAACTGTCTCAGCATGATCAGCAGTACGATTGATTCTTAGTAAAATTTTGCTGCAGGCAAGCTGTCGTTCTTATAATACAGTATAAAACTGTGTAAAGCGGAACACTTTTATAAGGAAGTTGTTTACTTAAGGAGAGTGCACTGATTTGCAGCCCCTCAGTTTGCCTGGAAAGAAATGGATGTTTCCTGGCATTGGCTCAGGTGCAGTCATTTCATATCACTCTCAGTTAAAAGAACGTCTTACAAGAGTGGGTTTTGCAGATTTAGTAGATTTCACAGGCCCTTATTGATTTGATCTTGCTTCAAATCCAGTCATCTCTGGCATTCAGAAGGAAGTGGCTCAGCTGCTTGTTTTGCTTATCAACCACAGTTTTGCAGTCAATTTATCGAAAGATTCAGCCCGTGATTTGGGACACATCTTATAGGTCTAGATTTAAAGCATTCTCCTCTGTCACTTCAGTAATTTCCCCTGTACTTTTTAGTTCGAGTTGGAGCTTTCTTCATTTACATGAGTGTTGCCAGGCAACAAGGCTTTGCCTCACCATAGCAAATCATTCATGGGTAATTGCTTTTGTTGTGCATAATGACAAACATTTGCTAGGTCATTGGGATGACACAAAAGTAGTCACTTCTGTAGCGTGTGCTCATACATGCTGTATTTTTGCACAGCAGCATAATTAATGGCTGCTGTTTGGTATCTAATCGCTGACAGAATACCTTTAGAGCTGTGCCGTCATGCTAACTTCCACACCATGCATCTGACTTCTGGAGTGGGTGCTGTTTTGACACAGCAGAGAAGTTTCAGTGTGTTTGTGCATTTTCATACATGCACAATGCGTTACGTGTTCCTATGAAGTGCTTGGTTTCATGTTTGGGATCCATATGGATTCAGGGAAAGTGCATAGTGCAACTAATGATGAAAAAAAAACAAACAAAAAAACATTTGTAATTCACTTCACTTGCTTCTCACTACCAGTACCACAGCAGTTGACTTAAGAACTACATAACTGAGAAACGCCATCAGCAGCTGAGCTCTTTTATTAGAAACCTCATGTCATTTGCACCTGCAGATTCAGTAATCTGACTTGATCAGTGCAGCATCTATGAACCAATTGCAGAAGGGTGAAACAGTTTAATATAAACATACGTGATTGTTTTTCCTTCTCATCAAGTGAAATGAAGGCAGTGATTTTACAGTTCTTTCTCTCAAGCTTGGAACACCTTATCAGATCACAATTACATTGTATCAAATTGTCTAAATGGTATAGTGCAAAGTGCTATGAGTAATGCAATTGGATGTCATAAGGGACAAGCTGACAGTAGAACAACTTACACACATGCACATGCGCTTCTACAAAGATTAGTCAGTTTTATATGGTAACTTAATAACTAAAGTGCATTTCCTGAAGAAAATGGAGACTTTTGTGCAGCTCATGCATTTCTCCTGTTGCTGTGTGATCTATCTAGGTTACTAAATCTAATTGTTTCTGTGGTGTTGTTAGATGTTTCAGGTAGCTGCTAGGATTTTCCTGGGTCTTTACTGCAGTACCCCAGTGGTTTCTAGGGCATTGCCTACCAGTTGCCATGGTATATGTGGAAGTCACTTGGGAGTCGCTTGGAGGTTGCTACGATATTCCAAGTGGTTGGTTGAGTGCTGTTATGTGGTATCCCATGTCACTGATGGAGTGTACTAATGTGTAGTACTAATCATTCTCATGAAGTGAGGTGCACAAACACCCTTAATGCACATTTTGTGTCCATTGTGCTGAAATAGCTCCCCACACTCTTCTCCCAGTTTTCATATCTGATGGTATTAGTTTACATTTACAGCATTTAACAGACACTCTTATCCAGAGTGACTTACATTTCCTAATTACAGGAAGCAACTCAGGGTTAAGGGTCTTGCTCATGGACCCAGTGGTGGTAGTGCTAGAGGTGGGATTCAAACCTGGGACCTCTTGATCCATAGGACCACCGCCACCGTGGAGATAGTGTAGTAGCACTTATGATGGAGTTGTGTATTTCTATGTACTTTTCAGTGTAACTGATCTATGTGCATTCTGACTGGATTAATTAAATGTGTGTGTGCAGGTTGTGCATCTCACCCCCTCATAATCAATTATGCCATTTTTGATCAATTAGTAATTTTTCTGTAATTATGGAGATTTGCAGGAGGATGGCACTTTGCTTCTGATGGGTTTCTGTTCTTACCAAACTGTCTGAAAGTTCCGGTCCATAGTCAAGTCCCTGACCATTAGCAAACAGATTCCCAATTAAGAATGTAGTGAACTTGTACATTAGCAAGTGTAGTAAACATTTTTCATAAAATTGCATAGGAGCAGTCTCCTGGAGAACCTCCTATCAAACTATTAGCAACTCCCAAAGCTGGCAAACTCTCTCTTAGATTTAAGCATGTAGGTTGACTCTGTATATTCAGCATAGTACTTATCATAATCAATTATTCATATTGATGGCACTCAGAGTGATTTACTGAAAGTGTCATTTTCACTTTAGCTTGACTCTAAAACTTCCTATCAGGACTATTAGCACCTCTTAAATGGGCTCAATTGATTAACTGTAAGCATCCATGAAAGAAACCAAATGATTTTCAAAACCGCTGACTCAGGTCTGAAAAGACTTTTGTCTTCTTTCAAACGCTACAGCCTCATGACAGCTCTCAATGCTTTTGAATGACTCATAAAATGTCACCTTAATAAATGAGTTTTACAGTTAGTTTTAAAATACATACAGTACTGTGCAAAAGTTTTAGGCAGGTGTGGAAAAAATGCTGTAAATAAAGAATGCTTTCAAAAATGGAAGTGTTAATAATTTATTTTCATCAATCAACAAAATGCAGTGAATGAACAAAAGAGAATCTAAATCAAATCAATATTTGGCGTGACCACCCTTTGCCTTCAAAACAGCATCAATTCTTCTAGGTACACTTGCACACAGTTTTTGAAGGAACTCGGCTGGTAGGTTGTTCCAGACATCTTGGAGAACTAACCACAGATCTTCTGTGGATGTAGCTTCCTCACATCCTTCTGTCTCTTCATGTAATCCAGATACACTGGATGATGTTGAGATCAGGGCTCTGTGGGGGCCAGAAGAACTGATGCTGGTTTGAAGGCAAAAGGTAGTAACACCAAATATTGATCTGATTTAGATTTTTCTTTTGTTCGCTCACTTTGCATTTTGTAAATTGATAAAAATAAACAATCATTATTTATATTTTTGAAAGCATTCTTTGTTTACGGCATTTTTTCCACACCTGCCTAAAACTTTTGCACATTACTATGTATATATATATATATATATATATATATGGGACATTTGTATGTTAATACTTTGATGTTAGATATTAGCTTATACTGTTAATAATGTGAAAAAACATATGACAGGTATTATTTAAGTGCTAGTTGTAGTTTTAATATTAATTACATATTAAATACATATTTAATATTTCATCTGAATGGTGGACAAGCAAGATATTATGAGGGGGTCTTAAAATATCTATACTTATTTTTCACAGACAGAAATATTAATTTTTTCAATTAACGTAATTCTTTCAACCAACAAAAATCTGCTAAGATCTGAAATGAAAAAGGCAAAAATACTTGAGTATTTCAAAAGGGGACCAGAATCATATAAACTTTCTGGTTCTAATGTAACCTCAAATCCATGCTACACAGATTTTAAGCTGTGATAAAAGCAAACTTTTATATACAATTTAAACTTATTTGGTTCTTAACTTTGGTCTCTGGCTGTCCTGTATTAGGCAAACAACATTAATTACTGTTGAATTTTTCTGCAGGCCCCTAAGTTGCTTTTCTGCCAGTGTAAGGGCTAAAACTGTTACTTATATTGCTGGCACTCTGTATGTGCAATGCTGAGACAGTACAGATCTGTGAATGAGAGGCGTGAGAACTCTAAATCTTCACAAATTTCAATCGTCAAGAAGAATTAGCCAAGAATATAAGTTATATATACAAATGCCCCAAAGATTGCAGCATCACCTGAAACAGCTGGCAGAGTGAGAGACCCAGGTGGAGACCCAGATAGATTATAAATTACAATATTCTAACTCACAACTGATCTCCTTAAAAATGAGTGCGCTATAGCACAGGTCTACACTTGTACTTGAGGGTCTCTTGCACTTGTGTTTGAGTCTGTTGGAAGCAAACAATACTCTTTTTTATTTTTAGTTTGCTTTTTTAGTTTATTTTAGTTTGCTACCACAATGTGCATATATGTTCACTAGTCAAGGGAAGAAAAAACACATTTCGATGTAATGTTGGTGGAGACACCATACCAGAAATGTGTCGCATGAACTGCAGGATGAGTCATCTTAGTTTGATAGCTATAAGCACTGGAAGCAATTGCAAGTGGGCTTTTACTGAGCAATTCCATAAGCCATCTTCAGAATAAACTAACAACCTCAAAAATGATCTGAAGTAGTTCCAGGCCGGTATATCACTGTAAACAGCAGAGCATGTAGATAGGATCAGTATATAGAAACACAAAACAAAAAATAGGAAGCACACAGGACTAGAAAATGTGACCCAAAAATGCTAGGACACAAGCGAAATGATATTGTGCAGGTCACACAAGTACGGGTATATTGATAAATGGCACTCTAAACTACAGGGTAATTAACAAGAAACAAGTGCAAATACTAAAAACAGGAGGGACTAAGGTGGCGCTTAGGCAAGAAAAGTGCAATGTGTTGGTTACATGACCTTTGACCAAGAGTTATAGGATGTATTTGCTTGAGTTGATTGGCAGTTAAGGAGATTTAACAAGTAACCAAAAATAGGTCTTCACATTCTCTTCCCTTCACGGAACTGATGAAAATTTAAAGCCCTATTAAATGTGTGTGTGAAATAGAACCATCTTTAATTATTACTATGAGTTCACATTTTAGGAGCTGTTCATGCACGAGTCCATACTGCCTCTTTGGAATAACTGATGAATCTAGTCTTATCCTTTGAGCTGAGATAAAGCAATGGTATCTTTTTAACATTGTATTTGTGATCATACCTTCTACCTTACCTTCTGCTGGGGCAGCGGTGACCTAGTGGTTAGGGAGTTTGGCCATAGGATCAGAAGTTTGTGGGTTCAAACCCCTTACCAGTAGGTTTCCCTGAGGTACCCTTGAGCAAGGTACCGTACCTGTCACCGATCCTCGGGTGCTTTCATAGCTGCTGCACGGTGTTTGTGTGCATGGGTTAAATGCAGAGGTCCAATTTTGTTGTGGTTCACTGTGTGCTGTGCTGTGACCTCACAATGATAAGAATAGTCACTTTCACTTTAAGGCCTTACAAGGCTCATATTGGTGCACTCACCTTACATTTTCCCACACCCTCTCCCATGATCAGTATTCAGCCTGCTTAAAGACAGTCTATGAGACAGACCTTTCATTTTGAATGTAGCAATAGTGGTGTAGAGGGTGGCATGACTGTATATTATTGTTATCGCAATAAATTATGTCAGCTTATGGCGTAAACCCTTCCACAACAGCGACCAACTGCTTATTTAATTGAAAAAGATTTAAGGGGCTACTAAGTCTTGTAGTCATCTAGGGTTGGACCTATCATCAGATTGCATGTTCAATCCCCACAGACATCTGTAGCCTATGGTCCAAGGAGGCTTAATTGGCCTCACGCTCTTTGAGTGGGTTTGAAAGTCCTCTCTCAGAACAATCATTCAGAGCAATGCTAAGTGAAGCAAATGGCTGTTTAGTAATCTCCTCTATGTGATCTCTTCTATTAAGCCGTAGGAGGAATTTGCACGGATTCCAGCTTGTTAGCATCATGTTCAGGAACAAAGAAATGGCTAAGAAAATTAGCATATCATGAAAAACTATAATTATATATCCTCTTAATGCTTCTTCATCAAGGTGGTACAATACAGGGTGGCCAATCAGAACAGTCTTTTACACAGCTCTGTGAATGAGCAGCAAAGGTCCTGTTACTGGCAGTAAGAAACATGACCCACCACCATTTAAGCTGTTCTTTGGTCAGCTTGCTTTAAATAATTTTCACCTGTATGATGCCTAGTAGAGACCCTGGCAGAAGACAGAGTAGAGTGTACACTTAAGATCAAATGCTGAAAGGCGTCTTGGGTCCAAACTCTCCCCAGATGGCTGTATTATTACTAAATGTGGCTAAGTGCTGCCAGATGGAATGAAGACTGATGGCCTCTTTGCAACTCTGGAAGTGGCAGCAATCTTTCATTACCTCTCTGACTAATGTGCTGTATATCAACATCTTTTGTAGTACATGACTGCTTGTGCTCACGTACAGTCAATAGTATGTGTGTATGTCTAGAGGCTTTAGTAGTTTAATGATGCAATTTAATTAAAAGTTGGTCAACTATGCTAAAATAATCATTATTTTAATAACCCTTGATAATACTATCAACAGTTGCACCCTCAGCTCTCAAATATAACACGGGGTGGTTTGTGTCACACACTTTCTGTCATCGCGCAGAGAATACATTCATTTTTTCTTTATGAAAGTCCATTTAAGTCAGTGAGGTTTAGTTTTGTACTTTAAATATGTTTCCGCATTTGAAAGGAGTTTATTCATATATTTGCATTACTTAATGTTTAAAGTAGAAATGAAAATAGACAGCCTGGAGTTAGGATGGGGTGTTACAGAATCAGTTCATCTGATTATTATAACGCTATATAATGGTAGAATTATTTTCCTTTACTAGAGTTCTTACTAGAGTTCTTACTTCTTGTGTCATGGGTGTCATACCCTCAAGGGAACACCTTCAGTACCTTTAATTAGGGAAAAGCATTTTGCCATTTTTAAGGTGGACTGATTCTGTAGACCCTGTCCTATTTCCAGGCTTTATATTATATTATATTGATATATTATCAAAAACAAATACTTGCAGAGTACCTTATTTCTGAGAGTGCAGGGGTGGCATCTAACATGGGTTCCCATCTTAACAGTGCATAAACACTATTTTCCCTAGGCAAGATTTCAATTGTTTTTAATGTTTTCCTCTGTGTAGAGGCCAAAAGAGACAAATCGTCACGATAGCTCAGCAAATGCAGTATGTTACATGTGTCATAGCCAATATTAATTCTCAGAATGACTGCAGTTCAAATGCCAGTCCTACAAATGACTCCTGTCAAAGACTGTGGGAAAAGATTTTTTTATAATAAGAAATGAAGTCTGAGGTGATAACCAGTGTGATAAGCAGCCTGGTGTGCATACAGTTAAATCCATGTCCTTATATCCTGACATAATAAAGCTTTACGAGCTTTGCTTGCCTGGAGCACCCTGCCAGCTAGCAGTAATCCTCCTTCTCCAATTAATCTGCACCACTCAGAGGGGCCGTGCTGTGCACTGCAATTTTTCCCTACGTCAATGGCATTTTCCTCTCCATTCAAACAGTGCCTTTCTTTCACACTTCATCCACATTAATTATTGGCTTCATGAAATGTCAAATACATTTGTAATAGTATAGCGAAAACGCAACCAGTGTGGTGTAAACCAACCATCAACAAATCTTGCTATATGGCATATCATTTCTATGACTGTGTTAACAGGAGCTTTCTGTTTAAGGTGAAATCTGCTCAGATTGACCAGTTCATTCCAGAAAGAGTTATATATGGTGCCTATTCTCTATCTATGTGTGCTCAGACTTGAATTCATTTTTTGTGGCAATTCATTTTTTTGAGCAAGAATGATATTGAAAGGAAATCTTATTAGGTTATTTACGTTTGTAAATTGAGACAGAATAGGCATATGTACGTTGCTTAAGCTAAAACATCAGGTCATATTTGCACCAGCCTGTATGTGGTTACCAAATTCTGTAAATGTTAACATCTTTTTCATGATATGTCTTTTAGTTTGCCTAAACATTTTGTTACTTTTAAATGAGTAAAAATAGAATTTGCTTTGGAAATTGCTACTCAGTAACGAAAGGTTAGGGAGTTGGACCCTGATCAGAGATTGCGGGTTCAAATCCCTCACCAGTAGGTTGCCCTGAGGTAACCTTTAGCAAGGTACCGACCCCGTCACTGCTCCCTGGGCACTTTCAATAGCTGCCCCCTACTGCACGTGTGTGTATGGGTGAAACGCAGAAGTTGAATTTCATTGTGTTGTGCTGTGCTGCGTTTCACAATGACAATGGTAGTCACTTTCACTTTCAATTGTTTAGATTATTCAGTTTTAACAAGTCATTCAAAAGGGGTTGCATTTCTAGAATGTTTAGATAAACAAACTGTAATTGTGTTAGATTCCCATTTATATTTTCCTTGCTGTTTTAATGGCAAATGCATGTACCTTCATCAACTGTCACGGTCTGTCATGCCCGTGGTTCCGATCGGGCACGACAGATGGCGCTCTGCCCTGACTGAGCACACCTGGGCTTGTTAGATACAGGTGTGCTTCATAGGGGCTGCTATTTAAGCCCCGGTGTGTCAGGACAGAGCGCGGTTCATTATCGAGGCTACGCCTCACAGTTAATGGTGGCACTTTTGGTTTATATTGTTCCTTTATGTTAATAAAGTTACGTTTCGGAACCACTGGCTCTGCATTGGCGTCCTCCCTACACCCCGCCATCGTTACATCAACATTATAAACGTATAAAACATTTGCAGGATCCAAAAATCCAAAAAACCTAATAACCCGGCAAGTGTTTTCTGAATTTTAAATTGTAATTTTGACTAATATGCGAAAAAAATAGTGCTATATTTGAATTATAGTGGTAACTATACTCGCACAATCAGCCCTGAGTATATTTTTAAACATAGGCCAAAATTTTAGGCCAAATTTGTATTGTGATAGAATCTTCTGATGTGATAGAACATCAGAAATTAGGCAATAGATTTGTAGTCATTTTGTGCCATCACTCTTTCAGCAAGGAAGATTTAAAAGGCATGAAATGTTTTGGTTGTCGGGTTCCTATCACCATAATCAGAAACATCTTACTTTCTTCAGTTCTAAAGCCATTTAGCATCTGTATTGAAACCTAAATAAAAAAAAATAAAACCACAATAAATCATTGAGGTTAAATTGTAGAATTCAATAAGGATAAAACCTATTGCAGGCAACCATAACATGTACATAATTTATTTGTATTTATTTAACTGACTTATTCTAATTGTTAGTTGAATTAAAACCAGAAAAGTTTAAACCAATGTCAAAAAGGTGCTACACAGAAATGGTAAAACTATAGCAAGTGAAACCAATGCGAGTAAGAAAAAAGCAAAGATGTCATGTAGTGTTTGGTCACAGATGTGGTAGATGTATCGCCATGGTGACCAATGCTGTACTGAAGAAGTAAATGTTCTTGCACACTTTATCTGTTTCCCATGGGTCTCATTTCACCTCTAAAACTAGAGGTTACAAAATAATGTCCTCCCAAGGGATCAATACTTTTTGCCACATTTTAGGTAATTCTGTTTTGACAGACACATTTTGAAAAGATGTGTCTTTGTAGCAGTGCCATAAGTACCTTAGCTCCTATTCAAACATAACTAACATTTCTGGGATTCAACATCTCACCCATGCAGCTATCGAAAGGGTACCTCAGGGCAACCTACTGGTAGGGAATCAAACCCACAATCTTCTGATGCAGGGGCAACTCCCTAACCACTAGGCCACCGCTGCCCTACAGCTGTAAGTGTGTAAAATGGCACATATTTGGTTTTAATACCTTCTCTTTTAAAGGCTGGCTTTGTGAACATACTGTTTTACTATAATTTCCTCAGCTAAGTTTATAGACTGAGACCACTGAGGATTGTAAACCATTTGTATCCCTTTTGAATACACAAGGTGAGACAGAGCCCAGTGGGGAGAAAGAGCCATTACTTTTATTTTATTGCAGGGCTAAGTGTTTCATATTGTTCTTTAATTGTACTCACTGAGGAATTAGTGGGAATTATAAAATGTTCCCTATAAAGCAGTTTTTACCATGAATTCACCATTCTCATTTAAAGTATAAAGAAAAAATAATATGAAACAACGGACAACCAGTACAGTAGGCTTGTATGAGTTTGTGCTCTAATGGGAATGTGCTAAGTATATAATATTATTACTGGGGCTGTCAAATGATCTCTCACAATTTATCACATATTGAAATGACTATATGTATAGATAACAGCAAGCTTTACCTTAGGCTTTATCTTACCTAGTGGATAGGGAGTTGCCCCTGCATCGGAAGATTGTGGGTTCGATTCCATCACAAGCAGGGTGGCGGTGGTCCAGTGGTAGGATATTTGCCTATGAGGTCCCAAGAGGTCCCAGAGAGGCTCAAGAGGTCCCAGGTTCGAATCCCACCTCTAGCACTACCACCACTGGGTCCCTGAGCAAGACCCTTAAACCTGAGTTGCTCCAGGGGGACTGTCCCTGTAATTAGGACATGTAAGTCGGTCTGGATAAGAGCGTCTGCTAAATGCCGTAAATGTAAATATACCATCCCCGTCACTGCTCCCTGGGCGCTTTCAATAGCTGCCCCCTGCAGCACGGTGTTTGTGTGCATGGGTTAAAAGCAGAGGTCCAATTTTGCTGTGGTTCACGTGTGCTGTGCTGTGACCTTGCAATGACGAGGGTTGTCACTTTCACTTTCACTTTCAAATTGATTAATTTATTAAGCTAAATGAGTTACTCTAGTGTTAATGGCACTGATCTTTAAGCCTAATGTACTATGGTGATGTACTGTGAAATTTATATAAATGTATATAATGGAAATATGGAAATTTATACTCTGAAAATGCAATACAAATACTGACAAAAACATGTTGTTATTATTATTATTATTATTATTATTTCATATAATAATAACAACAACAATAATAATACATTTTAAACGTTAATCAACATCACCAGTCAAAAATTACAATGTGGGCTAACAAATGTAAAAGAATCAGCATCAACCAAATTTCTACTTAGTATTTTCCCCTGATTCAGGCCTCAAAAAAACCTTCAAATTGACATCTGATCAAAAGTTCATATGTAAGCCTTTTTATATAAAAGTCCCAAAAAAAGCCCACAGTGGCAGATAAGATGGAAAATACAAGAAAGGCTCAGAGTCATCTAACAGTGAAAAAAAAAGTCCTAAGACTTTTCTGCTTTGAAAAGAGTAACATGCCATCTTTGCTGTGACACAAGCAGAACCACAGTGACAAATGAACTGTTGTCAAATGCCCGAGGCCTACAGCTGCAATAGAGCTTTAAACACACACAGATTTTAAAAGTTGATTTGTTGAAAGCAGCAAAATGGGCAGGCTTAAAGATCTGAGCTACTTTAACAAGGCAAAATTTTGATGGCTAGATGAATAGGTCATATAATCTCTGAAATGGCAGGTCTTTTGGGACGTTCCAGGTATGCAGTGATTAGTATTTATCAAAAGTGGTACATGGAAAGAAAATTGATGAATCCTTTCCCAAAACTTTACTGATGTGCATAGGATAAAATGGCTAGCGACTGAAAAAGATAATATTCACTATGACAGAAAGGTCTCTGAAAACATGGTGCATTGCAACGTTTCATGGATGGGACTATGTAGCCACAGACTGCTTAGACTGCTTTGAAGCTTTGAGTCCTGGCATTCATGACGATTTTACTTTGACACTATCTGCCTGAACATTGTGGTAGCCTGAATACAGCTCTTCAAAGCAAAAGTATTCCTTAATTGCAGTGGTCTCTTCCAGCAGGATAATGCACCCTGCCACATTGCAAAAATTAATCACGAATGCTTTGAGAAAGATGACAGAGCTCAATTTGCCCAATTTAGTTATATCCTGTTATTTCTTCTAGCAAGGACTCCCCCATTCACACAGCACTACCAACGTTGAGAAGGTAGAGCCTGGCATGTGCTGCGTTGAAGTCCACTGCTGCTTATGCAATTTCACTGGACAGCTCAACACACTTGGACTCGAAATCTAATTGTCAGTTCTGTTGCATCAACTGACAGATGCTCATGCTGACAAGCAGTGCAGTGGTGGAAAAGGGAAGATCATTTTACTCATCCAGAGAGAGCAAGACAAATTATGCTTGCTTGACTCCCAGTTACATTGCCAAGAACCCTGTCAAGAAAACCTTAATGAAGGAATGCGCAGTTTTTAAAGAGAGGTGTGAACGTTCTTGAATTCTGAATCAGATTGCATTTCATTGATCAAGTAGTGTGGAAATTAACAGAAGGTACATCTGTGAAGCTCAAGCCTTTGGTATTTTTTTCCGCCGCAGTGATGGTAGCGATGAGCAAAATGTCTGGACTGAGGTTTTTTTTTTGTTGCTAACTTGCATACCAGTTTGACTGACAGTTCGTCTGTGTAGTTTTGTCATTACACAAGTGTTTTCACTCAATATATTTCCATGTATCTTACCCAACACCGGTTAATCACACAAATAGAACATTTACATTTACATTTGCGGCATTTAGCAGACGCTCTTATCCAGAGCGACTTCCATGTCCTAATTACAGGGACAGTCCCCCTGGAGCAACTCAGGGTCTTGCTCAGGGACCCAGTGATGTTAGTGCCAGAGGTGGGATTTGAACCTGGGACCTTCATGAGCCATAGGTCTATAGGCAAGTACCCTACCTAGACCACCAAAACAAAAAAGGAAGCCATCTAGGATCAATGTGTAGTGCAAAAATGTAAAATATGATTGGATTTTTTGATTCACTACCCTTGTCTATATTTATTAGGTCATTAGTCTTCACTAAACCTGAAATTGGAGAAGCAACATCCCTCACTTCTAGTGCATAGCTTTTATGGATAGTTATCATGGAGGTAAAACTTCACAGAACAGTATGAAAATTACTTTGATATTTTATTATAAAAATATGATAGTAATAAGCAATAACCTTATTTACTGTATTATTCCTTGACTTACTTTGATAGGCCTTTCTAGATTCCCAGTGCTCTGCTGCTATTTTCTGATTGCTATGGCTGATGCTGTTGAAACTTAACATGTCCATTGTAGCCAAGATGACAAATAATAAGGGAGATAAAGCAGGAATGGAAGGGATAATCATCAGTGAGCTTCTTTTCTTGCTTCTTTTCTTCTTTTCTTGCACTGAATGAGGAAAAGGGTCTTCTTTTCTTTTCGTTTCTTTCTGTTTTGCGCACCAGCGTTTAGCCGGTTGACACCCACATAAACACGTAAGACATAAGTTTAATTGCAACTAGCCATGTGCTCTGTGCCACTCTGATATTCATGATAATCATGTTTTTTTTTTTGTTAGACCGGTTGATCTTTGAATATGTGTATACGTTTAAGTGCCTGTAGGTGTTTAAATGACAAATATTTCATTCGTATACTAATAAGACTGAAGCAGTATGATGATGAACATGCTGCATATGCACATACAGAACATTTTTTACAGTCCTTTACAGGTTCTGTACCATTACTTGATTGTGATGTAAAATTATATAAATGTAAAAATTCTGTGGTATACATAATGGACCAAAGGTAACCATGACAACAAAAGAAATCTTAAAATGCATGTGTTTTAAACTAAGTAGAGATTAAACAGATCAAAGTTTAATGGTGCAGAGCTGCCTCAACCAAGTCCTCTAGTTCAGTTGCCTGATAACAGTCCAGGAAGGACACTGCAGCGTAGTTTCCCTGGCAACCATTCAGGCCTTACAGTAGCTCTGAATAAGCCACACCACAATAAAGTCATGTTCTATACATTCTTCAGGAAACATGTTTAATCCTTCAGGCTTTCTTTTCATGACTGAACATTGAGTAGTGCGCAGCAAGATTTAGCAAGAATACTTCCTAAGGATCCTTTTCAAAAGACATTACCTTTGCAAGCACACTGGACATTGTATAACCCTAGTCATAATAGCCTAATTACAAAAAATATTAAACAGGCAAATTTGGGCTTTAATGTGGGATGCGGATTTGTTTCTTTTGTATTGGGAAATTTGCAGCTACTTATTGCCTGCTACGCTGAGGTTAAGGCCACACATTAAACATCATATATACTGTTGCCATGTGAACAGCAAAACAGAGGAAGCCGGAGTGACGATGAGCCTCGCAGCATTTCATAGCTCGAGCCCACATTTGTTCCAGGTGCTGGAATCTGCAATTATAATTGCTCAAATGAGAATATGTTACTGTGGCATATAGAGAAGAGATACAGATTAGTCATCCTCTTTATCCAGCCAGTGTAAGCTGATTTATCTCAGCACATTCATTTTGCCTTCTTGTGTTTTCACCTCTTCCGTCCTCTGTCATTGTGGGGAAGAAGAATGCAACGTAACTCTTTTTCCCTCCTCCAAAAACCTGTGCTCATTGTTAAGGTGTAGGAAGAAAGGTTCTTTCATTAGTGTGCCTTAGGCATTCAACGCTGGATGTCACAAGTAGTTGCTTGACTGCTGGAGGACCAAAAGCTATTAACAGTTTTGATTTCATTACCAAGTGAAATGAATTCAGATCCTGGTTTGGATAAAATGCAGAGTAGTTGCATTGTCTATTACAAACAACAGAATGATTATGTGCTGGACAATCTTTACCCTACGGCAGGTAATTTGGGCCTTTAAATGTCCTTGAAATACAAGATAATATTCTCCTAGCAAGTAGGGATTACGGAACTTGGATGTCCTTTTGGGAGTTAAAACCAATTATTTGATTAGCAGATGTAAAGATCAGGCGTAGGGAAGTACTTTTTTGTGAGCTATCCTTTGTTCTTTGCTTCCTCAGACACAACACACAACTGTGACTGCGATATTATTTATTGCACTTTTCTTGGTAATGGATCAAACTATTACTATTACTATAACTACTTATTGCTGTAATTTTTTTCCTCTGTGTAAAACTGAAAATTGATTCTGTGTAGAACTGAACATTCACTCCTCGGGCAGTGGTGGCCTAGTGACCCAGGATTAGAAGGTCTTGGGTTTGAATCCCAGACCAATGGGTTGCCCTGACGTACCCTTGAGCAAGGTACCGTCATTGTCACTGCTCCCTGGGCGCTTTCAATAGCTGCCCCCTGCTCCATCTGTGCACTACAATGCAGAGGTGTAATTTTGTTGTGGCTCACTGTGCACTTTTTCACTTTCATTTATTAAAAGATTGGTTTAGTTGCTAATGCAGTCTTACTTAAGATGAAACTAAAAAAATGTACATTTTACAGGATATCATAAATATGCTTGCTCTGTATGTTGAGCAAGTTGTCTATGTAAAATGCCAGTGCATGAACTGGATGGATCAATGCAAACTGTGATGAAGTCTACAGGAATACAGGAGTATCTCACACAGGCCTCATAATAGTAGTGTGAAAGTAAAGTCACTCTTCGTGTCATTGTGAGAACACACAGCAACAAAACTGGACTTCTGCATTTAACCCATGCACAAACACACTGTGCAGCAGGGGGCAGCTATGAAAGCACCCAGGGAGCAGTGATGGGGACAGTACCTTGCTCAAGGGTACCTCAGGGCAACCTACCGGTAAGGGGTTTCAACCCACAATCTTCCGATCCTGTGGCCAACTACTTAACCACTAGGCCACTGCTACCCCGTAGTAGTGCTGTGCTTCCACCAGTTGTTAGTAAAGAGATACTCTGCACAAGTCAATGCCTTACATATCGCTGACTAAGTTGTTTCAGGCCCAAAAGGAGATTGTTTCCAACCAGAATTTAAATTAAATACAGCCTTCATGCTTCATTTTCTGTGGCAGCAGAAATGTAATAAGCATTAAGCAGAGTCCCACGCCCAGTATATCTGTCAGAAGCCTGCCACTCTGAGGTTATCCTGATGCTTCATAAAATAATTAAGAGATACATTTATTATTTATTTTATAGTCAACAAATAAAATGATATGATGGTTATTCTGGCCAAGATGCCATATTTAAAGTTTCAAATGGCTTGTTTTTGCTTTGGAAGTCAAGATTGTTTATTGGCAATGTCCCATTCTGTTCAGAACGAGGCAGTGGTGGCCTAGTGGTTAGGGCGTTGGCTGCATGATCAGAGGATCAGGGGTTTGAACCCCTTCCCAATAGGTTGCCCTGAGGTACTCTTGAGCAAGGTGCTGTCTCTATCATGCTCCTCCCTGCGATGGGCTGGTGACCTGTTCAGGGTGTGTGAACAGGTCACCAGCCCATCGCAGGTGACCTGTTCAGGGTGTGTCCCCTGTCCTTTGCCCTGTGTGAACTGGGATGGACTCCAGCATGATCCTGCTTGGGACAAAGCTGCAGACATTGACTGACTGACTGACTGTTCAGAATGAGTAAAGGTCTTAATTCTGTATCTGATGCTGCTTTGTTACTTCCTCTGAATCAGGATTGTTCATTCAATTGTAAACCTTTTACCCCACAAAACATTTAGAGCAAAAGCTGCTGAGCATTGACTGAAAGACAAAAGACTGATTCACTACAGCACTCTTAGAGTTAGAAATGAATAAAGAAAATAAAGGGGAGGAAGGTATTTAATCACGTAGGTGCTTGTTGTATCATAACATCCACTGAAGCATTGAAGCATGGCATGAAATCTCCCTTTATGAGCATGGCAATATTATTGATTAATTTCATTAGTAAAGGGATGAGAGTGAACGTGCTTATACTTGTTGGACATGTTGAATTTATTTGTCTATAAAAATGAACTGGTGGCCATGAGACTGCCATCACTGCACAGTTTAAATAGGCATGTTTTGATCTCTGCAACTGGAACCTGCTGGTAATTTGCATGTATTTATCACTGCAAAGAGACCTGTGTGAGGGAGAAATGTTTGGGCTCTGCAAATGTTGCCAATGCTTAAATGTCACACGTCATTTGTATTCTGTTTCTGTGAACTCCCTGAGAGAGGTGGGTAAGACAGAAACGCAAGTAATGATGCAGCTGAGAATTAGAGCTTGTGCTGCGGCCCCTGACACTCACCAAATCAATGAGACAAACAGGCAGCTCGGAATTCTTTAAATATTTTAGCAAGCACCCTTTGATGCAAGTCTGAGCAATTTAGGGAACATTTCTTAATGATTATTCAATTTTTCAGACAGCACTTTATCCCTGTTGCACCATCCGAAGTTACAGCTAGCCACCATGACAAGTGCTGCACATTCCTGCGAAAGGATAGCGCTTGCGTTACCAAGCAAACCCGTTAAATTCACCAGTAGTAAAATGAGCAATAAATAGCAGCAAACACACAGTAAAATAAAGTTTCTCAACCTTTTGACCCTCAATGTGATCCACCAATGTGTTTTAAAGTTCATGATTCCTGTCATTGTTGAGCTTGTGGACTTATTGTGGAACAAAAATGTGAATATGTGTTGCACTTTTGCTCTGCTTCTGGTTATGTGTTCAAACCCATTATGACTTAATCATACAGTATGGCTGCCAAATGCACAGAAAACAATAAGAAAAAGGTATTTCACACCATTAAAAAAATGAAGCCAAAAAAAAAAAAACTCCCCAGTTATCCAAGCCTTTAACTACATAAAATATATGTGAATTAGGACAGTGGTTAGGGAGTTGGCCCTGGATCAGAAGATTGTGGGTTCGCTTCCCTCACCCTGAGGTATCCTTGAGCAAGGTACCGTCCCCGTCACTGCTCCCCGGGCACGTGTGTGTATGGGTGAAACCCAGAGATTGAATTTCGTTGTGTTGTGTTGTGCTGTGTTTACTTACATTATTTTTTAACATAGTTAGCTAATCAGGCAACTAAATAATAGTGAATTAGTTTTTTTGCAGCAGAAAATGTCTGGGTGAAATATGCATCAGCACTTTGATGAGCAAAATACTAGGTATTTACGTATAATGACCTTGGTGAGTCCAGTTCTGACTCTCAGCTGGTTTGATGATCTTTAAATTTAAACCAGAAAGTAAACCAAGCTTTACACTCAGTTGATGCTGCTGCCCCATGAACTGCTGTTTTGGCCCAGATCAGAATTTTCACTCGAGCCTTGAATGTTTAATGTGCCGGACCACCAGTTTCTTTAGGTTTGATTGATTGGATTTATCAAAGTCACCTACAAGCAGCCCACTTTTCACTGTCAACTTCAGGCAGTATTGTTGCCCATAAAAGGTCATTAAAATTTATAAAGAAACTGACAGTTACTACCCCATTCACCTGAATACTGACAGGTTAACTGTGAAACCTGATTTTTTAAAACCCCAACGCATGTAAAATTCATCAAAGTAAGCTTTAATCAATAGGATAACATTCTATACCAGGAGTGAGCTGTCATAGTACAACACTGAACAGGGAAGGAACAGATTTCAGTGAGAGTGCACTTTTAAGAGAAGCAAGAGAAAACACTCATGCTTAGATGATCTGTAAATAGTCAGTATTTTTAAATCAACAATTGAATTAATTGGTTGCCTCAATGCCTTTTTTGGTTTGTTTGTTTGTTTGATTTCGATTGCATTTACTGGTTTGGGGAAATGAGGCTGTAACACTTCTAGCTGCAACACATTGTGTCGTGCAGATTGCTCTGCCAAAGTTGCTTTCACATACAACCAGAGGATAGTTTTTAGTAATTTAGTCATTTATTTCTGTAGACACACTTCATACTGATTAAAAAAAAATGCTTTTTTGGTTCCATATGAGAAATTATTTTTGTTTCCTTCATTTTAACAATGTTTTTGTTTAGTAGGAATCAAAATATTTCATTTACCAGTCAGGCTTCTAATCTGGGTAACTTGAAACAAACGTAGTCTTCATTTTTAGAAGTTCTAATTAATTACTATGGCAACAGTGGTCTAGTGGTTAGGGAGCTTGTCCACTGGATTGGAAGATTGTGGGTTTGATTCCCTCACCAGTATGCACCCCTGAGCAAGGTACTGTCCCTGTCACTTCTCCCAGGTGCTTTCAATAGCTGCACCCTGCTGTGTGTTTATGGATGAAACATGTTGTTTTGTGCTGTGCTGCATTTCACAATGACAAGAATAGTCACTTTCACTAATTACATCATACATTAGTTCTTTAGGAATTTAAAAAAGAAACACACTGCAAGCATGAAAGTATGAATTTCCCACATGTTCAACTTTCACACGACCTTCTATAGGCTACAAAGCTTGAAATCATTTTACTTAGATGAGTTTTCAGCAGTCTTTCAGCATATTTCACTGAATGCAGACAGACCTTGCTTCATTCATGATGCCGGGAAAATGAGGGTTTCTTTGTGCTTTAAAGTGATTTTTTTAAACCATAATTTCTGTGACTCTAAACTGAGGTTTACTGTCCATGCTACTCTTAATTGAGAATTTACTGTCTTATGTTTAGCGCCCATAATATACATGCATACAGCCTGAAAGAAGCATGCAATGAAATATGGACCTATTTGTCATTTTGAACAGAATGGATTGAAAGCAACAGTATTTCAATCAGGTTAACATCTTGTGAACACCCACAATTCCTCTGCTTTTGAAAGCGTCAGGGTTTAGCATGAGCTAGAGAGTTGGGTAGGGGATAGAAGTGTGATTTCTGGTTCACACATGAGATATAGTGTGAGGAGTAAATAATGAAAACACAAGATGAGAAAGACAATATACCCTAATGAGCCACCTCATTTTTTCAGCTTCACTGACTATATAGCTAAATGTACTGGTTTACAGTTAATTTCCCTGTGCCATTTGCCTTTTTACCCTGTTGATTTTGGCTGGAATGCATGAAGACCCATTCTAAACTCTACATTGGTTTGAGGATATCTGTAATTGCATCATCATACAAGGGAACTAAATCATTTTTAAACAAAGGAGCTCAAACCTGATTTTCTTTTAATCAGGGGCTTTTTAGGCATGAAAAGAGTCTATAAAACATCTGTCTTTTATGTCTGTCTAAAAAGTCTGTGGATCACACCAGAAAATACCAATGCTGGTTCATTGTATGGTCTAGAAACACTGGTATTAAGTTTCTGTTTTAAAGGCCTCCTAATTTTCACATATTTAGCGCACTCTTTAAAGCTGACTAAAATGGGGAGTTTCAGTGGGGAGGTAATAATATAAAAACACCATAAAGCCCTGCGTTAATATCCAGACTCATCATATTAACCAGTTCATCAAGGAAAAAGCTATAGAATAATGATCAAAGAGATTTTTTTTGGATTTGGAAAGGTTCAGATATCTTTTCAGACACTACGTGACTAGAAGTTTAGTGCACTGAAAATACAATAGTTTTGAAGGGGTTCCATTCTCGGGTTTATGAGTGATAAAATATAGGATCACAATAAGATGACTATGTTTTTTATTGATTTCTATTTTCTCTTTTAAACTGAAGATTTGCTTTCCTCAGATGCAATAGATACATATTTTTAGAAATAATTCTTTTGATTTTGTTATTTACAGCCAGCAGTTTATAACACTTTAGGAATCAACTGAGAGTAAATGTATTAGTTTATTTTATCTTCTTATACGTTAATGCGGTTTATTTGATCAGTTTCTCTTTGAGCTAAAGAAGTTGAGTTGGAACATCTGGAACATCCATCCATCCATTATCTGCCGCTTTGTCCCAAACGGGGTCGCGGGGGGGTGCTGGTGTCCAAGCCAGCGCACACAGGGCGAGGACAGGGGACGCACCCTGGACAGGTCGCCAGCCCATCGCAGGGAGGAGCGGGACGGGGACGGCACCTTGCTCAAGGGTACCTCAGGGCAACCCACCGGGAAGGGGTTCGAACCCCCGATCCGCCGATCACGCGGCCAACACCCTAACCACTAGGCCACCGCTGCCCCATCTGGAACATCCAACTGCTAAATTTTGTTAAATAGGTCCAACCCATCCCACTCACACCTAATTATACAATCAACGTATTTTTTAACGTATTTTAGTTTTAGGTTGTCAACAAAGGATCTCTTTGTTTTTTTTTTTTCTGAACCTTAGATTAATTCTAGTGCACTGGCTCACTCACTAAACCTTCTTAGAGAAAGTTGTGAAGTTTTGAACAAAACCACATGTAGTGTGCAATAAAGAGTGATTTTAGAGGTTTTATAGCCAAATTACTCACTGATGCTTTACCTTGTCATGAAACATCTTAAAATTTCTTTAAGATGTTCTATAGCATAAGTGAAGTCAGTTAGTTTTATTTTTATTGCGCTTTTTTCAAATGTTGATGTCACAAAGCAGCTTTACAGAATCTGGGTCATAGTGAATAAGTGAGTAAGCCAAGGGTGACAGAGGAAAAGCTCCCTAAAACTGGAAGAAGAGTCCTTGGGAGGAACCCATACTCAAAAGGGGAACCCATCCTGCTCTGGTCGACACCGGAAAAGCAAGAAAGTAAGTTAATAGGTTTAGCAATGAGTTTCAGTTAAGTACGAGTTACTATAAAAGAGGTCAATTAGAGTTTTAAATTGGAAGTTCTGGAGCTTTTGTTAGCCTTAGTTAGTGGCAACAGCTCATGCAGATGATCCGGTATTATGTAGTTGATGTGAAGTTCAGGTGGGGAGAGGAATCTGATGATGGTCGGTTCGATCAAGAGGACAGTCGACTCAGACAGTGGACTAGCTGGTCTGGAGTACTGGTCATGGTAATTGATAGACTTGGCTGGGAGCCCTTCCTTCCAGGAAACGCACAAGCTGTTCACTGTACAGGTGGTGGATAGTCGTCCATCTCAAACAGAGTGAGAGAGAGAGAGAGAGAGAGAGAGAGAGACAAATTAGTTCTGATTTGAACTCACTGTGTGCAGGCTATGAATTTAAAGAGTGCTGTACTGTGACTCTAGCAGAACTTGCTATTACAGCCTAACTAGAAAGGACAGAGAGACAAACATGAGAGCACCCTGAGCCACTGGCTTCCCCCCAAAGCACCGTCAACAAACCTGAGTGAGAGTGGTGGGCTGGCAGCACCAGCACCCCAGTTTACTATAATTCTCTGTATCCATGAACCCCTAGATCTTTTAGCTAATAGGAAGATTGATTACTAAAAGCCTGACTAAACAAGTAGAATTTTAGCCTGGACCTAAAGACTGAGTCCCGGAAAGTGTCTGGAATACTGTTTCAGAGTTGGGGGCTTTGAATTGGGGGGCTTTCAATTCCCCTGTACTGGAAAAATTCTGGGAACTGTTAGAAAGCCAGCACCTTGTGATCTAAGTGAGCGTGAAGGTTCATAACTGGAGATAAGCTTGGAAAGATAATCAGAAGTGAGGCCATTTAGGGCTTGTAAACCATTAGTAAAATTTTATAGTCAATGCGGAATTTCACAGGAAGCCGGTGAAGTCTAGATAATATTGGCCTAATGTGATAAAATTAGAGATCTAGATCTAATGAGGACTCTAGCTGCTACATTATGGGCTAACTTGAGTTCATGCAGGCTTTTATTGGAACATCCTGAGAGAAGGGCCTTGCAGTAATCTAGTCTTGAGGTGATAAAGGCGTATATTAATGATGCACTTGATAATTATGCACTTCTAAGTTTAGCAATTTGATAAAAAGATGAAGATGAAAAGCTATTTAGTAATATTTCCAATGTGTGCATCTAGAGATAGATCCAAATCCATTGTGACGCCCAGGCGTTTGACAGTTGGTATAGAATTAATTGTAAAATGAGCAAAGTATAGCATTAAACCGAATGTTTTGTCTCTAGCAATTTTAGGACTTGGCAAAAGAACCTCAGACTTTGCAGAATCATCAGCTAACTTCATGTTTCCAAATAACCAAACTCAGAGGGAGCATATATAATATGAAAAGTAGGGAACCTTATGGGACTCCATGATTGCTTTCTGTATGAACTGATGTTTCACCATTTACATTTTAAAATAAAAGTTTCTTCAACTCACCATTGTTCCAAGGATTTCTTTCCAGACGTTTCCAGATGAGTTTTCCGTTTAATCTGCTCTCATTTAGAACTCAGTTGTGATGATTTGACCTGTCCCTGTTTTTGCAAACTTTGTGCCTGTGTTAGTGGTTAGCCGACGATGATAATCTTGTTTGCTAATGTTTGTTCACTTTGTTATCTTTTGTTATACTCTGATGTTCGTGTTCCCTTCTCTCATGGCTTCCCATCATTATATCTTATGTTTCTTTCCAGAGGTTATGTTTGGGTTTATTCACTGCCCACGTCTTGTTGCTCTTTTATGAAGAAAATAAAAGTTTTTGGTTTATTTATTATTATTATTGGTCTGTCTGAGCTGTGTTTCTCTCCAGAGAGACAGACAGGTTGAACTCACGGTCCTGCTCAGGTGTCATTCTGTCTCCATGTGTCTGCGCAAACAATTAGTATACAGTGCATCCGTAACTCCACTTTTTCCACAGTTTGCTGTTACAGCCTTATTCCAAAATGGATTATGTTAATTTTTTACCTAAAATTCCAATCACAATGGCCAATAATGACAAAGTGATAAAAAATAGCTTGAAACCTTTACAATTTTATTAAAAACAAAAATAAAACATGTACATAAGTATTCACAGCAGTTGCTCTATCCTTTGTTGAAGCACATTTGGCAGCGATTACAGCCTCAAGTCTTCTTGAGTACGATGCTTGGCACACCTATTTTGGGGCCGTTTCTCCCATTCGTTTTTTCTGCTGAATCGCTCAAGCTTCAAGTTGGATGGGGAGCATTGGTGCATAGCCATTTTAAGATGCTCCAGAGATGTTCAATCAGATTTGACTGGACTCTCTTGGCCATCTCAAGGACATGCAGAGTTGTCCTGAAGCCACTCCCTTGTTATCTTGGCTGTGTGCTTAAGGTCGTTGTCCTCTTGGAAGATGAACCTTTGCCTCAGTCCCAGGTCCAGAGTGCTCTGGGGCAAGTTATCATCAAGGATGTCTCTGTACATTGCTGCATCTATCTTTCCCTTGACCCTGACTAGTCTCTCCTGACTAGTTCCTGCTGCTAAAGAACATCTCCACATCGTGATGCTGCCATCACCATGCTTCACTGTAGGGATGGTTTTGGCCAGGTTTTCCTCCAGATATGACTCTTGGCATTCAGGCCAAAACATTCAGTCATGGTCTGAGAGTCCTTCAGTTGCTTTTTGGCAAACTCCAGATGGGCTGTCATGTGCCTTTTACTGAGGAGTGGCTCCAGTCTGGATACTCTACCATACAGGCTTGATTGGTGAAATGCTGTGGAAATGGAAGGTTCTTCTCTATCCACAGAGTGATGCTGGTGCTCTGTCAGAGTGATCGTTGGGTTCTTGGTCATCTCCTTTTTATCCTGATCACTCAGACCAGCTCTAGGAAGACTCCTGGTGGTTCCAAATTTCTTCTGTTTATGGAAAATGAAGGCCACTGTGCTCTTTGGGACCTTCAATGCTGCAGCAATTTTTCTGTAACTTTCCCCAGATCTATGCCTTGATACAATCCCGTCTCTGAGGTCTACAGGCAATTCCTTGGACTTGATAGCTTTGTTTGTGCTCTGACATGCACTGTCAACTATGGGACCTTATATAGAAAGGTGTGCACCTGTCCAATATTGGTATAGCATTGGTTATACCAATGGTCGAAGCCAAAAACCAATATAGATTTTTTTTCCTAGATGCCAGGCCTTTTCTATTTCTTTTTTTTTGTTCTAGAATGCATTGTGTCAGGCTCAAAGGAGCTACTTGATTGTGTTCCAAGAGAGAGTCAGAGATAAGGACCCATTTCATTTGGGTGACTCATTCAAATGGCAGGACTGACATCCCCCCAGCAAAAAAAAAAAAAAGAAGAAGAAGAAGAAGAAGAAGAAGAAGAAGAAGAAGAAGAAGAATAAAAAGAAATTTAAATATGTAAAATAAAGTTTAAGAATTTAAAACAATGACAGGCACCATCTGTTAAAATAATTTGTTATAAACATGTACATTAACAGTTTAATTATAGAAGTAATGCTTTATGCCTCATATATCTCTTACACACTGTGCTTGAAGCACCCTTTTTTAAAATAAAGTTTTTTTCTGCAACTCCTGGTGGAAACGAGTACTTAGCAGTACTTGACAATGTAGAAGCATGAAGTATGTACAGTGCACTGAAGTTATCCAGTAATTCACCTTAAAAGTTCTGAACACACACTTCTCTTTTGGCCACTTCCGTTTAGGGGTGGCCATCGCGGATCATCCGTTTTAATTTCCAGATCCATCTTTATCATCCTTCTCCCAATTAAATCCATGTCTCTTCTCTGTACATGTCAAACCAACAAAACCTTGCTTGTTTAACTTTGTCTCCAAAACATCTAACCTGAGCTGTCCCTCTATTTTACTCATTTCTAATCCTGTCCATCACATCCAACAAAATATCTCAGCATCTATATCTCTGACACCTCCAGCTTTGCCTCCTGTCTTTTTGTAAGCACCACTGTATCCAACCCGTACAGCATAGCTGCTCTCACTATGTCCTGTAAACTTTCCCTTTCACTCTTGCTGGAACCCATCTGTCACAAATCTCTCTAGCCACTCTTCTCCATCCATTCCACTTTGCCTGCACTCTATTCTTCACCTCTTTTCCATACTCGCCATTACTTTGAACTGTTAATCCCAAGTATTTAAATCCCTTTACCTTTGTCACCTCTACTCCTTGCATCCTAACCACTCCACTTTCCTCCCTTTTGTTTACTCATGTATTAAGTCTACTCACATTCATTCCTCTCCTCTTTAGAGCAGATCTCCATCTCTCGCAGGTTCTCCTCAAGCTTCTCCCTACTCTTGCTGCTGATTACAATATTATCAGCAAACATCACAGTCCACAGGGACTCCTGTCTGACCTCATTCGTCAACATGTCCATTACCATTGCAAATAAGAATGGGCTCAGCACTGATCCTTGATGCAATCCAACCTCTACCTTAAATGCATCCGTCACTCCTACTGCAGATCCCACCACTGTCACACTGCTTTCATACATATTCTGTACTACTCTGAAGTACTTCTCTGCCACACCTGACTTCCTCATACAAAACTACTCTCTAGGCATCCTGTCATATGCTTTCTCCAAGTCCACAAATGCACAATGCAACTCCTTCTGACCTTCTCTATAAATTTCCATTAACACCCTCAGAGTAAACATTGCATCTATTGTGCTCTTTCTGGGCATGAAACCATAATGCTACTCACTAATCACCTCTTTTCTTAAGTGAAAGTGACCATTCTTGTCATTTTGAGTACACAGCACAACACTTCGCTCAAAATTACACCTCTGCATTTAACCCACGCACAAACACACAGGCAACAGGGGGCAACTATCGAACGTGCCTGGGGAGCAGTAATGGGGACGGTACAACTCCCTAACCACTAGGCCACTGCTGCCCTAGCTTCCACGACTCTTTCTCATAACTTCATGCTGTGGCTGCACAGCTTTATCCCTCTATAGTTACTACAGCTCTTTGCATCATCCTTATTCTTGAAAATCAGTACCAGTACACTTCATCTCCACTCCTCAGGCATCCTCTCACTTACCAAGATTGTGTTAAACCATTTGGTCAGAAACTCAACTGCCATCTCTCCTAAACACCTATATGGTTCCACTGGTATGTCATCCGGTCCAACAGCCTTTCCATTCTTCATCCTCTTCATCGCTGCCCTTACTTCCATCTTGCCTATTTGCTGCACTTCCTGGTTCAGTATCTTCACATCATCCAATTTTCTCTATCTCTCTCTCTCTCTCTTTCTCTCTCTCTCTCTCTCTCTCTCTCTCTCTCTCTCTCTCTGTCTCTCTCTCTCTCTGTCTCTCTCTCTCTCTCTCTCGCTCTCTCTCTCTCTCTCTCTCTCTCTCTCTCTCTCTCATTCTCTTCATTCATCACCAGCTCAAAGTACTCTTTCCATCTTCTCAACACTCTCTGTTCACTTGTGAGTATGTTTCCATTTCTATCCTTTATCACCCTGACATGCTGCACATCTTTCCCAGCTCCATTTCTCTGTCTAGCCAATTGGTATAGGTCCTTTTTCACCACTTTACTGCCCAACCTCATACAATTCACCAAACAACTTATCTTATCTACACCTTATCCACTTTTTTCATCTCTCTATCCCACTTCTTCTTTTTCACCTGCATCTTCTTCTGTATACTTTTCCTTTGGCCAACAGTATCCCAATTTCTACCAGCACCCTGTAGACTAATGGTACTGGAGGCGGTTGGCGTTTACCCGAACCTCGACTGATCCAGTGTGGACGTGTCTTTTGTTGTCTGCATATTGATTTGGCAAACGTTTTACCCCGAATGCCCTTCCTGACATAACCCTCCCCATTTATCCAGGCTTGGGACCAGCACAAATAAATACACTTGCTTGTTCATCCCTAGTGGCTGAGTTAGTTCTGAACTCACACTAATGTTTTAAATATTGTGTTTTCATTTTGAACTTTAGAAATGGAGCTCCTCTTGTTGGAATGCTCAGCTTACAGCTGCAGAATTGTTCATGATAGTTTGTGAAAGTACAACAAAAACTTTCAGGTTCACCTGCTATATAGGGTTTTTAGATTCACAGCTATTATAGCTCAACTGTTGCTGTATTGTTTTTTTGTTTGTTTTTTGTTTGTTTGTTTTCTTCAGTAAAAAGTGACCACCATAGCATCACCACTTTACAGACTGAAAAAAATATGCTAGTCATCTTCTAGCCCTTCAGAAGTGGGCGTTTTCTAATCACAGCTCTGTTGGCATAGCTCTATTTTTGGTTAGGAAACTATAATTAAACTTATTTTTTCTGGTCTGATAGATCTGTTCCAGTCAACTGTAAGTGCTACTATGTTGAAATTAAAAGTGTCTGGAAACAGACACTTTTTAAATAACAGTATACATCAGAAGTATATTCATAACCATTTTCTCTAAGATCTTTAGGAGTGGCTTTATGAGGCATTTGGGTTTGGTATTAAGACATTGCACATTAAGTTGTTTGATCACCAATGGAGCTTATGTTATTAAAAAAAAACATTTATAACAAAATCACAATTAGATTAAACAGCAGTTGGATTCAAATAAATTGCAAATTGTGTAATTAAAATACTGAAAAACTGTTTAGCAGCCCAAAATCTCTTGCTGAAAGTGTCCACTTGCACTATTGACATAGGTGGTCTAACTCAGTTTTGTCTTCACTTGATCATTTTCTTCTTATTGGCCTCACATCTCAAACCATTAAAGCATTAAAACTTTTACATTTTAAATTTAAAAACAAGTATCTAAAACAAACAATTCAGCTGCACTGGTTATCATTGATCCAATACGTTAAGCATGAAACTTTGCTTACTTCATTCTTAGCCTTTTATTGTCTGGCCCAGCCCCATGTATTTTGTTCCTTAGTACACTGTGTGCACAATTATTAGGGCAAGTGAATATTTTGACCATGTCTTCATTTTTATGCATATATTCCAACTCCAAGCTGAATAAACATCAAGGCTAATTGGATTTAAGCATATCAGGTGATGAGAATTTGTGTAATGAGGGAGGGTGTGGGCCTAAAGAGAGCCACATCCTATATCAAGGTGTGCATAATTATTAGGAAGCTTTTTTTCCTCAGGCAAAACGGACCAAAAAAGAAATATAACCGACCCTGAAAAGTCAAAAACCGTAAAAAGCCTTTCAGAGGCATGCAGCAATCTTGAAAATTGCTAAAATACTTGAGTATGATCACAGAACTGTTTGTGGCAAATAGTCAACAGGGTTGCAAAAAATGTGTTGCAAATTAACTGCCAAAGATTTGAGAAGAATCAAACATGAAGCTACCAGGAACCCATTATCCTCCAGTGCTGTCATATTGCAGAAACGCAACATACCTGAAGTGCCCAGAAGAACAAGGTGTTCAGTTCTCAAAGACTTGGGCAAGTTTAGGAAGGCTGAAACCCAACCACCACTGAACAGTACACATACTGTAAGTTGAAACATAAAGACTGGGCCACGAAATATCTCAAGACCAAATTTTCAAAGGTTTTATGGACTGATGAGATCACAATGACTCTTGACGGAGCAGATGAATGGGCCTGTGGCTGGATCAGTAACGGACACAGAGCTCCACTTGGACTCAGATGCCAGCAAGGTGGCACTACGGTACTGTTATAGGCTGGTATTATTAAAGATGTAGTATAGAATCAAAATCAACTCCCAAACTTACTGCCAGACTTTAGAAGAAATTTTCTTCAAGCAGTGATGCAGGGAAAAGTCTGTAACTTTCAGGAAGACCATCATTTTTATGCAGGACATTGCTTCATCGCATGCATGTAAGTCCATCTCTGCATGACTAGCTAATAAAAGCTTTAAAGATGAAAGAATAATGACATGGCCCCCTTCCTCACCTGAACTAAACCCTATTAGGAACTTGTGGGAGATTTACAGGGAAAAAAAAAAACAGTCCACCTCTCTTGACAGTGTCTGAGAGGCTGTGGTTGCTGCTGCACAAAAAGTTGATTGACAGCAGATCAAGAAACTGACAGATTCTATGAATGGAAGGCGAATGACTGCTTTTGGCCGCTGTTGCCTAATAATTTTGCACACATATGTATTCCCCTTCTGCGATGGGCTGGCGACCTGTCCAGGGTGTGTCCCTCGGCCTTCGCCCTGTGTGAGCTGGGATGGACTCCAGCACCCCCCGCGACCCCACTTGGGACAAGCGGCAGAAAATGACTGACTGACTGATTGTATTCCCTTTAGAATGTTCACACTCACATTTCAGGTTAAAACATTCAGCTTTCAGGGTTATTTACATTTTGGATTGACTGATAGTGCTTTGTTTGTATTTGTTCCATATTCAAATTTATCCTCATAATCCTCACTTGACTAATAATTGTGCACACAGTGTATGTATCCTTACAGCCCCGGACACCATTCCTCATGACCACCATCCTATGCAATTTTTTGACTACTGTACTCTATTGTTAATAGGGGACATGACTGTGGTAGCCAATAAAAAAAGGTATTATTTAAACAAATGATTACAAAAGACAACACAAAGTTGACATGTGCTTTAGGCAAAACAGCATATTAAATTGGCTCAGGCCTCAGTAATGCCTTGTTATATTACCCAGCATGCAAGGTTAAAGGTCACGTCAATTTTGAGGAGTTAAGAACTGTGGCCAGCGGCATTAAACACTAGCATAAACCATTCCTTGTAAACTGTTTTTTCCATTTCAGCAAACAAGCCTATTTACACTTAAGGTGGATTTTCTTTTTTTTTTTTTTGATTTTCTAGATTTATGTTAATTATATACATACTGTATAATTCAATTTAATATTAAAATAGAGAGCGCAAAGGTCAAGAATTATTCACCAGAAACCATATTATTGTTCAGCTAAATGTCCTCTGAGACCTTTTACTGGATCTTAGTCAGACTTCTGAAGTGATTCCTGAGATGTTTTAAGTCCATTTGTACAAGTTCTGTCAGGCTTCTTGGCAGCAATGCTTGAAATGAATCATAAGCATGTGTGAATGTATTAAAATGATAAAATGTAGGTTTGTACCCCCTTGCTAAAACTAATTAAAAGCTGAGGCAACTTAAGCCTACACATTGGGCCAACTATTTACGTGATGTCCTGCTAACTTTGCTATACAGTCTTTTTCTCCTCAAATGCTTGAGGAAATCAGAGTTTGTTTTGATAGCTCTTCAAACTCCCAGGTCATGTTGAATGAGTGCGTGGGCTGTTTGCTTGGCTTGCCCCTTGCTGACAGTGAGAGCCGGTAGAATATGTTCACTCCCACCTGTCTTTCCATTTAACAAGCTCTCACTCTCTGCCTTCTTTCTCCTCTCTCCCCCTCCCTGTCTTTCTTCCTCTTGGATATCTGCAGCAGAACTCTACCTATTCTCCCTCAACACTCACTCACCACTCCTCTACCCTCTGGCATTTTCTTCAAGACTTTTCATGCAGTGTTAAGTTGCTACAGTTCTTATGAGTTTCTGCATGTCATTATATGGCGCCTCATTCTCATGTGTGTTTTCTGGCACTGTCAGTGTGGAAGTGTCAAACTCAAATGCAAACAGCATTTTCATTGAGAAAAGCTGCAGCTCTGCCAAGTGTTTCTCATCAGTGGTTTAATTTTACTAGCAGAATTCTTAATTTCTGCCATTTCTCCAAATCAGTTTAGATTAAAGAGGCCATGCAAAAAGTGACATACTCAGACTGTGCTCATTTTGGTGACAGTTTACTGACAGACCACTCTTTTCAAATACGGCTCAAGTTTTAAGTTTCTGAAAGGCCCCGCGCAGAACAGATTTTGTCATTTAAAAAAGAGTAAATCAAACTAATGAAGATTAAGACACATTGTTGAATCACCAGTAGATCTTTATCATATGGTGAGGCATACCATAGTAGCTTTAGAACTGCAACAGAAGTATTTTGCTCAAAACCCTGTGATCATACATTTATGGCATTTAGCGGACGCTCTTATCCAGAGCGACTTTAAGTTCCTAACTACAGGGTCAGTCCCCCTGGATCTTGGCCCCTTAGCTCCAGTGGCAGGCAGTGGTTAGTTCCAGCACTGGCTTGCAACTTTGTGCCAAGAGTATCAGGGTCAGGTGTCAACATACTTGAGTGAGTTTGTGTGTGTGCAGGAATTGTGTTTTGCAATGTAAAGCTTGTTCTCTATAGAGCATGTGTACTTGTTTTCATTATTCCCAAATTAACAAAACAATTTGTTTGATCTGGGGCTGCCATAATTCTGCACACGAGGCATTGTTTAGTGACTCAGGAACACTTCAGCTCTGGAACACAATGTGTATTTATAACCTTACAAAATCATTTTTTCAGGTGGGTTTTTTTAAAGAATTTCTTAGAAGAGCCATGAGCAGTGGCCAGCAGACGGCACTATTAACCAGCTGATGCAGATCATACCCCCACACTTCCACGCACTTTTGTTCTAGCGAAGGTATATTCCATTAACGAGCAGCCTGAAATAGAAGCTTTCATTTACAGAGGTGCTTGACATGGACTGGTATCGCCTGCTTGTCTCCTTGTGCTAATGCCACAATATGTTAATGCAGTGAATGGTCAGCAAAGTAGGGCTATTAAATTGAACATTGAAGAAGAATGGAACAAAGTTAATGTAGTGGTAGAATGTGCAGGAACTATATTGTTTTCTATAAATCAACAGAATCATGGAAGACCTTCATGTCTCATAATAACATCATGGCTCTTTAGTACCTGAGCTGTCCTCAGCAGAGTTTCTCAGGGGAGGGTTAGCAGCTTTCATAGACTAGCGCTGACGTTTCCTGCATATCTGGAATGTGGAGTGTGTGATGGGAAAGTGAACGCTAAGCTCCAATATCAGTAATCTCAACACGTGTGAATGCAGCGGCTGCCTTGTGCTGTAGAGGCAGAAGGCATATTCGGGGCCCTGCCATGCTGAAATGCTGATGCTAGTGAAGTGGCATATTAAAGCACCAGTTCGGCTGTGGTGTTATGAAATAGTTTTCTGTGCTTCACTGCTCTGTTTGCTTAACTCCCGCCATAGAAAATCTTTTGAGAAAGAGTGCTTTAAACATATTCAATCGCAGAGGACTCTCTTTTAGGTCTACACTTGGTCATTTAAATGTTTTCTGTTTTTATTCATACATTTTAAAGTGCACTCTTTTTGATAGGTACATTTTGAAGGATGCTACACAAGCAGTGGTGTCCATGTGATGAACAAAATAGATTTAATAAACAAATGAGAAAAATGCAAATGTTTTTAATAAAAGTAATCTCCTGTGACATGCCTTTTATGTTGTCTGTTTTGCTTGGCAAGAGGAACGTCATTGTGCCCTGAGGGAACTGTCAGGAGATACATTTGAGCATTTTCTCTGCGTAATTGCAAACTCTCTGCTGCAACAGTGAAAACAGTGAGTAGACTTGAATGAATAGGTCAATGGCAAAATTCTTTGGTGGGGAACTGGTGCTATCCACAGTCACCTAAATCCTCCCCATGAATTCAATCAGTTGCATAATTATTGATCCACTTGGGAAAACTGAACAAGGTGCTGTTCCAAAAACCAATAAAGATTATGTTTGGGAGAATTCTCTTAATGTCTCTTAGTTATTAACATCAAGCAAATGTAGTTTAAAAGACACTTAAAAAAAATCAGTGAAACATGATTCAAGAATATATTGCTTTAGCAAAATTGCCAGCTAAATGTTTGGCCTCTACACCGAGGCGTGGGGATGACATCAGATGCAACCACTTCCAGGTTCTCAGAATCTAATTTGGATGTTTTCAGGAAAATTTGGGGTCACCACATCTCCAAAAAACAAAAAAAAAAATACTATCACTTCCATACCAATTAAAATTATTTAGAAGGTGTGTCCAAAAATCTGATTTTGAACACATGCAATTGAACTGGAAACATATTCTATGATCAGATAAGACAAAAATACAATACTGCAAATGAATTAAAGGAAAAAAAATAATAATAACAGAAAAGACTCTCTTCAATGTTAAGTATGGTATATGATTTTTGATGTTCTGTGGCTGTTTTTCCTCTGGTGGCCCTGGGACCCTTGCATTGATAACATTTACATTTACGGCATTTATCAGACGCTCTTATCCAGAGCGACTTACATGTCCTAATTACAGGGACAGTCTCCCTGGAGCAACTCAGGGTTAAGGGTCTTGCTCAGGGACCCAGTGATGGTAGTGCTAGAGGTGGGATTTGACCTCTTAAACCAGAGGTCCGTAGGCAAGTACCCTACCACTAGACCAACGGCACCAATCCTTGATTAATTAACAAGTAAATGAAAACTAGGCCATTGTGTTGTCTGAAACTTCTGCAGTGATGACGTTGTGATCATTGTTAAAGCTCACAGTAAGTCTTACTGTCTTAAACAAGACTGCCAACTCGGCATCATCTGAATGAAGAGCTGGATGTAGTTTAAACAGGTTGAGATATTCTGGTAAAGTCTTATGGAAAAGATTTGGGTGACACCTTTTATCAGGTAGCAAAATCAGTGCTCTAATTCTATAGTAAAGAAATAAAATTTGCCCTCCAAACATGCCTTGGCTAAGCAAAAGTATCTAAAGTAAATGGAAAACAGTATGAATTAGATTTTTTGCCAGATTAATCCTTTAAATTAGTTGTTCTGTACACCTTTTAGTTGTAGAAGTTTTCTCTGAACAGCCTGCGCTAAATGTCTCACTCCTCACACCTATCAAATAGTAACCCTCTGATGGATACTTTTTATTCTTTTGTACTATAATTTTAACCGACCAGCAGCCTCTGTTCATCTTAATTATCTATGTTCTTTGTTATCTGTTGCCATATCAAATTTCACTTTTCTGTTTGCTTGGAGCATCTCCCTTTATGCAGTGTAAAGTTTTGACTTTTTAAGATCAAATTTAAGGTTGAAAAATAAAAGAAAACCTCTTGCTTACTTTCCCTTTTGGTCCTCCTGTCTAAACAAGAGCTTTGATCCTCTGTCCCCTTCAAATGCTATGAGCTAAGACATTCTTGGATGAATGATATTTGGATACATTTGATGATAAATGACCTTCTACAGCCCTTCATACAACAGAATCAAATAGGAATGTCCTTCCCCATTTCATACTGCCTGGGGGAGAATGGATACAAGATAAAATGGGGAGAGATTCCTAGTTAATTAAATTGAAAAAGCACATAGAAATGTCATTCCCAATCTGACACTCTAGGCTCAGAAAACTTTGTCCAGATGGCCTTAGGCTAATGCACTCAACATCATTCTTGTAAAATTGAACATTTTCACTCTGTTCACTCCCATGAAATGCTTCCTCATGTGAGAGATATTTTATGTATGTGCTTAGACACTGCCATTAAATTTGATTGATTTTGTCTACCCTTTCACACTGGCCTCCCCCATCCTCTATCCGATACTCTGAGGGACCATCTCTGGTCCCTGAAGAAACCAAACCTCTGGTCCTCTTCATGCCCTCCAAGACTGCGCAACCGGAAAGCCTATTGGCATTGTCAGCAGGCATCTCTTGTTTCTGACCCCCTTTAATTTTGTGGGATGTTCCAAAAAAGTGAGAGTAAAAGGCTCAAGCCACTCCCTGCTCCATGTTTGCAGAGACCTCTGCAGAGGCAACTGGCCCTGTTCTTCTGTTTGCATTTGTTTGAATGTTGAAGTGATGGGCAACCCTGAAGAGGATGAGCAGCCCAAGCCATCAGATATCACTGTATTTGGAGCAAATTGCACCCTCCATGGCCTCAGCCACATTTTTCTGCCTGGAGGAGTCACCATCCGCCGCCTGCTCTGGGCATCTGCCTTCATTAGCTCGCTCTCCATCTTCTTGTATCAGGTGGCAGGAGCTGTGATGGAGTATTACCGCTACCCCCATGTAACCATCCTGGATGAAATGGACAGCCCAGTCATGTACTTTCCAGCCATAACGCTCTGCAATTACAACAGCTTTCGACGTTCCAAAATGCAGCGCAATGACCTGTTCTGGATGGCAGGGATGCTCGGTGTGGAGCAGAGTGACTTTGATGACTTCATGGCTGCCCTAGGACAGCCAGTCGATGACAGCAAGTTTTTCCCGAGCAAGACATTCAACATGCTGGAGTTTGTGCAGAGGACAAGCCATAGCATTGATGAGATGCTCCTGGACTGCAAGTACAGAGGCAAGGACTGTGGACCCGAGAACTTCACTACAGTAAGTGATGACTCACAAGAAATGCAGGAAACTATTAACTGTCCTAATGCTGCTCTTTGGTCAAATCATTTGACGATTACCATCTGTCCCTTGACTTCAAGGCAATGAGATGAGGAGGTTAAGATTTTTGGATTCAGTTTGTCATGAATCACAGTCCTTCAGCGCATCGCAATTCTGTGTTCTCACCAAGTCTGCAGCCATCAAACTGAATCCTTCCCTAGATAACAGAAGGGTCTTTATCATAAATCATAAGTGAATTTATAAAAAATGGCATCAAATCACTTTTATATATATGGCTGCAGCAAATGTACAAAATAATTGTTTTATAATTTAGTGATTTAAATGGCTCGAATATCAAATATGGCACAAACATTTGTTTATCAAGCTAAATGCTATTTTTACTGGCATCTCACAGCTACCAGCTACCAGCTTTGCACACCAGAGTCTCAGGGAGATGTCATCAGCTAAACTCAAGCTGCAGTGAAATTAGGCTTCCTCTCTCACCAAGTCACCAGTTAGCTCTGTTGCGCTGATTCCAGTGAATAAATGAAAGGGCAGTGGTTAGATGCTGTCCAGAGCAAAATATTCAACTGAGTTTAGCTCCAGTATGTAGCTCTGTTATGTCTGAAATAAATAATTGCAGTTATGTTTTATCTGGTCGCACATCATTTAATTCCAATTAAAGCATAAATAACAGCAAAATGAATTAATTCAAAAAGGCAAATTCAAAATAAGGCTTATTCAAAACTGTGTATTATTCCAAGTAAATAATAAACATAATTTAAGCAATAATAAATCAGTAATGCAAAAATAAATGTAAGCATAGAGAATACAATGATCATGATTAATATTTATTTAATAAGACTATTAGGAAGAAGAAGATGAAAGAAGAAGAAAAAAAAAATGTAATTTTCCATTAAATATTTTGAGCATTTCCTATTCATATAGAATATGGTATATACAAGATCAATTTCAATATTTTAGGAATTAAAACTTAGGATATCTGCTGCCCTGTGTATAGAAAATGATTAAGAATTTTTTTTATTGCTAATCTCCATGGTTCAAATTAATTTTTGCCCATTTTTAAATCAACTGTGAACAACTGACAGTAGGGGATAGTCATAAAAGCTACAATGCACTGCCTGATACCCTTTTTGTTAAACAATTGCTAAATTGCTTTTGAACTCTCCCCATTAATCTCTGAAACACTTCATTGTATGGAATTAAATGTTCTAAAACAGGGGAGTCTCAGGAGCCAGCAGCGCACAGAATATATAAAACCACAATTGTTGATTTCATCGCACAAAGGCTTTGGCTATAAAAACACCAAGAGTACACCATATGTAAAGTGTGGTGGTGTTGCCGATATCCTTTGCTGGCACAACAGTAAATTCTACTCATGAAGGTTTTATATTGCATCTAAAAGAGATACAGTATCTCACAAAAGTGAATACACCCCTCAAATATTTTTGTAAATATTTTATTATATCTTTTCATGGGATAACACTGAGGATACATTACTTTGATACAATGTAAGGTAGTCAGTGGATACAGCTTGTATAACAATGTAAATTTGCTGTCCCCTCAAAATAACTAGCCAATTAGCCATTTAGCCTCCCCAGTGTCATGTGACTCATTAGTGTTACAAGGTTTCAGGTGTGAATGGGAAGAAGGTGTGTTAAATTTGTTGTTTTCGCTCTCACACTCTCTCATACTGGTCACTGGAAGTTCAACATGGTGCCTCATGGCTAAAAACTCTCTGAGAATCTGAAAAAAAGATTTCTTCCACTATGTAAAGATGGCCTAGGCTATAAGAAGAGTGCCAACACCCTGAAACTGATCTGTAGCACGGTGAACATACAGCAGTTAAACATGACAGGTTCCACTCAGAACCGGCCTCACTATTGTCGACCAAGTTGAGTGCATGTGCTCAGCGTCAAACCTAGAGGTTTTCTTTTGAAAATAGACATACGAGTGCTGCCAGCATTGCTGCAGAGGTTGAAGGGGTGGGGGGTCAGCCTGTCAGTGCTCAGACCATACGCCGCACACTGCATCAAATTGGTCTGCATGGCTGTCGTCCCAGAAGGAAGCCTCTTCTAAAGATGATGCACAAGAAAGCCCCCAAACAGACAAGCACACTAAAGACATGGATTACTGGAACCATGTCCTGTGGTCTGATGAGACCAAGATGAATTTATTTTGTTCAGATGGTGTCAAGCGTGTATGGCAGCAACAAGGTGAGGAGTATAAAGAGAAGTGTGTCTTGCTTACAGTCAAGCATGGTGGTGGGAGTGTCATGGTTTGGGGCTGAATGAGTGCTGCCGGCACTGGGGAGCTGAAGTTCATTGCGGGAACCATGAAGCAGAGCATAATCCCCTCCACAGGGCAGTATTCCAACATGATAACGACCCCAAACACACCTCCAAGACGACCACTGCCTCGCTAAAGAAACTGAGGGTAAAGGTACTGGCCAAGCATGTCTCCAGACCTAAACCCTATTGAGCATCTTTGGGGCATCCTCAAAATGCAGGTGGGGGAACGCAAGGTCTCTAACATCCACCAGCTCCGTGATGTCATCATGGAGGAGTGGAGAAGGATTCCAGTGGCCTTTGAAGCTTTAGTGAACTCCATGCCAAAGAGAGTTAAGGCAGTGCTGGAAAATAATGGTGGCCACACAAAATATTGACACTTTGGGCACAATGTGGATATTTTTCACTTAGGGGTGTTCTCACTTTTGTTGCCAGTGGTTTAAACTTTAATGGCTGTGTGTTGAGTTATTTTGAGGGGACAGCTAATTTACACTGTTATACAAGCTGTACACACTGACTACTTTATATTGTATCAAAGTGTCGTATCTTCAGTGTTGTCCTATGAAAAGATATAATAAAATATTTACAAAAATGTGAGAGGTGTACTCACTTTTGTGAGATACTGTACATATTCCAACAGCTAAAACATTTTGCCTTCAACTGTAGGTGCAGCGGAGGGACTACCACTCAATAAAATGGACCACTGATTTGAGTAATGAAAGTTGTGATTTTGTCACTGTTGGTAAAAGTTGCTTTTAAGGCTGATCTTGGGGAGGAAACATTACACCAGTGCCGATTTCTGCTAATAGATGTCAAATCACACTCAGATCATTATATTACCAGACCACATGTTATTATTATTCTTATTATTATGTCCATTTTATGGGTAGCCATTATAATTGCAGCAGTGCAGGTGTCATCAGACAGGAATCAGTGGTGTTTATCTGAGTTCAATGTGACTTCAAATGTTTTAAAATTCATATTTTCACAAACACTAACAAACATTAAGTAAAGTGTCACACAGATATCCTCTGGCCATCCTCAAAAACTCTCTAAACCCACTCGAACCAGCCCCAGTTCTTCATTAAGATAGCACAGAGTTAATGGGGTTTAAGACGGGCAGCCATTTCAGACAGCACCACGGCTGGAACTGATTTCTCTGTGTTTATGATACTAGATCAGTACTCATTCAGCTACACACTAACATTTTGTTCATTTTTATTGTTCATAATAAGTTATACTGTGTCCTTTGACTCCTTAATACAGACCTTTATTATATATAAGTTAAGTTAGCCACACAGCTCCTGCGCTAAATTAAAGAAACAAAATCTGAATTTGAAACATATCTTGACTGATTCCCTTGTGGTATTGATCAGCATTGTACAAAGGTTAATTATGGATATTTATACTAATATTTGATAATCTATTTTCTGCATTCATAATTCATGAATGAGCAGAAAATGTCATTATTCTACAATACCTGGATTTATTAACCTTACTGCATGCTAAACCTACAGTTGTCCACATATTGATTTGGCAGTTTTACACCGGATGCCATTCCTAACATAACCCTTCCCATTTATCTAGGCTTTGGACACAAAGCACAAAGCAATACATACAAAATATCACCATAATACCAATGCGGGTAGATAAAGTCTCAGTCTCTGCATTTAAACATATAAACATGTATATATCAATATAAACACTTATATATCAACATTTAGGCATCAGCCCAAACTTTTCAAATGTCCATCCGTGCATCCAGATAATTCGTTTTTTTGATGTTCTGTATAGTATTCATGACTGAAGTTAATGCAATGACCTGCCTATTTCAAAACTCATACCTCACACCTTGAATGAATGAGCAATAAAGAGGAAAACCAGAACACACACTCCTAGGAGCTTGGGGTTCCAGTTAGATGGTAGCTGTTACTCACCTGATGCAACTACTGAGAGTTGATTGGATCCAAGATGCAGCAGCCACTCCAGGTGCAAACTTTGGTGCTAAAGTCTTTTGTAACTGGATCCTGGACTTCCTGAATGGGAGACCCCAGTCAGTCAGGATCAGTAGCAGCACCTCCAATGCCATCACGCTGAGCACAGGGGCCCCTCAGGGCTGTGTGCTCAGCCCACTGCTGTTCATATTGATGACCCACGACTGTGCAGCCAAGCACAGCTCGAACCACATCATCAAGTTTGCTGATGATACAACTGTCAGTGCTCAGTTTGATCAGCGGTGGTGATGAGGCGGCATACAGAGAGAAGATATAACAGCTGACGGTCTGGTGCAGAACCAACAACCTGTCTCTGAACATCGACAAGACTAAAGAAAATGTCACAAGAAACTTGGTGCTCACATATCCAACAACCTCACCTGGTCCCTCAACACCTGCTCCATCACAAAGAAAGCCCAGCAACGTCTCTACTTCCTGCACAGACTGAAGAGAGCCCATCTCCCACCACCCATCCTCACCATCTTCTACAGAGGAACCATTGAGAGCATCCTGAGCAACTGCATCACTGCCTGTTATGGGAACTGCAATGTCTCCGACCGCGAGTCCCTACAACGGGTAGTGAGGACAGCTGAGAAGATCATCGGTGTCTCTCTGCCTTATGTTTAGGACATCTTCTCCACTCGCTGCATCTGCAAAGCAAGCAGCATTATGGATGATCCCTCACACCTGTCCCACACACTCTTCTCCTTCCTGCCATCCAGGAAAAGGTACCATAGCATACGGGCCTTCACCAACAGGTTGGGAAACAGTTTCTTCCCCCTGGCCATCAGACTTTTGAACAGTTAACGTCTTCACAGTAACCTGCCACTTCTGCAATTCTCTTGTTTATGCACTGATCACCATTTTATGCACATAGCCACTTTACCGCTATTTATTTATCTATTTTTGCACTTTTTTTCTCAGTGTTAAATGCTACTCATTAGACTGTTACTCTACAGTCTAACTACAACACAATAATAATAATAATGATACTACAATAATACTGTTGCTTTGTTTCACAATACTGCTGCTCTCTGTTGGATGAACGTCCTGTCTGTTGTCCTGTCTGTTGCTGTTCCCTGTAACTTGTCTGTACTATTAGTTTTGTCTGCACTTGTCTTGTCTTGTGTTTTATGTTGTGTTTGATGTCGCCTTATGTGTAGTGCCAGGGTCCTGGAGGAACATTATTTCGTTTTACTATGTACTGTGTATATGGTTGAAATGACAATAAAAACCTACTTGACTTGACTTGACTTGACTTGAGTTCACAGTACCAATGTTGCTGCTATACTGAGAAAAAATCCACCACCAAAATAATACCTGCTCACTGCAGATCTTGACCATTAAGGTACAGGGTAAAGTGTTGGTTTTCACAAAGTTTGCTGCTTCATTGTTTTTAGATGTTTTTGTAAGATGTTTCTGTGTTGAACTGAAGTATAATCACAAGCATTTCCAATGTTTGAAAGGCTTTTTTTTTTTACAATTACATTACATTTATGCAAAGAGTCAATATATGCAATGTTGGCCCTTCTTTTTCAAGACCTCTGCAATTCACCCTGGCATGCTATCAATCAACTTCTGGGCCACATCCTGACTGATGGCAACCCATTCTTGCATAATTAATGCTTGGAATTTGTCATAACTTGTCAGTTTTTGTTTGTCCACCCACATCTTGAGGATTGATCACAAGTTCTCAATAAGATTAAGGTCTGGTAAGTTTCCTGGCCATGGACCCAAAATTTTGACATTTTCTTCTCTGAGCCACTTACTTATCACTTTTGCCTTATGGCATGGTGCTCCATCATGTTGGAAAAAGCATTGTTCTTCACCAAACTGTTCCTGGATGGTTGGGAGAAGTTGCTCTCAGCGGATGTTTTGGTACCATTCTTTATTTATAGCTGTGTTGGCAAAATTGTGAGTGAGCCCGCTCTCTTGGGTGAGGAGAAAGCCCACACATGGTCTCAGGACGCTTTACTGTTTGCTTGACACAGGAGTAATGGTAGTGCTCACAGTTTCTCCTCTGGACAGACATTCATTTTTCCAGATGACCAAATCAGTCAGAAAGGGGATTCATCAGAGAAAATTACTTTACCCCAGTCCTCAGCCGTTAATATGTACCTTTTGCAGAATATCAGTCTCTCTCTGAAATTTTTCTCGGTGAGAAATGGCTTCTTTGCAGCCCTTCTTGACACCCGGCCATCCTCCAAACTTTTTCGCATCAATGTGCATGCAGATGCACTCACACCTGCCTGCTACCATTCCTCAGCAAGCTCTGCACTGGTGGTGCCCGCAATATAGCAGCTGGTCCAGGCACTTGTTGGGCACCCTAAAGCTTTCTTCACAACAATCGAACCTCTGTTCTTGAAGTTTTTGATGATCCATTAAATGGTTGAGTTAGGTGCAATCTTACTAGCACCAATATCCTTGCCTGTGAAGCCCTTTTTGTGCAAAGCAATGATGGCTGCATGCGTTTCCTTTCAGGTAACCATGGTTAACAGAGGAAGATCAAAGATTTCAAGCACCACCCTCCTTTAAAACCATCCAGTATTCTATTCTAACTCAACATGACAGGCAGAGTGATCTCCAGCCTTGTCCTCCTCAACACCCTCACCTGTGTTCATGAGAGGATCACTGACATGATGTCCTTTTGTGGCAGGACTGAACTGCAGTGGCAATGTTTTTTTTTGGGATTAAGTTCATTTTCATGGCAAAGAGGGATTTTGCAGATAATTGCTATTCACTGCACTCTTCAAAACATTCTGGAGTTTATGCAAATTGCCATCATAAAAACTGAGGCAGCAAACATTGCAAAAACTAATATTTGTGTCATTCTCAAAACTTATGGGTATGGCTGTAAAAAGTATCCCTAAATGGCCAGTGGAGCTGATCAAATTTAACAATGAGTGCAGATACAAAGTAGTTGTAGAAAATGAAGTGGCTTCTCGATGTAACTCCCTGTTTATACTTACAGTATTTACATTGCTAGTAACCGCAATTAGTGTCTATGACCATGTTCAAGCTTTAGACTGAAAGTTGCTTTTGAAGTACGAGTGTGTAAAATCTGATTTGCTCCCAGTTTTTCATCTTTCATTCCTTTTGGTGCTGTTGGGCATGGCATGTTGTATATCAATGTGAAGTCTCTTTAAACAGCCGTTATTACTAAGCAAATATTCCTTTATAAATAAAAAAATATCATCTTTGCAGGAAAAAAAAAACTCTCTTTGAACTAGCAGTTAGTACAGTTTGTGATGCCCTTGCAGTGACCAGGCTTTGGGTTACAGCTGAACATCAGCAATCGGAGCCACTAGCTCAGAGAGAGAGATTAAAAATGTATGATTCCTTTCATCGGGTGCCAGTGTTGCCTAAGACACCAAGGTCTATCTTTTTTGAAGGGTATGGATCATGAAGATAATAATGTAACGACTGATTAGAAGAGAGGTGATTCCTCAAATAGTCAATTTAGTTCAATTGTTTGTTTATATGTTGATTTATTTATTCATTCAGCAATATCACAAAATTAATGATTAGGAAATGAATTTAGTTGCACAAGCACTCTAAATCTCACTCTGTAATGCGAGCAGGAAAGCAACTCTCTTTTATGGTGACAGTTCAATAGTGATGAGTATTGTTCTTCAGCTCGAAAGTAGACGATATTTCATTTTAGAGAAGCATCTGATATTATTAGCACGCTATACGTTATATACATGCTATTTATAAGCCAAGTTATTAGCTAAGGACTACTTTCTGAATGATCAGGTTTCATTCGAACATGATAAAACGTTTTTTATTTGCACTTGTAACATTATCAGAAATTCAATTTCATTTCATGAAACACCTTACTTTAGTTTAATGGTATGAATTTAGCGTTCCACATCTTACTATTTATCTTTTTTATTTTTCCCCTTAGGTATACTTGATGTTTATGTTGATGCATGCAACAAAGACATTAAGTGAGGTAAAAAAGTAAATGGTATCCATGACCATTAATGGTAACTTATTGCTCTTTAACTGTACCTGTTACTGTACCTTTACGACTGATATATGACCTGGATTCATTCAAAATGTGCCTCATTCAAAAAGCTGAGGTTGATCATAGTTGATCACAGTACTGTATGTCATGGCCTTCAAAAACATATGTTGCATTTCAGACTTTAGGAAATAATACTAATGAAATTAAGTGTTTGGTTTGGGTTAAAATGCTTTTGCTTAATCTATAAACACATTCTTTTGGCGTGCTTATATTATAGCATTAATTCTTAAAGCATTGTATATATCTTAACATTTTGACAATGAGATACAATATCTCATTGTATGCATCTCAACATTTTCTAATCAGGTAGTTAATTGTGTCCTTTACAAGTTAATCACTATCCACAGAAAACCATTACTTTTTTTATCATTTGAATACAGCAGCCGTGATTCATAGTGTGGGAAATTTCAAGCAGACCAATAGAAACGCTCCAAAATGGTAAAATATTTTTGCCCCCTTCTGTAGAGTCACTATTTCAGAGATGGTATTGTGTGTGTGTGTGTGTGTGTGTGTGTGTGTGTGTGTTTAGTTCTCTGTCTTGATGTTTTGTTTTTGATTCCAATCAATTTTGTTAATTCTAAATATGAACATTCTGGCTTTTGTTTTTTTCATCATCAAAAGATCACTTTACATCATCTTTTGCTTGATAAAACATTATGGTTAGTTAAGAGGTGCTGGCTTGGCAATGGTTAATAAAGCATTAAAGGGTGAATTACCATGGGCTCCAGGACATTTAAGTTCACAGGCCCTGTGGAACTTTCACTGTGGAGCTCTCTTCCCCAGTTGCCATTGTGAAATTACTTCCCTCCCCCATGTTTAGAACTTAACTCAAAAAATCTCTTCTCTCTATGCCACTTCTCCTCTTCTGATAACTATTTTTTTTCTATTTCTGCACACAGTAAAGCATCCTTTGGTTTGAGAAATTAAACATTTAGTTGTCATAATGTCCCCTATTCAGGAGCGGTGAGGTGATTTCAATCTGTGTGATTGAATCTCCAAATCTGCCAAAAAATGTAATGCCAGACATGGCGCATTATGACCAGGATAAGGTTAACCTAGAGCAAGGGGTTACTTCAGAAAGGCAAGCTATACCGTTTATCTCAGTGAGATTTATTGATGTGAGACTTTGAGGTTAACACAGAGTAAAGTCATTTCCGTACTTCAATTTATCTCCCACCAGACACTCCACATCTGGCGACATTTGACTTAATAGGAAAGATGTCCTTGATTTAATTGTCCAGAACCAAGCAGTAATCAATTTTGGTCTTAATAGAGTTTACCATTTTAATTAAACTGAAAGCAGTAATATGGTTCATCCTGCTCATTTAAAAAGTTCTTTGGAGTTCATGATTACACCCCATGTCACCTTATGAAGTTGACTCTTGGCCAAATCATCAATCAGATTGTTCTGGTTTATTTAAAAACTGAATGCATTAATCAGAATGATTGACTTATCAGGTGAAAACATGGCACTGGCTGATTTTTCCCAGGAATTCTTGAGGGACAAAAAACTGCCATATGTTTTATCATACATATACTGAAACAACTAGCAAACAGCTCCCAGCAGTTTAGAGCGACATGACCTTGCATTTAGCATTACCTTCATCACTGCTCCCTCAAGTGCCTCACTCTAATCTGTATTGAGTCTTCTTGGTCTTTAATTTGCTTTGTGTTTTCTATTCAAACTAAAATTTCCCAGTAAAGCAGAACACACTAGAGATGACAGATGCCCTTTTCTGTAACACAAGGCACCAACACTTTACTGAAAGTATTTGATGAAAACTTCCCTAAACCTACATTAAAATATAAAAAGGTTTTTTTTCTGAGAAGCTTCAAGGCATAAAAATAAGTAACATGTCAGTTATCATATAAAGTTCATACAGATGTCACGTAACCTCATAAATCCCACCATTACCCGTAAAGCTGAGATCTAGGGTCTTGAAGGGTGTTTTTGATTGTTGTGAAAGATGTGACCTCATTTGGTAGAATAGTAATAAAGTGAGCAATACAACCTATAAAGCAGTAATGAACTTTGTATTACACAGACAAAAAAAGACATTTAAAAAAGAATTTGATAAAATATGAATACAATGTGTTGTTTAACTACCAACAGAAATGGTTCAGCTTTTGATTTTTCTGAAAGATCCATGATGTGGACAGTCAGCCAAGACATGATTGGACTCTAAGTTTAACTTTTTTTTCTGCTTACAAAAACTAAAAGTCCTTATCACCCAAAACTTTTTAGTAAATACATCTAAATCCCCTTAAACTACATCCATCGGATGGTGCAGATTCTTGAGTGCAGTGTTAAAGTTAAACTGAATATTGGCCATTGTAAGCACACAGCACAGCACAGTGAACCCCTATAAAATACCACAGCAGTGGGCAGCCTGAGGTACCCTTGAGCAAGGTACCGTCCCCATCACTGCTCCCCGGGTGCTTTCAATAGCTGCCCACTGCTGCATGGTGTTTGCATGGGTTAAATGCAGAAGTCCAATTTCGTTGTGGTTCACTGTGTGCTGTGCTGTGACCTCACAATGACGAGGGTTGTCACTTTCACTTTCGGTGACAATGACGGTACCTTGCTCAAGTATCTCAGGTACCTCAGGGCAGCCTAATGATCCTGAATTTATATCCACAACCTTCCAATCCTGGGGCCTAATCCACAACTAATTTTGCTATGACTGGCAATATGTCCATGGTGTTTCTCTACCTTTTGCCCTATGAGTGCTAGTATGCGCTCAAGCGCCCCTGCAACTCTGGTTTTGGTAAATTCTGGTAAAATGTAGGTAATTTTTTACAGTTCAAAGTAAGTACATACTATAACCTGTACATAGCTGCACCACCTTAGCGACAACCTTAACAAAAAAGGGACATAAAGTTTTGGTGGTGGGGGTGGTCCAGTGGTAGGGTACTTGCCTACAGAACTATGGCTCAAGAGGTCTCAGGTTGAAATCCCACCTCTGGCACTACCACCACAATGGCAAGACCCTTAACCCTGAGTTGCTCCAGGGGGACTGTCCCTGTAATTAGGACAATGGAAGTCGCTCTGGATAAGAGCGTCTGCTAAATGCTGTAAATGTGAAGTATATAAGATTTTGTCCACTAAGGGCTTGTGGTTTATTGCTAACAAATGACTCTAGAAATGTAATGGATGATCAACCAACCAAATCTGGGGTAAGCCAAAAATTGTGTAAAACAAATTTTTGCTGAGCTGTTCCTTTAAGAAACGGTGGATAAGGAATTAAATAAATGAAATAAGATAATGGCATAATGGACTGATGTCCAGTCACTTTCTTGTTATTATGCACCTTATGTGGTTGCTGTATTATGCACTGGCTGTTTCTGTGTACAGGCTGTACACAAACGGTTTTAATGAGACATGTGGGTGTTTAATATTGTAGATGTACTTGCAATAGCCACAATATACTCAGAAAGGCATATTGTGGTAATTTATCAGGATAATGGTAACATGTTGTCAAATGGCCACGCCTAGCTCTGAGGCCTGTGATAGTGAAGGACTATGGCGACAAACAACATTAAATATCTGAGCTCAGCCGTGAGGCATTTCTTGGATTAATTGAAGGCACAATTTTGATCAATAGCCATTTATCAGGTCTAGCCATTTTCCACATTTGTCATGATGTCTCATTTTGCATTCCTGAAAAACAAGGGGTGTCCCCAGATATGCACACCAGCATGCAGAAGTGCACACACACCCCTTCAGCTAGGACCTCCCACTGGCCCTCATCACCTGCCTCTCCTTTCACCCAAAGATGCACTGTGCCAATTAATTATTCTGTTAACAAGCCTAATCTACATTTATTTCAGCGATAAGGACAGCATAAGCACCATATCGGACAGCAGTGATGAAGGCACAATGCTGAATGGCTGGTGTTGTGGCAGGGGGTTTTAGGAATAAGTGTGAAAGCTGCCTCCCTCAGAGTGTTGTCTGCAGGCTATGTGCTGTCTTGCTGAGTGACAGAGCAGTTCTGGTTCTTCTGATAGGTATTTTTGCCGCTCGGGGAGGGGAGAGTGAGGGCTTTGGTGGGGGGGTGGGGGTGCAGCATCTGTTATTTACTGATACAGACGAATGTTCTCCCTGCAGAGAGAGTGTCAGGGGAATTCAGGAGCAGCGATGTAAACCATTTGATGAAAGCTACTTGCTTTTGCCGGCTCTGGCCTTCCCAAACCAGCAGAATCACTGAGGCTGAAGCTGCAGTCTCTGCAGCTCATCAAAAAAACTTCAGCAAAACAGCTGTTAATCAGCTGTCTCTTTAACCTAAAGAGAGTTTAAAAAGGCTGCTTGGTTTTACTGCTATTACTCAGCTGTTAGCAGCTTGTTAAATGGTGGATGCTGCATATAAGAAGACCTAGTTTTGGCCTCTATGGGTTAAAATGAGCTTTTAAAGACACTTTGGATGGAATGGCCATGCTTTTCTTTGTCTTTTTAGCTCATGTTGACCACAAGAGGTCAGCATTACTACGAGCCACCGAAAAAAAATACCTCTTAATAAATCATGCATGAGTTGAAAGAAAAAGTGAAAGTGACTATTCTTGTTATTGTGAGAACACAGCACAGCACACCACAATGAAATTGGGCCTCTGTATTTAACCCATGCACACAAACACACAATGTGCAGCAGGGGGCAGCTATGAAAGCACCCGGGGAGCAGTGACAGGGACAGTACCTTGTTTAAGGGTACCTCAGGGCAATCTACTGGTAAGGGGATGGAACCCATAATTTTCCGATCCTGTGGCCAACTCCCTAACCACTAGGCCATCACTGCTGGTATATAAGAATATGCTCCGATAATCTATCTTCAAAAAATCTTTTTGGGTTGCGAATATTGGAGGAGATTCCTTGCATGTTGTAAGCCAGGGACATGCTTTTGTCCCTTCATTATCGACCAATAGATCAAAACCTTGTTGGCAAAATGGCAGCTTTACAGGGCAGGCATTATTCCTTCACAACTGATAATGGAAGTTTTTGTTAAAAGGGTGATAAATGTGTGTTTTGGACTATTTCTACTGGACTACTAATTGTGAAATTTCTACACAGTTTAGATTTAAATGTAACACACTCTTCAGTTCTCAATCCTGCAGGTTTATAGATTACTTGCAGATTAGAGGAGGAGCTATGTGAAGACGTTATTTGTCATGTATTCAAGATCATGTGTTTTTATATGGATGGACATTTGTAAAAAAAGAAAAAACCGCATATACCTCCCAGTTTGATCATATACCCCACTGTCATTATTATTATACTTTAAAATGTATTCTTGATTGTTTATGTCTAGAATGTGTTTAAAGAGTGTAGGTGGATAATTTAGGGCTTAAACTATAACACAAATCAGTTTTTGCTGTGGCGTCCTTTAACTTTCTGGCCTGGCACTGGGTTTCCTGTAGTGTTAACAGAGTTGAGTTTAGCAGCACAATCCATCTTTCATTATTAGCCTAGATTTTATTAGCCTAGATCACATTAATTATCATATGTAGGACTTGTGATTAATGATGGTTATTTATGTGAATTGAGGTACTACTGAGACATTTTATTTGGCCACGAAGCCAGCATAGCCTGCTTTCAATTGATCTAATTCATATATAGGTGTTTCTGTGATATCAGGTTCAGTCTCCCAACTTTAAAGTTGTTAGGCTAGAAGAGGCTTTCATTTGCAGCTCTTGTGTTATGAAGATGTCACTCTTTTAGATGATAATTCTTCAATAGAAATGATTAGATATATAAACAATATCAGCTCTTATCACAAGCAAATGAATGCCGCATAGGCAGTGTTCTCATGCACAAAGTCCATCCTGAAAAACTTTTCAATAATGGTGTTCATACCTTTTGCTTTGCTATAATCCTGCAGATATGGAGAGATCAACATTGTGTGCATCATTCAGTCAGTATTCAGTCAAAAAAACAAGTATAAACCATCCCAACATCATGGCAAGAAGGTCATATTAAAAGACAGTTAGTACAACTTTGAAAACATTTTGAGTCTGCCTGAGCCTAATGGGAGACTAGGCCCTGAGACTATAGAAAGGTAAAAGCATTCTATACAAGCAGTTGGTTAATTAGATGTGTGGATGGGGCTAATGGCCAAGCACTCTGTGCATTTGGCCACATACTTGCGGTAATATAATAATTTACAGGCGCCTTTACTATTGATCTAGGCTATAATGAATTGGCTGTAATACTTGAGACCTTTCTGGTTTCATGTCTTGAACATCTTAAATGGCCATGATAACCCCAGCAGATCCAAAAAGCTGTTATATTCTGTAACCTAAGAACTTAGCCATTTAGCATTGTAGCATTGTTTTTAATGAATAATACACCTTAGGATGTATTAAGGCTGGGATTTTAAAGAGGAAAAGTTCTGAAATTACTCTAAGCTGCAGTAAGTGCCTTCTCTAAACAAGCCTCATATATTCTTACAGTGTTTAATTATTATTGGATCATAATTATTTTACTGATCAAATATAATAGTGCTGCATTTCTTAACCTAAGGAAAAATATTGGGCTTATATAAGTATAAAAGGTATTTTTTTCCTACACTATTACTATCAGAAGTAAAACCACTGGAAAGTAATCTGTTATTTGGAGCTTTCAAAAAGACAGGTGGGATGTTATTTTCATGTTTCACCACTTCAAACCCTTAAAGCAAATGGTATGAAGTAGGGAGTCTTTTAGAGCAGGAGACCATAATTCATCATTCAACTCAACTCACTTGGCTGTAATACTGAATGAAGCCCAGTGCATGGCAGCCAAGTGCAGTAGGTATTTACATACATCAGTCTTAAAAGCACAAAACAACTTTACAGAGTGATTAGAAATGGTCATATATGCATAAAATTACACTTTTGGTAATATGAGCATTTTGGTGATTTAAGCAATTTTGGGAAGATTATTTCATCATAGCCTTTATATTTCTAAATAGTTCTTTAAAAAAATCTAACCCTTGCCTTGGGTTATGAATTTCCTTTCCAGAAAATACTAATCACTCTTTGGATTACATTTCATCCTATGGATGGAAGTCCATATGCAACTGGATATCACTAAGCATTCTGCTCTGCTCTGCTCTGCTGTTTGCACTGCTGGCATTACTGCGTGGTCAATTATTTAAAAAGTGATTGAAAGCTTCTGATTCTTATTTGGGGAAATGTTTGGTAGCCTTTGCCCCTCACAAATTATTAGTTGTTTTGTCACGTAGTGGTTGAGTTAGAGGGCTATTATAGAGGCAATTGGAGAAATTGCGGTAACTCTTATGTAATTTCAGTTAATGAACTGCATTGACATTGAGCTACTCAAGTGGATGGATTCAAATAGAACTGACCCTAGGAGGTGACCTTATTGGGAGATTGCCAAGCAAAAAGGTTTTCTAAATCAACTGTTTAAATAAACTGTCAGATAGTCATGGGACCTAACTTGGGGCAACGGTTATTGTCACAAAGCAGCTTTAAGTATGAGTTACTATAAGATAATAACTATAAGTGTCCATTAAAATCTGTAATTGGAAGTCCAATTAGCTAATAGTGGTAGTTCTGTTGAGTCAGTGGAGCATTTATTAATCTTGGTTGATGGCAGCAGCTTATGCAGATGACCCAGTATGATGTAGCTGATCTGAAGTTAAGTTGGAGAGAGGAATCTGATAATGGTTGGTTCAATCGAGAAGACAGTCGACTCAGGCAGTGGACTAGCTGGTCTGTGGTCTATGTGTGAATGTGCACAAATTCTTTTTGTCTGGGCTAAATGTATAGGCTACTTTTGATAGATGATCATTTACACTGAAACTAGATGGATTATATTTGAGAATGGAACTGGCAGCTACAATAGTTTAAGCACTGGATGGTGCCGATTGATTTTCCACAAGGCAAAAAGTCAATTGCATTTAGCCTGTGGTAAGTCTCACTGGATAAAAAAATAGGTTCACCATTAACTATTGTAACTTCAAAGACAGAGACTTGGCTAATTCATATATTAAAACTCATATGAAATCATAAAGTAATCTCACACACTATATTGCATGATTCCATAGAATTATGCCATGCTTTTGACACATAGTGTAAAGTATGAGCACAGGTCCAATTTAGCCTTTGAAACTCAACCTTACTTGGTCCAGTTGGCACAACTAAAATTAACCCCAGCCTGACTCGAAACCACTTGTTCACACCAAAAGATGTGGCATTACTCAGCTACTAAGCTTGACTGAAAATGCCCAACAGGATATATTCTTATTATATACAGTACTGTGCAAAAGTTTTAGGCAAGTGTGCAAAAATGCTGTAAACAAAGAATGCTTTCAGAAATATAAATAATAATTGTTTATTTTGATCAATTTACAAAATGCAAAGTGAGCGAACAAAAGAAAAATCTAAATCAAATCAATATTTGGTGTTACTACCTTTTGCCTTCAAACCAGCATCAGTTCTTCTAGGTACACTTTCACAAAGTCAGGGATTTTGTAGGATTATAGTCAGTGTATGATCAACCAGTTTTACCAAACAGGTGCTGATGATCATCAATGTCACACGTAGGTTGAAACACAGTCATGTTTGGAACAACCTACCAGCCGAGTTCCTTCGAAAACTGTGTGCAAGTGTACCTAGAAGAACTGATGCTGTTTTGAAGGCAAAGGGTGGTCACACCACATATTGATTTGATTTAGATTTCTCTTTTGTTCATTCACTGGATTTTGTTGATCAATGAAAATAAATGATTAACACTTCCATTTCTGAAAGCACTCTTTCTTTACAGCATTTTTTCACACCTGCCTAAAACTTTTGCACAATACTGTATATCTACATATGTCTACATATCTACCCACTTACAGTGTTAACATTCTCTAATCTCCAACTGTTAGCTCTGCTGCACTAAAGTTTTTCTTGCTAAAGCTGTATTGGTAAAACTGCTTAACATGCTGACTGCTGAAACTAAACAGTCCTTTCCACCAGCCCAACACGCAACACATCTTTGGTTTCAACCACTCCTTGAAAGTTTAAAAGATAAAAAAGCTTGGGCGATTGGGGGTGGGGGTTGGCCCTCTTCCTTTTCCCTCTATATTTCTCTCAGGGGATGAAATGTATGTTCAATTAGATATATATTTGCTAACTGATTCTGCAAGTCCAAAACTTTCTACTGTTTCCCGGATGAAAACCTTTGTTAATATAATTTGTATATTCTTTATACAGACTTCAGAACTGATTCTGCCGCTACCTTCATGAGTTACATTGTCAAAAAATATTTTGCACTTCTAGAAGCCACCATGCAAGCCCAAACTATTACACAAATTCCGCTGTGCTTCACAAATGAGCTTTGGAAAATTAATTTTTGGAAGATAAGCATATCCTTTCTTTCAAGTTTTGGATTCCCACCATTTTGATAGAGGTCACTTGGTCTTTTCTTAGCTTCAGAATGTCATGCTTTCCCCTCATAGACAGCTCTCTGGTCTTCACAGGATGCACCTATGTAAAAACAAACACAAGTCAGTCTATGTTCCAGTACCCTTGCACACTTGAAAACTGGGTGGTCAGATACAAAAATTAAGGATTTTCTATGTCATTTATGTGTCTTTAATCAAAATGTTTTCAATTCATAGCAAAAAGAAATTAATTCCCCTTGTTCTAATACTATCAGAGAAGACTATTTTAAAATATAAAAACACATTAGTTGCAGCTCTAAAGTCTCACAGAAAGGTTTTTAGGTAGGCCTAGTTTACACAGAGTTAATGATCAGAACAAAAAATGTAATCATACAAAGAGAGGAAGGACAAAAGTCACCACACTCAAAGCAAACTGTGATGAAGCCATTTTAATACTCTATACTGCGTGCACAATTATTAGGCAAGTGAGGATTAATTTGAATATGGAACAAATACAGTGCTATCAGTCAATCCAAAATGTTAATAACCCTGAAACCTGAACGTTTTACAAAGGAAATGTGTGAACATTCTCAGGGCAATACATATGTGTGCACAATTTCTATTATAAACTATTAGTGTGCAGAATTATTATGCAACTAAATGATTCCCGTCTCCTTTTATTATTTTCATCTGTTGAAAAATTAACAAACAACTCAACATTTACAAATAAACATTTCTGACATTTAAAAAAAAAAACAATCAGTACAGCCAATATGACACCATATATAATCAATATAAGCCACCCTTCTTTTCAGTAACAGTCATAAGCCTTCCATTAATGGAGTCTTTCAGTTTCTTGATCTGTTGATGAATAACTTCTTACGCAGCAGCAGCCACAGCCTCCCAGACACTGTTCAGAGAGGTGGACTGTTTTCCTTTCCTGTAAATCTCCTGTTGAAGAAGGGCTCACAAGTTCTCAACAGGGTTTAGATCAGGTGAAGAAGGAGACCATGTCCTTATTCTTTCATCTTTAAAGCCTTTACTGGCTAGACACGCAGAGGTGTACTTCAATGCATGCGAAGGAGCATCGTCCTGCATAAAAATCATGGTCGCCTTGAAAGATGCAGATTTTTTCTGCACCACTTGAATAAGTTGTCTTCTAAAAACTGGCAGTAGGTTTGTGAGTTGATTTTGTGTCCATCTTCAACACAAAAAGGTCCAACCAGCTCATCTTTAATAATACCAGTCCATACCAGTACCCCACCTCCACCTTGCTTGTGTCTGAGTCGAAGTGGATCTGTGCCCCATACTGATCCAGACACGGGCCCATCCATCTGGTCAGTCAAGATTTAATCTCATCAGTCCAAAAAACCTTTGAAAAATCTGTTTTGAGATATTTCCTGGCCCAGTCTTGACCAGTCTTTGACCAGAACACATTTCTTGCGACACTGTTGATTATCTGCAACACACCGTTTGATGGTTCCATGATCAAACTCCAATATCTTAGCAAGAGTGCTGCAACCTTCTGTCACGGTCTGTCGTGCCCGGCCGGAACCACAGGCACGATAGACCGTGACAGAAGGATGCAGCACTCTGCATGGCGCTCTGTTCTGACTGAGCACACCTGGGCTTGTTCAGACACAGGTGTGCTTCATTGGGGCTGCTATTTAAGCCCCAGTGAGTCAGAAAAGAGCACGGTTCATTAACAAGGCTATGCCTCACAGTTAATGGTGGCACTGTTGGTTTTGTCTTCTAGTTTATGTTAATAAAGTTACGTTTTGGAATCCTGGCTCTGGGTAGGCGTCCTTCAAACTCCCCGCCACCATTACAGAATGAACCGCCAGTACCTGGACGTCACGAGCCATGAGGGCGAGCAGGAGCGCATGCTGTGGACGGCAGCGTACGTTGTCGAGCAGACGCTGCAGCTGATAAAGACCTGGGAGACAGAGGCGACTTCTCTGGACCTCCGCGAGCAATGGGGAATGGGTGCGACGGACGCCGACGACCACGGCGAAGGAGCTCGAGTGCTGGCTGAAGAATGTGACGTCGTTGCTCCCACTCGGTCCCACCCCAGATCCCGAGCCGCGCTTGGATCAGTTCGTGCTGTTCCTCTGGATGCTGGTCTCCATGGCTGCAAGGGCACAGTGCTACCTCAACACGCTGAACCGCGTGTTGTTTTCCGCACGCGACATGGAAGGCAGGGCTTCGTTGACGGCTGGCGTCACACAACGCGGAAGCACGGCGCAAACCGCGCAGCACGCGGTTCAACGCGGAAGCACAGCGATAAACGAGCCCTGCACCCCTCAACACGAGAGAACGGCAAAGATGGCCGTTCCTGACACAGAGAGCCGGAAGATGTGGAGACCACTTCCTGCATTGTGCAACCGGGGAGGTTGACCAAGAAAGCCCTTCGCAGCAAGGGAAGCGGCACCAAGAAGTCAAACCCCAAACCCAGCACCGTCTAACCCGTCTGCTGGGCTGAAAGCAGAGAAGAAGCAGCTCCAGGTTAGTGGGAACTTTAAAATGAAAGTTCGGGTACAGATGTGGATTGAACATGAGGTTGCAGTAACCATTCAGGCGCAGGTGAGAAAGCACTTAAGCAGAAAACACTACCTGAAGCTACTGTGGGCAGCCAGGACTGTTCAGCGACATAACCGAGCTAATAAGATGATGAAGCAGGAGATGAGGTCTTTGAAGGAGAAAAAGATGGCTGCTGTTCTGCAAGCCGCATTCCGAGGGATGAAGACCAGACAGGCTCTGAAACAGAAGCACCAGGCTGCCACAGTGATACAATGTGCTTACAGGGCTCACTGTACTTGGACGCGATATGTATGCATGAAAAATGCTGCTGTTGCCATCCAGCTTAGGTATCGCTCCACACTTGATGCCAGAAAGCAGAGGGAGGAATTCTTGGAATTGCGCTCTGCTGCAATGTTCCTGCAAGCCTGCTTCAGAGGTCAGAGGGTCAGAAGGGAGATTGTCCTGTAACATCAGGCAGCTTCCCTGATTCAGGCGGCGTTCAGAAGACACAGGGAGGTAATAAAGTACCAGGCCATAAGGGTGTCAGCTATCATCGTTCAAAGACATTATCGGTCCTACATTAAGGGTAAATGTGACCGTGAGAGGACCAAAGGACTCTTGTTCATTTGTAAGAGGGAGATGGAAACCGAAAGAAAAGCTCTGGCTCAAGACAAAGGTGAGCTCAACGACAAGAGCAGGAAACCCACTGAGCTGCAAGACCCATCCAGAGAGTATGGTCAAGGAGGGCAGGTAATGCACGATTTTGTATGTTTGATTATGGACCAAAAACTCAGTATCCGCTGTGTTTCTGAGAACCTGGACTCCATGAGATTCACCCTGCAGGTACCTAGGGCAGAGTGTCACAGGCCCAAGAATGATTCTTCCATGTTTAGCTCTTTTTTAGACTCTTTCAGGCAAAGGTTTTCCAGTGGGTCGGTCTATTCCTCATGGGACCCCATAGGTGAGTCGGGGAGAGCGACAAGGAAGTTCCATGCAACCAATTGGTCTGTAGAGGTACCCATAACAATTAAGTCTCTTCTGAAATCACTCGCATTGGTTACTGATTCGGAACACGGGCAGAGAAAGCCTCTGGTGGAGATCCTGTCCACAGATACCTCAGGCATCATTTCTGGAACAGACTGCCCTCCATGGATCTTTTCCCTTGTTTTGGTGAATTCAGTAAGTAGAGTCATGGAAATTGAGTCTGGTTCCTCAGCGGTACTCAGTTCCCTTGACCTTAGCCTTTCAGAGAGTGATCCAGAGGAGGAGTGCTCCAGAGGCTTTGTGGAAGCTACCGGTGATGACAATCCAGCAGCCAAACCTGATGTGCCTGTGGAGGACCCACAGACACCAGAGGCTCCGGAATTAGTCGAACCCCCTCCTGTTCAGAAGAGAGGAGTAACCCAGGTTGCCAAGGGTAAGGTCAGTACAAGCAAAGCACAAGTCATCATGCCTCTCAGAGAGGGAAGCACACAGTTACCCAGGCCTCCCAGAGGCCAGCAGTGCCAGAGGAGAGCAACAGCGTTCACTGCAGCAGTGGAAGTATACCTTTCCTTTATTGCTGCCAGTGCACCCAAAAGAGTCTTCACACCAGCTGTTCTTCCCCCAAACCTGCTAAATGCCCGCGTGAATATCATCCCAGTTGGCACAACAATACAACTAAGCTCCAATCAGCACCCGATTGTTCCAGAGGGGAATTGCGCAGCCACGCTAATTCCAGCTACCATGCCCATAACACATCCACTTAATAAGTCTTCTCAGAACTTGCAGCCTGTGTATGAAGAAGACAAGAAATGGCACACTTCAGATGACGAAACGATAGTCATGACAAGCGAGAAGGACAGAGGCCGGAGGCGGAGCACGCACTGGGTAACGAACTCTTCCCCTTCTAACCACAGAGAATCTCCTGTATTTAGCTCTTTTTCAAGTGATGACCAGACAAGGCCCTTGAGCCAATCAGACGAGTCCTCCAGAGGCCCCACTACAGAGTCAGAGAGACAGGTGACAGAGGAAACACGGGACAGCAGAAAGACACCGAAAGAATGTACGGCTAAACACAAATACCAAAGGGACTTGGTTACAAAGATATGGACTGAAATTCTGGGATACCCCTCACCACCGCCAGGACCCCTGAACATTACTGGCCAGAGGCCCCTTTTTGTTGAAATGTGGGTATTTGTGGGCCTGGCCAGGTGCCCCATAAAGGGGACTGTTTCAGTTTGACAGGGTTTTTTGTGTGGCCTCCCCCCTGAGGTCCAGGTCGAGGTTGTTTTGACGCCTCGGGAGTTGCGTTTTTTTGGGGGGGGGGCTACTGTCACGGTCTGTCGTGCCTGTGGTTCTGGCCGGGCACGACAGATGGCGCTCTGTTCTGACTGAGCACACCTGGGCTTGTTCAGACACAAGTGTGCTTCATTGGGGCTGCTATTTAAGCCCCAGTAAGTCAGAACAGAGCACGGTTCATTAACAAGGCTATGCCTCACAGTTAATGGTGGCACTGTTGGTTTTGTCTTCTAGTTTATGTTAATAAAGTTACGTTTTGGAACCCTGGCTCTGCGTTGGCGTCCTTCAAACTCCCCGCCACCGTTACACCTTCTGACAGACTTTTTACAGTTTTTGACTTTTCTGAGTCAGTTTTATGTCTTTTTGGTCTGAGGAGAACTCATAGCTGTGTAATAATTATGCACACCTTGATATCTCCTTTGGCCACACCCTCCCTCATTACACAAATATACATCACCTGATATTCTTAAATCCAATTCAGCTTGCAGTTTAAATATATGCATAAAAATTCTGATATGGTCAAAATACTCACTTGCCTAATAGTTGTGCACATTGTATTGTAGCAGAAGTCACTTTTAAAAATGGTATAAAAAGAAGGCTACAGTGGAATTTTCTGAAATTAACAATCATTTTATAGTTTTTATTCCTCTGCAACTTTGTTTCCAAAAGATAAATAAAGCAATTTGTGCCAAAGATGTAAACAGATACAGTAATACACTGCCCATCCTAAAAAAGTCACACACTAATATTCTGTTTGACTGCCTTCAGCTTTGATTAAGGCATACATTCACTGCGGCATCATTAAGATAAGCTTCTGCAGTGTCATAACATTTATTTCCATCCAGAGCATTAATTTTTAGCCAAGATCTTGTAGAGATGATGGGAGAGTCAGACCGCTGCACATTTTCTTCTCCAGCACATCGCAAAGATTCTCAGTGGAGTTAAGGTCTGGACTCTGTGGTGGCTAATCCATGTGTGAAAATGTCTTGTGCTCCCTGAACCAGTCTTTCACAATTTCAGCCTGATGAATCCTGGCATTGTTATCTTGGAATATGCCCGTGCTATCAGGAAAGAAGAAATCAGCTGAGTCAGCTGACCTCATTCTTTGGGCACATAACGTTGCTGATCCTAGAGCCGACCAACTGCAGCAACCCCAGATCACAGCACTGCCCCCACAGGCTTGTACGGTAGGCACTAGGCAAGATGGGTGCATCACTTCATGCGCCTCTCTTCTTACCCAGATCCGCCCATCAATCTGGACTCATCAGACCTCATGACCTTCTTCCATTCTTTATGCTCCCTAGCAAACTGAAGCCTTTTTTTGCGATCAGCCTCACTGATCAATGGTTTTCTTAAAGCCACACAGCTGTTTAGTCCCAATCCCTTGAGTTCCCTTCGCATTGTGTGTGTGGAAATGCTCTTTCTTTCACTATTGAACATAGCCGTGAGTTCTGCTGGTGTTTTTTACAATTTGATTTCACCAAATAAGTGATCGCCGATCAGTCGACATTTCTTCCGCGAAGATGGTTCCCCACTATCTTTCCAGTTTTTAATAATGCGTTTGACAGTTCTTAACGCAATTTTAGTAGTTTAAGCATCTCCTTAGATGATGCTGATTCTTAGTTGATGCCAATAATTTGACCCTTCTGAAACAGATGAACATCTTTTCCAAGACCACAGGATATTTCTTCTGACATGGTTATTTATGTGATAAGTTTATGTGAAGCTTATGTGAAGTTAAGTGCATCAGTTAGGGTTAAATGACTTGTTGCCAGCTGAAACATAATCATCCATGCTGTAATTATCCAATGGGAGGCTCTTACCTGTTTGCTTTGATAAATCCAGGTAGGTAACCTTTTTTTTTGGGACAGGCAGTGTGAGGTGACAGCACAGCACACAGTGAACCACATTGAAACTGGACCTCTGGTTAAATTTAACCATTTAACCATTAACCATTAAGCTTATGAAACTGCCCGGGGCAGTGATGGGGATGGGGATGGTACCTTACATTTACATTTACGGTATTTAGCAGACCAGGGCGACTTCCATGTCCTGATTACAGGGACAGTCCCTCTGGAGCAATTCAGGGTTAAATTCAGGGACACAGTGGTGGTAGCACCAGAGGTGGGATTCGAACCTGGGACCTCTTGAGCCATAGGTCCTTAGGCAAGTACCCTACCACTAGACTAGACCACCCTGCAAACCATACCTTGCTCTAGGGTACCTCAGGGCAACCTACTGGTAAGGGGTTTGAACCCACAATCTTCTGATCCTGTGGCCAACTCCCTAACCACTAACCACATTCCTATTGAAGCTGTAAAGAGTGTTTCAGTATGGGTACTTTTAAGATGAGGCACAATACAAGCCAATCACTCAGTCAGTCAGTCATTTTTGGTCACTTGTCCCAAGCGGGGTCGCGGGGGGGGTGCTGGAGTCCATCCCAGCTCACACAGGGCGAAGGACGGGGGACACACCCTGGACAGGTCACCAGCCCATCGCAGGGAGGAGCGTGACGGGGACGGCACCTTCCTCAAGGGTACCTCAGGGCAACCTATTGGGAAGGGGTTCGAACCCCCGATCCTCTGATCATGCGGCCAACGCCCTGCCAATCAATCAGAAAAATGCTAATTTGCATTTAGCTTAAAGTCAAAAAAGAAAAGAAAAAAAAAATATATATAAGGCTTTAAGTGTACTAAAAGGATGCAGCAAGCAGTCAGGTGGAGATCATAGACTAAGATATTTGGTCTGTCTTTCTCTGGATGTTTTAATTATCTAAAAAAGAAAAAGATGTGTATGAGGTTGCCATAGTGTAACTAACAACTTTATTACTGAACAATGACATATTACACAGTGACAAATAGAAACAGTGACATATTAGGCAAATAGAGCCCCATATCAAGGACCTGTTAAAGATATTTTCCAGGTTTTAGGAATGTCTGCCTTCTCGTTTTTTCTTGGAGGAAAAAACCTGCTTATGGTCATACAAAGTGTGTAAGCCCTTGAATTTTGCAAGTTGACATAAGAAGAAGCTTAAAGAAAATGGACCTATAAGCTTGCTGCAGATCCATTGGCTGGGAAAAATTTGAGGGGGGGTTGAGCTACCTCACACAAAAAGAAAACAAGAAGGACCTATAGCCACAGACAGTCTTTTTCCAAGGGTAACCATGTAGAGAAGAATTCAAGATTCCTTTGTTACTTCAGAAAAAATGGCGTCAAATGGCGACAGATTGCCTCTGGAATCTCTGGACTCCTAGGGAAACAGTGGACCACCGCACATAAGTACATCTATCCTTCTTATGAGCTTTGTCAGACCTTGAGCTTGGTAATGTACAAACTGATTTGTTTTTGGTCTATTTTTAGCAAAAACTATTAAGATAAACCTTCTGCCTATTTGTCAGAGTGGCAGATTCTTGTTTTTATTTTTCAAACCATTCAAAGTGCCAGCAGTGCACTCTGAATTAAAAACAATTTACAGTGCATCCAGGAGCATCTTCAAACATGGTATTGCCATCAGTTGAAGAAACTATGAATAATGGTTCAAAAGCTCCAGATGAGACCTTAAACACCAAAAAGATCATGCATTAATTCATGCTCAGAACCAAGGTCCATGGGCTGAAATATATATTTTCCCCAGACAAATCAAGGGCTTGCTGATTGGTCTGGCTGTTGACCATCTTCATCTGTTTGGGGCTACTGTTCACATGGTCATTGAAACAGGTGCTGTACCTTCTCTCTCAACCAGTCCTTGGTGGATTTACTGGTATGTTTTGGGTCATTGTCATGTTGCAGTTTCCAGTTCTGCTTCAGCTTTAGTGTTCTTACAGATGGTCTCACATGTTCCTCAAGCCCCCTCTGTTACATGGTCGAATTCATGATGGATTCTATGATGGTGAGCTGGCCAGGTCCTGCTGCAGCAAAGCATCTCCAAACCATGACACTTCAACCTCCATGTTTCACAGTTGGTATGAGGTTCTTTTCCTGGAATGCTGTATTTGCTTTATGCCAGACATGTCCTCTGTTTTGGTGTCCAAATAATTCAATTTTTGACTCTGTCCAAAGAACATTATTCCAGAAGTCCTGGTCTTTGTCTACATTCTCTCTGGCAAACTTCAGTCCGGTCTGGATGTTTCTCTTAGAGAGCAAAGGTTTCCTCCCATGCAAGTGAGTCTGGTGCAGTCTCTTTCTGATTGTAGAGGCACTTTCCCATCAACAGTAGCAAGAGCCTGTTGTAGGTCCCATGATGACATTTTAGGATTTTGGAGACTTATTTTAGTATCTTACGGTCTGCTCTCTTGGTGAACTTGCTTGGACAGCCAGGCCTTGGCATGTTGGCTCTTCTTTTGAGATTTTTTTAAATCCCTTACCAGACTTATAAGCTGCTACAATCTTCACAATCTTTCTGAAGGCCTCAGACAGCTCTCTGAGGTGTTCACTCTCACCAAGGTGTTCTCACCAAGCTGTTCACTCTCACCTCAACAATTAGGAGCACACCAAGCTGAATGTCTGAGGTTTAAATCGGGCAAACCTCCTTCAAAATGCTGAGTAATGATGTTCTAATCATGTGCACCTGATGTGCTACACCTGTGTGTGACTTGAGCCATTTTAACTGAGAATAAAGGTGTCCTAATGTCCTAATGTATTCCTCACCAGCAATCAAATTTTTATTACATTTTACAGAATATTTTGAAAAGTCTTTTCTTCAGTTTCAGTTGTTTAGTTATATTACTTGAATCTCCCAGTATTGTTAAAATTTAGATTAATTGACTGAGATCCAAGAATGTTACAAAAACACACAAGCTTTCATTTATTCACATGACTGGACATTCAGTACGTGTTTCATGTACTAGGAGATTATTTGCAGTGAACAGAACGGTTCTTAATAGTTTCCTGAGTGTAAATTTTATATTTATATATTAAACACCATGTCAATGGTTTAATGATTTTCTGTTTGAGAATAGAGAATAGTGTGCATTTCTGTGCCCCCCCCCCACCCCCATTTAAGAAAAAAAGCTTAACAGGTTTGGATAATTGCAAAAAGATAACCTGAAGCATAACTTTGTAACAACACCAACCTGCATTCAAACTGCACCCTGACAAATTTCTGGGGTGGAAAAGACATGAATAATTGAACATCTCCATGCTGTGCACAGATCAGCTAAAAATCTCCCACAGCCTTCCCTCCTACTCTTCTATATAATCACGCCACCTCTAGGAAATCATTCCTTATTATTCTGTTTGTATTTGTAATAATCTTAAAGCCCTCTTCAAGCAGTTAAACTTATGAAACAGCAGTTACAGTTTTAAAAAGGCAACGATCTGTTTAATCAAATATAGCCTAGGTTTGGAAAGAATACATTTTTTTTCAGTATTCCAAAAAGCAATGGTTTTCTTAGTGCAACATGGTGAGCCGTATTTTACAAAAATTACCAGCCACAAAATATGCTGACAGGGACATTGGCTTATCTTTCATTATCACAGTTTTAATTGAGTTTCAAAAGATATCATCTTATAAATACCTCCTGATTTACTATTATAATGTTGGTATATTGGAAATGAACACACAACAATAAGCTTGATAATATAAATAAAAGAAAACACAGAAAAAAACTGTAGCATGTGGCAGGTAGCCAGAAGGCACAGAGGGAGAGACTATAGAAGTTCTCTTTCTTGGCATGAAATCATACTGCTGCTCACCAATCATCACCTCTTTTCTTAACATAGCTTCCATGACTCTTTCTCATAGCTTCATGCTGTGGCTGATCAACTTTATCCCACTATAGTTACTACAGCTCTGTGCATCACCCTTATTCTTGAAAATCTGTACCAGTACACTTTGTCTCCATTCCTCAGGCATCCGCTCACTTTTCAAGATTGTGGTAATCACAACTAATCTTAGTTAGTCTAATTGTGATAATCTACTAAACACCTCGCACATGCTTCAACAGGTATAACGTGGACCAACAGCCTTTCCATTCTTCATCCTCTTGATTGCTGCCCTTACTTCCATTTGCTAATCTGCTGCACTTCCTGTTTCAACACCTACACGTCATCTAAGCTTCTCTTTCCCTGGTTCTTTCCATCTGCTTATCATACTCTGCTCACTTGTGAGTACATGTCCATTTCTATCCTTTATCACCCTAACTTGCTGCACATCATTCCCAGCTCTGTCTCTCTGTCTAGCCAATCAATATAGATCCTTTTCTCCCTCCTTTAAACCTCTTGTACAATTCACCATACACTTCATTTTTAGCTTTCGCCATTGCTTTCTTTGCTCTGCACATCATCTCCTTCTACTCCTGGATGTTCCACCACTGGGTTTCCTGTTCCTCCTTCTTCTGTACAGATGTCACACCTAGTACCTTTCTAGCTGTTTCCTTTACCACTTTTGCAGTAGTTGCCCAGCAATGTGGTAACTCTTCACTAGCTCCCAGTCCCATCTTAACTCCTGCCTGAATTTCCCCTTGCAATTTTCTTTCTTCAGCTTCCACCATTTGATCCTCCACTCTGACCTCATTTTCTTCACTTTCCTTTTTTGACCTCCAAGATCATCCAACAGACCACTATCCTATGCTGTTTACCTATGCCCTCCCCTTCACTACTTTGCAGTCTCCGATTTCCATCAGACCGATCCTCCTGCAAAGGATGTAATCCACCTGTGTGCATCTTCCTCAATTCCTCCTCAATTTCACCCTGTGCTCCACCATTTTTGAAAATAAGTATTCATTACAACTATTTCCATCCTTTGTCTCCTATACATCTAACCTGAACTGTTTCTGTAAAAGAAATTAGTATAACAGGGTGTAATATTGGCGGAGTGCGGGAAGGCCATCAGTGCAGAGCCAGGAGTGTGGAACATAACTTTATTACTCATATTAACAAAAACAAGATCCAAGGACTGCAGTTATAATCAAACCAAGACACAAGGAACTGCAGTTTGACCAACCAAGTTACCAATAATAACAAAAACCACCATTAATGTGAGGCTTCACCTCGTGAATGAACAGCACTCTGTTCTGACTCATCAGGGCTTAAATAGCAGCCCCAATTAAGCACACCTGTGCCTTCATGAGCTCAGGTGTGCTCAGTCAGAACAGAGCGCCCTCTACCGTGCCCAAAACAAACCTCACCCGTGATATAGGGACAGATCAAGTTAGACGTTTTGGAGACCAAGTTAGGGAAGCAACATTGGTTTTGCTTGGACATGTACAGAGGAGAGATGAGGATTATATTGGGAGAAGGAGGTTGAAGATAGAGCTGCCTGAAAAGAGGGAAAAGGGCAGACTGGAAGAAATGGAAATGGATGATCCAATGTGGTGACCACTAAATGGTACCGGCCAAAAGAAGATTTCCCTCCTTTTAGCAAAATCCATCCAACCCACTGCATTCCTCTCCTTACAACCATACTTACCCAACATTTCGTCAACACCTCCGAAAGTGACTGTTCTTGTCATTGTCACAGCAGTTCCCTTCACCAACATGTTCATTAAATTCCACACAATTACCACTCTCTCTCCCCTAAGTATACTCTATATCATTTCATCTAACTCACTCAAGATTTCCTTTTCCATCTCACAACTTGTGGGGCATAAGCAAACATTCATATTGTTGTCTATATATTTGATTTGGCAGAGGTTTTAAATCGGACGCCCTTCCTGACATAACCCTCCCCATTTATCTGGGCCTGGGACCGGCACCAAAAAATACACTGGCTTGTGCATCTCTAGTGGCTGGTTTGGAGTGGCATATATTGATATCGGTATGTGATTCAAGTTGGTGGATGAACTCACTGGAAACAGTTTCAATGTTCTCAAAATATCCCAGACCTATAGGTAGCCCTGAGGTACCTGTGAGCAAGGTACCGTCCCAATCACTGCTCCCCTGGTGCTTCAAATATAGCTGTCCCCTGCTGCATGTGTGGAGGAAGCATTTCATTACTATGTGCTGTGCTGTGTTTCCCAATGACAATTAGTCACCTTCATATTATGTAAACACGGCTAATGTAATTAATGTCTTTTAAGACATATGGGACTACTTGAGGAAGCAAATATCTTGAAACTTGGCAGTTATGAGGGCATGAGAAGAAAAAACCCAGCAAAATGTTTTCATTAGTAGAGGGTTTTATTTTAGAATGTTTATCATATGTGATACAAAGCCCACAGGTTCTTAACACTGATTAGACACCCACTTCAAGAAAGGCTGAAGAGCTGCTTCCTTTTTAATGTTGAATCCATTAAGAGGCTTCTAGTGAAACGAGACCTACCCTGTTGTTCTTGAGACTGGTACCACACTCAACTGTTTGTTTTCACTTTGTTGATTCATACGCCCTACTAAATGACTTTATCTTTAGCTTTAGCTTTAATCTCTAGGTCTTCTATTATCAGACCTTAAGTATGTCTATAAGATCTAAGCAGGTACTTATCTGGATGTGCACTGCATATACAGAAACTGAAACCAGTATGTTAATAATCTTTTAAACAGTAGCAGTGGAACTTTTATACACATTCTTCCTTTTCTCATGGGGTTATGGTACTAAGTGCAAGTGTACTTCTGTTTTGCTTTGGGTTTTTTTTTGCATTCATGTTTGTTGTTTTGGTAGAACACTCACCCTAAATCCATTACTATTTGATTGACACTTGTGTGTGAGACTTTTGAGTGAAAAAAATGTGTCTGGTCTTTCAATTCAATAACATTCCACTTGAGCTCATATATATATATATATATATATATATATATATATATATATATATATATATATATATATATATACACACACACACACACACACACCACTGTGCAAGTTTTAGGCAGGTGTGGAAAAAATGCTGTAAAGAAAGAACGCTTTCAGAAATGGAAGTGTTCATCATTTATTTTCATCAACCATCAAAATGCAGCGAATGAACAAAAGAGAAATCTAAATCAAATCAATATTTGGTGTGACCACCCTTTGCCTTCAAAACAGCATCAATCAACCAATTTTGCAAACAGGTGCTGATGATCATCAATGTCTAAGTAGGTTAGTACAGTCATTAACTAAACAGAAACAGCTGTGTGGAGGCTTAGGCTGGGTGAAGGAACAGCCAGCTCTCTGCTACCAGGTGGTTGTGGAAGACAGTTTCATGTCATGGCAAGATTGAGCACAGCAACAAGACACAAGGTAGTTATGCCATCAAGCAAAGTCTCTCCCAGACAAGATTCAAACAGTTGGGATTTCAGATGTACTCAAGCTCTTTTGAAGAAGCACAAAAGCAGGCAATGTTTCATCAAGTCACATCAAAGCATTACCCCTTAAAGTGGAAGAAGTGTACAGCAGTGCCATCAGCTGAGAACTGGCAGCTCAGTGGGACTCAGGCATACCCTTCTACTGTCCGGAGAAGTCTGGCCAGAAGTGGTCTTCATAGGAGGATTGCAGCCAAAAAGCCATGCAACCGATGTGGAAACCAGGCCAGCGACTCCGAAATGCGCGGCTGGAACAGGGTGCAGGAAATGCCAGGTGCTCTGGACTGATGAGACCAATGCTAAATATGTTGGTTTGTAGCAGAAGGCAGTTTGTTTGTCCAAGGGCTGGAGGCGGTACAATAATAGGTGTCCATAGGCTACAACGTGAAGCATGGTGGAGGTTCGCCAAACATTTTGGAGCTGCATTTCTGCAAAATGTAGTTGAGATTTAGTCAGTTAATGGTGTTCTCAGTGCTGAAAATACAGGCGAATATTTATCATCATGCAATACCATCAGGAAGCATATGATTGGCCCCAAATTTATTCTGCAGCAGGACAAACCCCAAACATACAGCCATATTCAGTAGAACTATCTTCACATGAAAGAACAAGAAGTCCTGGAAGTGATGGTATGGCGCCCACAGAAGAGACATGAAGAGACAGAAGGATGTGAGGAAGCCTACATCCACAGAAGATCTGTGGTTAGTTCTCTAAGATGTTTGGAACAACTTACCTGCTGAGCTCCTTCAAAAACCTGTGTGCAAGTGTACCTAGAAGAATTGATGCTGTTTTGAAGGCAAAGGGCAGTCACACCAAATATTGATTTGATTTAGATTTCTCTTTTGTTCATTCACTGCATTTTGTTGATTGATGAAAATAAATGATAGCTGCCCATTTCTGAAAGCTTGTTTTGTTTACAGCATTTTTCCCACACCTGCCTAACTTTTGCTGTTTGTATATTCCAACTCTGGCTACAAAGCTTACAGGATCAGGTTTCAGAACCCACTGGACTAGTTAAAGATTCTAATCATGTTCATCTTGCAAGATCACCAAGAAAAGCTACTCATAATTCAATTTAGACTTTAAGAACAACTCAAAGTATGAACTGAAACCCTGGAGAGGGCATGGTTTTTAAACACCAGTAAGGCAAAAGTGAATAAACAAAAGCTGTGAGGCAGGGTGGTGTACGGAAGTGTGAAACAAAGTAAAGTGGAAAGTTTGGGGTCAAGGTGATGAATACTGTCTGGTGCCTGTGAGAAACAGAGAGAAGAAAGCAGAGGGTAAAAGCAATAAAAAGGACCCAAGGGTTTGGATCACTTTGGTTAGCTATGTGTGAGCAGGCAGAGCCAGCCACTGGCACACAGAGTTCAACACAGTTCCTTGGCTGTTCATGATGGTTGTTGATAATGCCTTGTCATGGGAGGTTAAAGGTGGGTCCAAAGAGGGCATGCATTCACCTGGCCCATAATGACTGAATGAGCAATGGCTCTCCATGGTGCTGATTCTCTTTGTGATTGTTGTCATTCTTAAAGTTTTGCGAAAGATTTTTGCATTTTCATTATTTTATCTCAATGCCGTGTCTATTTCCACTCATACTAGCTAAAACATCAACATAGATAAATAATAAACCATAACTATACATCTAAACTAAAATTCTCAATGTTAGATCCACTAAACTCTAAAGCTATGTTATAAACAGAGATGATCAGTGATGAGGGTTTAGATGTTCTGTGTCTCACGGAAACCTGGGTTTAACCTGACGTTTATTACATTGAAAAGACCCCTACAGGTTATAGTTATGTACACAATCCTCACTTAAGTGGTCGAGGAGAGTACAGCAATTATACATAAAAACTCCATAGTTTTCAGTCGGAGAACAGGTTTAAACTTTACTTCTTTTGTAACACTTTTCCTGAATATAATTAGCCCAAATACAAAAAAGACAGCCTTTTCACTGATTACAATCTGGACCTACTCACAGTTTCTAAAGGAGTTCAGTGATTTTCTAGGAAGCCTAGAATTATATAAAAATGAATGTAATGTAATGTAAAAATAAAGTAATAATCATTGGTGACTTTAAGACTCATGTTGAGAAAAAACATGATTTGCTGAATACTATGAGTTTATGCAGAATAATAGAACCCCTCATTACCACAACCATACTCTAGAAGTATCTCCTCCTCCTTGAACCAGATACCTTATCGTGGTAGAGGGTTTTGTGTCTTCAATGATCCTGGGCTATATTTGTGGGACTTTATGCACCTGGTAGAAACACCAGAACAAAACAGAGTCCTAAGTGAGAGAAGAACAGAAGCCAGTTCAGACTCTTCTGATACACAACAATTATGGAAGACATTCCTCTCGCCGAGGCGTGGAGTCACCGAGGCTCCCTCTGGGCGGAAAGCACAGAGGTGGGAGCCCGATGGCCAGCCGTGGGCCTTTCCCGCGTTGTGGTAACCGAGAGGTAGTGATTGCCTTCCATGGGTTCACCACCTGTGGGAGGGCAAAGTCGGTGCATTGTGAGCTGGCGGTGGCCAGCCCGGGGGCATGGCGGACCCGACCCTCGGCACAGAAGCTAGCTCTAGGGGCGTGGAATGTCACCTCTCTGGTGGGGAGCCTGAGCTAGTGCGAGGTTGAGAAGTTCTGGCTGGGCTCAGTTGGACTCACCTCGACACACAGCTTGAACTCTGGAACCAGTCTCCCTTGAAGGGCTGGACTCTTTTCACTCTGGGTTGCCACCAGTGGCGCCAGGCAGGTGTGGGCATGCTGGCCCCATGGCTTAAGAGGCCCAGTACATTCAGGGTTTCTGGGGTCTCCTGGGAGGGTGTGGCGTTATAACAGAGGACCTCATGGGCGGTCTCACTGGACTAGTACTGCTCACATGGGTAATGACATTGACACCTGGAAGCGTAATTAGGAGAAGAGAATAAACTCCTAATCTGAACAGGCGGTGTTTTGTTATTGGACTTTTATTGCTCATCACGGATTGTCCCATAACAAACACTATGTTCAAGCATAGGATGTCCACATGTGCACCTGACATAAGGACACCTAGGCATGATTCGATAGTGACTTTGTGGTCGGTAATCGTCCGGACTTACGGCCCCATGTCTTGAACACTCAGGTGAAGAGAAGAGGCGGAGCATCAACTGACCATCACCTGGTGTGATTGGCTTCATTGGTGGGAGGATTGCAGTCAGGCCTGGTAGGCCCAAGCATCGTGGTCTGCTGAGGCGTCTGGCAAATCCCCCGGAAATCCGGTAACTTCAACTCCACCTCCGTCAAAGCTTGCACCCAACCACGTCCCAGGGAGGTGGGACATGAACTGAATGGACGGCCTCCATTGTCAAGCGACTGACGGAGGACCGGCTATGGCAGGAGGTGAGTCAGGTGCCTGTCGCGGTGGCAACCTAGAACCCGTTGGTGAACACCAGCGGTGAGGGATGTCATCAAGCTGAAGAGTCCTACGGGCCTTTTGTGGTGGGGCTCTGGGCAGCTGATGAAGTACCGACAGGCCAAGCGGTCGCGACTTGGTGGTTGCAGGGGCAAAAAGCAGGCATAGGAGGAGTTTGGAGGCCATGGAGAAGGACTTCCGAACGGCTTCGAAGGCCTGGTCCACCATCCGCCGTCTCAGGAGAAAGCGAAACTCAGCCACAGTGTATGAGTGGGGTAATTGTGCTGTGACCCTGCGACTCTGGTGTGGGTCGGTGGGGTAGTACTTCGAAGACCTCCTGAATTCCGCAACATGCCTTCGGAGGAAAGCAGAGACATATAGGACATGAGGTGGACTCTTCCATCTGGGGCCGAAGGTGCCAAGGTAGTCAAAAACCATGGTGGCAGGCTCCCGGGTGGATGAGATCCGCCCAGAGTTCCTCAAGGCTCTGGATGTTGTAATACTGTCATGGCTGACACGCCTCTGCAACATCGCATGGACATGCGAGCAGACCTGGTTGGCAGGCAGGGTGGTGGTCCCCTCTTTGAAAAGGGGACCGGAGGGTGTGTTCAACTATCGAGGGGATGCACTTCTCAGCCTCCCGGGGAAAGGGTGTTCAGGGGTCCTGGAAAGGAGGTCTGTCCCGGATAGTGAACCTCTGATTCAGGAGGAGCAGTGCGGGATTCGTGCAGGTAAGTGGAACAGTGGACCAGCTCACACCATAGCAGGGTCCTGGAGGTGCACAGGGTTTACAACCAGTTTACATGTGCTTTGTGGACTTGGAGAAGGCGTTCGAGCCGTGTCCCTCGGAGGGCTCAGTAGAGCCTCCGGGTAGCAGGAGTGCTCAGATTCCCCTGCTGGGGCTGTCCGGTCCCTGTATAACCGGTGTCAGAGCTTGGTCCGCATTGCCGGCAGTAAGTCGAACCTGTTCCCGGTGAGGGTTGGACTGCGCCAGGGCTTCCCTTTGTCACCGATCCTGTTCATAATTTTTATGGACAGGATTTCTAGGCGCAGCCAGGCGTTGAGGTCAGTTTGGTGGGCTCAGGATTGGGTCACTGCTTTTTGCAAATGACGTTGTCCTGTTGGCCTCATCAGGCCTCGACCTTCAGCTCTCACTAGATAGGTTAGCGGCAGTGTGGGCGGCTGGGATAGATCCCAGCACCTCTAAATCTGAGCCATGGTCTCAGTCGAAAAAGATGAATCTTCCTCTCAGGATTGGGGTGAGACCTTGCCCCAAGTGGAGGAGTTTAAGTATCTCAGGAAATTTCGGTGAGGTAAAATGAGTGGGAGATGGGCAGGCGGATCTGGGGCAGCTTCTGCAGTGATGCGGGCTCTGCACATCCCGGTCGATCATGGTGAAGAAGGAGCTGAGCGAAGTCAGCTCTCCAATTTGCGGTCGATCACGTTCACCCTCACCCTATGGTCTGAAGCTGTGGTAGTGACGGAAACGAATCGCGAATACAAAAGCGGCAGTAGGTTTCCTCAGGGTGTCTGGTTATGAGATAGGTAAGCTCAGTCATCGGGAGGGCTCCATCGTTTGTGCTCCTCCCGCATCGAGAGAGTCAGATGGTGGCCGAGGCATCTGGTGAGGATGCCCCTGGACGCCTCCTGGTGAATGTTCCGGACACGTCCACGGAGAGACCTCGGGGAGAGATCCAGGACACGCTGGAGAGACTCCTCTCGGCTGGCCTGGGCATGGGGACCCGCCCGGAGGAGCTGGAAGAAGTAGCCGGAGAGAGGGAAGTCTGGGCAGATAAGCGGAAGAAAATGAATGAATGAATAATGGGGCCCACTCATTACCATAACCATACTCTAGATTTAATCTTTACGCTAGGCGTTCAGGTGGACAACATCGCCAATATTCCCCAGTCAACAGTGAACATCACAATAATCACAATAATTAGGAAATACATCACCCTGTGGTCCTGTTGGCTGTCAATAACGTCCTTCACGGCAACTTTAAGCTTTCCCGGACTTATCAGCATTTATTAGTTCGCTATCTGGTCCAGAAGAGCTGGATAATCTAACTGAATGTTTAGAGAACATGTTTCATTCCACATTAGATAACATAGCAACATTAAAAATTGGAAGTCGTTCCAGGATGAAGTCCATCAATCACCACTGTCACCCTTATCTTACGCAATTGGGGCTGTAAACTGCTTTGTGACAACAGCTATATAAATAATGTGCTATATAAATGCTGCGATGGGCTGGCGACCTGTCCAGGGTGTGTCCCTCATCCTTCGCCCTGTGTGAGCTGGGATGGACTCCAGCACTCCCCCACAACCCCGCTTGGGATAAGCGGCTGAAAATGACTGGCTATATAAATAAAGGTGACTTGAATTGTCTGTTAAATGGTGTAAATATAATATATATAGATAGATATAGATCATAACCTAATAAAAACAGAGAGGTTAACCTACTTTAATCAATTCCTGCATATCCAGCCTCATTCAGCTGTTTCATCCAAATCCTCTGCTTGCATCCTTGATTCAGTCCCTACCAGACTAAGAGGTCATGCCAGTAATAATTAGACCTTTATTAGAAATAGTAAACTCCCTAAACCTGAGCTGCATTCAAAAAAGCAGTTATAAAGCTGGTAGACTGGTAGGTTGCCCTGAGGTACCCTTGAGCAAGGTGTCGTCCCCATCACTGCTCGTGGTGCTTTCAATAGCTGCCCCCTGCACGGTGTTTGAGTGCATGGGTAAATGCAGAGGTCAGGGGCAGCAGTGGCCCTAGTGGTTAGGGAGTTGGCCCTGGGTCTGGAAGGTCATGGGTTCAGTTCCCAAACCAGTAGGTTGCCCTGAGGTACCGTCCCCATCACTGCTACCCATGCACTTCAAATAGCTGGCCCCTGCTGCATGTGCGTGGCGTATGGGTAAATCTGAAGCTGCATGTTTGTTGGTTCAGGTATTGTGGTGTATTCAAAGTGACAGCTTAAAAAATAAATAAAATCTCGTGAGCTGCCTTGCAAACTAAGATTAACAAAAGCAATTTGACGACATCCCCAAACATGCTACGTGTGAGGGTGAAGGCTAGCAAAACCTTTCTATGAGAGCGACATGCACTGCTTCACTAAATGGATGTTGATCATGTGGGTTCGACCTCTTAAACGGCAATATGACTGTTGATTTTGAATGAAGTATTTGTTATAGATGGCAGCAAACCTGGAGATTCAACCTCACTGCAAAAGCCCTTTGGAAGGGATTTGTAATGGACTAACCGCCATTGTTTGGGTGTTATTCCTTAGGAGCCAATGACTTAATGGCTGCAGTATTAGTATGTGATGTATTTTCCATTTGATTTCTTTACATGAAAATGTGGGAGTAAATATTGAATTACTCAGCAGACATTTTGGTGATTATGTTAGAATTGATTAGGACAAATAACAGCTGACAAATAGAGGCATAACATACTTATTATGATATTCACATCACATCAGTCACTATCTATTAAATAAGAATTCCTGTCTTTAAATTGTTTTTGAACATGAGCATAATTAACTTGTTCTGAGCTTGAGTGGTAGTAACTTTAGAGACTAGACGAGTGTCAGTCCATCGCTCAGGAAATATATCTGAAATGCAGATTCCTTTCCTGAAGTTCACACCTGGCTGGCAATATAAATACACTGCTATGAAACTTTTCACATTGAAGCAGATGTCATGTTTGACAGTGTATGGCATAATTAATGCTTGCTGCCTCTTATATCATAAAATCACAAGCACCACACTGACCAGCCAAAGTTAATTTTGACAGTTGTCAGAGATTACCAAGCATGCTAGGAGCAAGAGTTGGCCAAATGTGATCATGCCTAATACATAATTCAATTTCCCTATCCATACCTCACCATAAAGGCTACTAATTCCCAAATCATTTACTTTCTTTTTTCCTCCTCAGGGTTGCTTTGAATCTGGCAGTGCTGCTGCTCAGGCGGATGGCAGCCCATACTATTGGGCATTAAGGTGGCACAGGCAATGGGCCTGAGAATAATGCTGGATATTCAGCAAGATGGGCCACCTCAGTGTGGAGACACAGGTAAACACTAAACACTGCAAATAGAACTAGAGTTGCTATTTGGAAGCTAATAAGATTTTGGAATTTGCCAGTATCTTGCACATTGAAAGTGCTGTTTGCATGATGAAATTATATTTATTTTAATGTTGCATGGACAGGATCCTGAAAGCTGTAAAACTTAAAAAATAATGTTAAAACAATACAAATCTTCTCTGATAAACTTAACTTAGTACAAAGGGTTAAACATGAATGTGGTGGTTTCACTTACACCACCTTATACACCGAAATGCATTTCTGTTCTTATAAATGGTTATTGATATAAAAGAATTGAAGCTCTTAGTATCCCTCCTTTTAACAAAACACTTATGGTTTGTTATACTTTTTCATATCTATCATTTATCCATTTTGTTGAACTAGGTAAACAGATCTGGATTTAGAACCAGTCAATGCACCATATATATGTGTGATGTGTGTGTGTGTGTATATATGTATATATATATATATATATATATATATATATATATATATATATGTCTCTGATGCTAAAGGTTTTAGGCAGGTGTTGAAAAAATGCACTGTAAACAAAGAATGCTTTCAAAATGGAAGTGTTAATGATTTATTTCATCAATCAACAAAAATGCAGTGAATGAACAAAAGAGAAATCTAAATCAAATCAACATTTGGTCTGACCTTCCTTTGCCTTCAAAACAGCATGGTTCTTATAAAGTACTTGCACACAGTTTTTGAAGAACTAGAAGCTGGTAGGATTTGTTAAACATGACTGACATTTCAGCTCCGATGTGACATTGATGATCATGCTTTCTTTGAGTAAAACTGGTTGATCATACCGGCCTCAATCTACAAAATCCTGATACTAAAGTGTACCTAGAAGAACTGATGCTGGTTTGAAGGCAAGGTAGTAACTAAATATTGATTTGATTGAGATTTTCTTTGTTACATTTCACTTGTAAATAAAAATAAACAATCATTATTTATATTTCCTGAAAACGTGCTTTGTTTGCTTGTTTTCAGACCTGCTTAAACTTTTACACACACAGTACTATGTATACCCAATATAAAAAAGTAAATATTTACACTAAACTATGCAAAAAACTTTAATAAAATTGAAACATTTTCTTCACTATAAATCCTGAAGATTTTTGACTTGTATGCAATAAATGTTACAACCTTCATCATTGTGTCGCTGGCTTATCTTCAACAGAGTTGATGATGGTTAGCCACCATCTATCACCACTAGTTAGATTTGCTGAGGCTCCATGGCTGAGCGAGAGCAAAGAGCAAAAAAATCTAATTATTTACAGCCTGAACTGAATATAGACAAAGTTTTATTTAAATTTAAAAGTTCAATGCCACAACTGTGGGTTTTTAACTAGGCAGTATTAATCCATTTATTCAGTTAGTCATTCAGCATGTCTGACCTACAGAAATCGGTAGATGAGCAAGTTAGCATCGTGTTCCAGACTAAATTCAGTGCTAATGGCTAATGTTCTCTTTCTCCCTGATGAATGGGCTTTGGAGCATGAACATTAAGGTGCTTTAATCATTTATGAAGGACCACTGATACCCAGTGTATTCTAGAAAAAGTTCATTAGTCTAATGGTGCATTTAATGAAAGTTATATGGAATTGTGGCAGAAATTATACACTGTATGGAGACCGGCCATATATGACATGTTTTGATTGGATAACTTCTAGTAAAACTGAAATCCTTCCACATCTGAAACAATCTATGATTTGAGTTAACCCAGGCCTGCTGGCTTTTCTCTACTGTTGGAGACAACCTCACTTCCATCTACAATCCTCATAATTTTTCACGTAGTGTAGCTAATCATCCTCATTATTTTTTCTCATTTGCTGTGCTTTTATCTTGACCCCATCATTCATATTTTTCCCAGTTTAGTTTAGTTGTTCTTTTGAACAGGAACATGGAAACAATGTTAGGAATTAGGATATTTTGTGCAGAACATCCTGTAACCTTGTGTCATAATACTAAGTATCCTATAAACTGTACTAACTAACTGCTAACATTGCTCCTTGCAACTCTTAGTTGCAAAATACTGTTCACAGTGTGTAAGTACAGTGTAGTTTCTGCTACATTAGTACCACTGTATATCCTTACACAGGTAGATGAGCACTGACCATCACCTGAGGCATTTCTCCTCTATAAATCTTTGTCACATCTGTAAAAGTTTGTCTTTGCATGTCCTGAACGAAACACTCATATAAACAGGCACATCAAAGTTCAGATCCACAGCCAAGAATGAGCGCCTTCATAGATAGCTGAGATTTGGTGGCTCTAAGCTCAAACTTTGTGTCTTGTCAGCAAATGGGCATCACTGGACTAAGCCTATTGAGCATGACAACAGAGCTGGATCATGAAACCAATAGAGACGAGTATATATATCTCTTCTTGAAACAAAAACCTTGTGAAATTAGCAGTTTAACATTCTTTCACTAAAAATGATCACACATTACTGAAGTGTTCACTATATTAACATTTTTGGTAACACTTTACTATAATATAGCATTCATAAGACTATACGATATAAACCTCCTTTTATATTAGCCCACTTGATCCTTGACAAATAAAAACCATTTTCATAGCTTCAGGACGTGAGAGTTTAAATGGAGAGTTGTAGGAATAAGCCTTTGTAATGGTCAATGTAGTTTAATGTCAGTTGTCATAAAAAGTTTTTTTTGTAGCGGTCATATGAATGCTACCCTACCGTAAAAAGTTACAACATTTTCAAAAGCTTAGTACAACTTATTACGGTATCAAGAGGTTGCTTTGTCATCTTTCATATGAAATGTCTCATATCAAATGACTTGGGTTATATGTCCAAAGACATTTTGGGGTGAAATGACATTTATGTAAGTGTAAAATACAGAGTGTCTTGTATGCATACTAGTTATGTACAAATAAAGACACATTATATAATATATAGCATTTACTGTATTTAAGTTGTAGGTATGAACAATGTTTAGTTTACCCCAAAAGTGGTATAATTAAACCGAATACTAATTAAATCTTTTTTTTTTCCTAGTAGTCCTAGTTCTTCAACAGAGCCAGAAATAACACAGTCTGTTGTCCATTTGTCTGGATAGACTCCAGAAAGGTTAATGAAAAGAAGGTTAAATTGGATAATCAACGTAATTTCGATTGACCACTTTGAATGTTAATAAGTTGAGTAATCAATCATTGCTTAAAAATGTCACAAGCGACACTATCCACAAAGACCAAGTAAGTATTCATTAACAGTGCATTATATAATCTTTCAATTAAGATATTATCACACACACAGCTCTTCATTTAACACATCATCTAACACATCAGTAAAAGCGCTTGTGTGATAACTGACACACCCTCATTTGTTAACGCACATGATTGATGATTGATCGAATGATGATTTTCTTTATTGCTTTTTTTTCTTCCATCATTTTGAAGATGTGCATCATTGAATTTTAACATATGAATTTTTGCCTTTTTCTTAATAACAACTGAAGACTATGGAAGAAAAATAAATAGCTTGTACACATTCATTTCAGCAGAACAAAAACACCTGCAAGAAATAAATAAATTTCTCCCATGAGCTCATGGTGGGATCATTCACTCTGCATTGATGCAGGATTGTGTTTGCTCACTCTCCCAGATGAAACATCCTATGAGACTGGCATCAAAGTGCAGGTTCACACACAGTCTGAGCCTGCATTCCAGTGAACTGGGATTGGGGTCACCCTGGTTTCCAAACCTTTGTCTCCACACAAGAGCAAAGGGTAGTGTATGAGATGACATTTCAAATCAGTTTCTGCATGCAATAGTGAGACTTTAGCCAGCTGGCTTAAAAGCATTGTACAAAGCATTTATACTGCTGGAGGGAGTGTACCAGTGTGATCCTCGTACCACTGAAATGGTGGTCTTTGTGCTGTAATGCATTTGAAAGGTGCTGCATCATGACTGTGAACTGACTACACTGCAGACTGCATATTCATTATGCATGCGGAAAAAAGAAAACCTCATTGTCGGATAAACAGCTATTTTGGCAGTTGCGGCACACTGATTCTCATTTCCTCTCGTGTTCCCATTTCTGACTATCAGTCTATGTCTGTGTACTAAATGGTCTCCCATGTGCTCTGTTGCATAGCAGCCATACTGTAATGTTGATGTCTCTTCGACCATTATCAGCTAAAATACCAGCTATATCATCATTCATTAACACCCGTGATAAACTATATTGTTTTCTCTGTATGAACAAAAGCTACCCAATTTTCATACCATTTGTGAGTAAGAACTGACTTTCTTGTATAAAGATTTTCCCAGACCTTTTAAAATGGGTGCTGAAGGATTATTTTGTAAAAGCTCAAATTTTGAATTCCTTATATTTAACACTTTAAAAGGCTCCAGACTTTCAACCTCTAGCAATGCCATAGCTACCTATGGTTTGCAGCTAACAAAATAACAATTGCAATCAATCTAGGTAGAGTTCAAGTTGCCATTTAGAGTTTAGAGAGCAGGAGTCCAATTTTGGACATGGAGGGAAGTGTCACGGTTGTAAATCTTAGGTAGGCTGTTAGAGGAAACTGGTGACAAATCCATGTAATGGGCAGCCTTCGCATAAAGAATAGTCTTGACATTCTGTAGCTGTCAGAAGTGTCTACCATGGATAGTTCTCTTTTTATGCTGAGTTTACTGTAAGGAACATTTATAGCACATAACACTCCCCTGCAAGTGCTGAAATAAACTGTTCAACTATTTGGTATGATTGACAGTTATTCACTATATCTGATATTACTGATGTTTTTGCTGTGTAATTTATGAACATTACAATTAAAAATGAAATAGGACTTACTTCTTCATCTCAGATGTCTCTGGTTTTCTCTAGGCTATGTTTAACACAGCTTTGCAGCATGTCTCTCTGCCATACTTCCTTGTCATCTCTCTCATTTGGTCACATGTGCTTTAACACAGTTAGGTTTGGCTCTGATTTTATGTTATCCTTTTTGTTGTTGATACCAGCGATATGGCCCATACTAAGTATCCTTTCTTTTGCTTAATGATGTGACTGGATTTGTGTTGGAGCAGCACTGTTGCTAATTTCTGTCATTAATTAATGGTAAATCATGTGTCTGCTTCATTATCTTCCACACCTTGGTGACTGCAGAATCCAGCAGCTTGACTCAGAAGTTCTTCTCCACCTACAGTATAACAGCTTGTCGTATTGACTGTGAAACTCGCTATTTACTTGAGAACTGCAACTGCAGGATGGTTCACATGACAGGTATGGACACGCATATTTTATGTGATATATTTTGAGATGTGGAATACAAGGAGAATGCAGTATTAAGACACTTTTACTTTATTCATAAAACATCTAGTTATCCAACTCAAATTCATGTGATGATTTTTATTTTGTATTCATTAGCATCATAAAATAGTTGTCACACATTGTTTTGATGGTCCACTAAGAATTCTTTCATTGTTAACAAATCCAGTGGATTATGAGTGGATTACGTTTAGGGTTGAGTTACTCTCATTCATACTCTCATCTTCAAGCATCCCTGTAGATATGATTTTGGATACATATGTGCAAGCTTAGTTCCTCCAAGCATGACAAGCTAAATTATTATCATTATTGCTAAACAGTTTTAACATATTATTGTGTTTTGTATGATCAACGGTATGGTGATGATGTACTTTAGTGTTTGTTTAGTTTCTGCTGCTTTCAGGTTGTCCCATTTCTTCTTCTAGCTAACCTGCACTATCTTTTACGCTGAGAGAATTATACCTAGCATCTACCTAGCATCTATCATCTGACTATACATGCTGATTATTTTGGTTTAATACACTTTCCTTGTATTATATTATTGAACCAACTAACAGTGATGGTTTACAATTTACAGTATCTCATAAAAGTAAGTACTTGTTTTGTAAATATTTTATTTTTCTTTTTTTATTTACTTTTCATGGGACAACACTGAAGAGATGACAATTAACTTTGATACAACGTAAAGTAGTCAGTGTGTACAGCTTGTATAACAGTGTAAATTTGCTGTCTCCTCAAAATAACTCAACACAGACATTATTAATCTAAACCACTGGCAACAAGCATTGAGTACACTCACAAGTGAAAATTGTCCCATATTGTACCTAATTAATACACCACTCCCTGGTGTGATGTGGCTCGTTAGTGTTACAGGTTCCAGTGTGAATAGGAGTGCAGGTGAAATTTAAATTTGAATTATTGCTCGCTCCTCTCTCATACTGGTCACTGGAGTTGGCAGCTTTCATGGCAGAACTCTGAGGATCTGAAAAAGGTTGTTGCTCTACATAAAGATGGCTGAGCTATAAGAGACCAACACCTGAAACTGAGATGCAGCATGGTGGCCAAGACCATGTTTAACAGGACAGGTCACTCAGAGCAGACACTTCTGGTCACAAAGAAGTTGAGCACACGTGCTCAGCGTCATATCCAGAGGTTGACTTTTGAAAATGGACATATGAGTGCTGCCAACTTTGCTGCAGAGGTGGAAGGGGTGGGGGGTCAGCCTGTCAATTATCCTTGCTACACTGCATCATTGATCTACATGGCTGTCATCCCAGAAGGAAGCCTCTTCTAAAGCTGATGCACAAGTTAGCCTGCAAACAGTTTGCTAAAGAAAAGCAGACTAAGGACTTGGATTACTGGAACCATGTCCTGTGGTCTGATGAGAATGATCTTTTGTTCAGATGGTGTCAAGCATGTGTGGCAGCAACAAGGTGAGGAGTATGAAGAGAAGTTTGTCTTGCTTACAGTCAAACATGGTGGGAGTGTCATGGTTTCGTAGAGTAAGTGAGTAGAGTGATCTTTTATTATCCATGAATAGGAAATGTGGGCGTTACAGGGCTCTTAAAAAGACAGGTGTATAAGAAAGAAAGAAAAAAAATATATATAAAGATAACAAAAGATATAGAGGAAAAGGAATGAAATTGCAGGAGGAGAAAAGAGAGGAGCTATAAATAAATAATAAATTAACTATCTATTATATATATATATATACATATACAAATCTACAATATACACAGTAATAAGTTATGAATGAATCATACATATAAATAACAAGTAGCAATATAAATATAGCAAATATGAATATAGTATAATAATAAATAATAGTAATAATAACAATAATAATAATATATTATACAATATAGTAATAATAATAATAATAATTACATATATATATATATATACTTTACACATATACACACATATATATATATATATATATATATATATATATATATATATATATATATATATAAATACATATATATATATACACACACATATACACATATATATTATAATATATAACAATAATAAACAAGTAGTGTAATGTTATGATGATGAATTGTGGAGTCTTATTGCTGCAGGTAGGGCTCATGCAGTTTGGGGCTGCATGAGCGCTGCCATCACTGGGGAGCTACAGCTACAGAGTTCATTGCAGGAACCATGAATGCCAACATGTACTGTGACATACTGAAGCAGAGCATGATCCCCTCCCTTTGGAAACTGGGCCGCAGGGCAGTATTCCAACATGATAACAACCCCAAACACACCTCCAAGATGACCACTGCCTCGCTAAAGAAACTGAGGGTAAAGGTGCTGGACTGGCCAAGCATGTCTCCGGACCTAAACCCTATTGTGCATCTGTGGGGCATCCTCAAACAGAAGGTGGAGGAGCACAAGGTCTCCAACATCCACCAGCTCTGTGATGTCATCATGGAGGAGTGGAGAAGGATTCCAGTGGCAACCTGTGAAGCTCTAGTGAACTCCATGCACAAGACAGTTAAGGCAGTGCTGGAAAATAATGGTGGCTGCACAAAATATTGGCACTTTGGGCACAATGTGGACATTTTTCACTTAGGGGTGTACTCACTTTTGTTGCCAGTGGTTTAGACATTAATGACTGTGTGTGTATCCTTTTTAGAACATTAGAATATCCCTTAGAATAATAGGAATGTCCTCCACCTTTTCCATGAGCATTACTTGAGTGGTAACATCATTTATACTGACATCAGGTTTACTTTGAACGAGAAAGTTTAATTTTTATTTTTTTCATTTTTTTACTTTTGAAGCATGAAATGTATGTGGGCACCTGAATATCACACTTTTATATTTGGAAGCCCCATTCAAAAGCAACGGGCATTAATATGACTTGGCCACTTGTTTGCAGCTATAAAAGGTGTCAGAGTGTGCCTGGGGGAACTTGTGCCCATATAGTTTACAGAGCATTTTTGAAGGCACTAATGATGACTTGCCATAGTTCTCCCCACTCTGCCAGACTTTACTGTTGGCACGGTGTATTTGGTAGGTATTGTTTTTCTCACATTCGCCCAATCAAGTTTTGTCCATCACAATGCCAAATCCACAAATGAGATTGTGCACTGCCAAAAGACATTTCCTCTGCTCCAGAATCCAGTGTTACTCTCTAGTCATATCTTAGCATTGTGTTTAGGCTTGTGCAGCTGCTCAGTCGAGAAAACCCATTTCATGAAGCTCCTGATACAGTTCTTGTGCAGATGTTGCTTCTAAAGGCAGTTTGGAACTCTGTAGTGAGTTTCACTTCAATGGCATTTACAGTTAACTGATGCAGATGCAAGACTGATGCAAACTGCCTTGTACCAAAGGTAGCGTTCTATGATATCAAGTTTAAAGTTATTAAGCTCTTTAATTAAACCCATTCTAATGCTAATTTTTGTCCATGGAGATTGCAAGGCTAAATGTTAATACAATAGATTTGGCAGTAACACCTCGTTTTTTGGAGAGCTCACACACTTTTTTTTCACACAGGGAATTTTTTAATTTAGTAATAAAAGGACCCTAATTAGGATAAGTAGCTAAAAGTAAGCATTTTCAGTAGTTTGTTTTTGAATACTTTAATAGGTACCTCCACAGTATGCACGCCAGAGCAATATAAGGACTGCGCAGACCCTGCCTTGGGTAAGATAAATAACGTTTTTCATCAATTACCAAACTATGCATCATAACTTAGTCTTAATAAGCCTTGTGTAAAGCTAAATATCCCTTAAGAGATTATTTTATTAAAGCTTGATAAAATATCAAGACAAATGTATATTACTGTTAAAGTTTAGAATTCCATAAGATTGCAACTAGTAATATTCAAACAAATGTTCTTCTGCTGCGCAAAAGATTATCGGCCAAAATGAATTACATGTATGTTGCCGCAATTTACAGATTTTCTCGTTGAGAAGGACAACGATTACTGCGTGTGTCAGACACCCTGCAACATGACCCGATATGGCAAGGAGCTTTCAATGGTGAAAATACCCAGCAAAGCTTCTGCCAAATACTTGGCCAAGAAGTTCAACAAAACAGAACAATACATTGGGTATGAAATAAAGCACTATGTGGCCAAGGAAAATCTTCAGGAATTAAACTTAGTTCTCACATTAATGAACAGATCTCTTATTAACATTTACATTCATAATCCAGCAGAACATCAAAAACTCTTTGTAATGGATATTAGTTCCTCTGCAGATTCACTTTGCTAAATTGCATGGGAATTAATGTGTGTATCCCTATTAGTTTATAAAAGTCCATGGGAAACTTGCCTTTTATAAATAAAATACTTTAATGTATTACATAAACAAAGACTCTAGACATATCCCAGCCAGCGTGGTCCATATATGGAAATTATGCTGCAAAAATAGTCTGATTTGTGTACAGTATTTTTATGATTTCACAAGAACAAACTTGTTTACATCTGTCTATTTGGCCTGCAGTAGTCCACTTATTTGCACAGTAGTTACGAAGAGTGTTCCAGCCCAGACTGCTGAATGTATGACGCACAGCACAGGGCAGTATGTTAGAAGTCATTTATGTGTATTAGTCTAAAATTTACAGTATAAGCACAGCCTGAGATGAAGAGAATTTGGAAAGTAATCCTATACAAATGAAATACAATGTTTTTTGCTACACGAAACCACACAAACATTATGGACCACAGAGGAAAGGATTACAAAAAAAAGGATATGTTTTTTTTATCCAGTTTACTGAAGCAATTAAAGTAACTAAAAAATGTCAAAAAGCAAGTTATCAACATTTGGATATGTCATTTTCTTTTTCAGTCAAATGAACGTAGAATATTGAAGCCCTACATGACCGTAACATTAAACAAGATAAAATATAAAATAATTTTTAATGTGCATGACATGACTTTTTGACTTTTCATTTTAGTGTTTGAAATTCATTTGAGTCAACCCTGTTTTTTTTTTTTATTTACAGAGACAACATATTAGTTCTAGATATCTTTTTTGAGGCTCTGAACTATGAGAAGATTGAACAGAAGAAAGCATATGAAGTGGCTGGACTTCTTGGTGAGACATACTATGGATGTAGACAATTATAAGGAAGATAAGCAATGTTGTTGGAGATGTAGTATAGTATAGATATAGTGCCTGAGGTGTAAAGGTGGTATGTTGGGTTTTTTTTACGTTGAATTTTTATTATTTTTTTTCCAGGTGACATTGGTGGACAAATGGGACTGTTTATAGGAGCCAGTGTCCTCACTATACTGGAAATATTTGACTACCTGTATGAGGTATGTATGAGGTACACATTTCTGAGCTGACCTACTGCAGCTTGGAAACATGTTTTTTAAACTGACATATACCATAAGTGAAATAATTCATACAATATTTGTCAGCAAAATATGTACAAGTATTTTCTTTCATAAATTGTAAGTAAAGGACTTGTTCCACCTACGTGTGTCAGTTCTGCCTGAGAGTATTGATGCTTTTCAGAATAATACTATTGTGTCTTAGAGGTTCCTCATGTGGGCCCTGAATAGAGAAAAAACACACAGAATAGCAGATCAAAAGGAAGGGCACTGAAAATAGGCGCAGAGGGGACAAAATATATAAGTTTCAGATTACCAATGGATGCACGGCTTGCTTTAGAATAAAAAAAAGAAGCATCATGCCATCCAATCAGTGTCTAAGTAAGGAAATCAGAACTACATACTGTGAGACCCCAGGCACACATTACAAATAATTTGAATCACAGTTCAATGGCACCCTCCAAATTTTATTCAAAAACAGCCAGAAAATGCAGAGAAAAAAATCAGAGTTGAGAATACAGGCAACAAAGTAAAAATCAAGGTTTCTAAACTTGAGTTGGGAAGTATGTGGACAGCTTTAATAGTGAGTTCAGATTAGTCCCTGCTGTTCTTCATATGACCTGATAGGAGGGCTGTGACCATGGCAGGCATAGCTCTCGAAACTTTGGGGATATGGCTGGTGGCGTGACAGTAAGTGTGGCATTTTGACAGACAAGGTCAGACAGGAATCCCCATGGACTATGATGTTTGCTGATGATACTGTGATCTGTAGCAAGAGTTGGTAGCAGCTTGAGGAGAACCTGGAGAGATGGAGATATGCTCTTGAGAGAAGAGGAATGAAAGTTAGAAGGACAATTACAGAATACATGAGTGTGAATGAAAGGGAGGAAACTGGAGTAGTTTGGATGCAGGGAGTAGAGGTGACAGCAGTGCAGGAACTGAAATACTTGGAATCAGGTCAGTTCAGAGTAACAAGGGGTGTGGAAGGTACCTCAGGGCAACCTACTGGTAAGGGGTTTGAACCCACAATCTTCCGATTCTGTGGCCAACTCCCTAACCACTAGGCCACCGCTGCCCCATATTAGAGGGACAGCTCAAGTTGGATGTTTTGGAGACAAAGTTAGAGAAGCGTTGGTTTGGAGAACAATGGAGAACAATGTAGAAGATGGTGTGAAGATGGAACTGCCAGGAAAGGGAAAAGAGGAAGCCAAAAGAGGAGGTTTATGGATGTGTTGAGAGAAGACATGCAGGCAGTTGGTTTGAAGGAGGAATATGCAGAGGGCCAGGAGAAATGTAGACAGTTGATCTGCTATGGCGACCCCTAAGGGGAGCAGCCAAGAGAAGAAGATGAAGAAATAAGAATGTTTGATGAACCATGCTCCACATAACCACTAACATGAACTAAACACGTAAGACAGACCAATTCTTATTTCAGGTTGAATTTGCAGCAGAAAATCAAAGTCAGTGTTCATGAGCATCTAGGTTGATCATCGAAATTGAGAATTTGGGGAAAAGTATCCAAGTGAGAAAAATAAGTGTGAAAATCTGATGAAGATTCAATCAAAAAGGTCAAAAATTTGTAGGTCACCAAATCTGCAATGAAACCCTGCAATGCACATATTCATTTATATAACATTTTGTTATATCGTGTTTTACCCTTAGGAGTATTTGAACTTGATGGGAATGTTAGCATGTCTTAATTTTAATTTAAAGGCTGTGCTCATTGTACTTCATAAGGTTCAAATTTAATTGTTACATTTCCAAAAGCACAAAAGTAACCTGTCTTGCTGGATTTCCTTTCAGGTTTTTTTTTTTTTGGTGAGGTAAAAATGCAAAGTTCTTTACTGACCTGTAATTCTCTGTGTGTGCACTTAACCTGTTATTATTACTATAAATCTTCATCCTCAGGTATTTAAGGACAAGGTATTGGGTTACTTTCTGCGCAAAGGACGTCCACGCCGGAGCGCAAGTGATAATCTGGTAACTCTTCAATATGATCTCTTTGAGCATAGTGTGGGTGAAGCTGAGGACACAGAATGTTTCAGAAATAGAAGGTTCATTTCTTTCTTAAAGGTTATGGCTGTTTGCATTTGGATGCATAGTTCTTTTTCTCATTGCATGTTGCAGGCATGTAAAATGTCTTTGGCTCAGATTCTCATCTGAGGAGCCTTGAAGCTTTGAAAAGATGGCTTTTTGATGAAACATCAAAAAGGGGATTTGAAAGGGTAAAGGGGTTTTTGATACATGATTCAATAAAAATAGGAATAATACCTTGGCTTCTGAGTAATTATATATATATATATTTATAGTATAGGGCTGCAGTTTGCTTGCAAGATGGCTATGAACTTCCTTAAACATGTTGTTCCCTTATTCCACCGATGAAAAATGTAACTTCATTTAAAAAGATGCAAAACAGTTGTGTTTTACTGGTCACATGCACTGCTGCAATCACACTTAAATATGACTTTTTTTTTTTTATGATTGGTACATAATTTCTTCTTATTTGCTGAGTTTAACATATTTGAAAACATAAAATATTAAATATGCCATATTTTTCAATATTCCAGTATATTAAGTTCAGCAAATAAACCCTCCATACTTGTGCATAGAAATGTGCAGAAGTGTGTTTTCTGTACAGGACGTAGAAAACATTTTAGGAACTGGTGTGCCTTAACTTTGGCACTTGAATGTATTATGACCTACCTTAACTTGTGCAATGCATGCTTATCCCCCTTAACCTCATAGTCAAATTTCGTTGCATTTTTTTAGCAATGTAATCTAACATAAACTAAACCAATAGACTTTGGGATTTTCTACCTGCTTTTTAAAATGAAGACAGGCCCCTTTTTATGTTTCAGTTTACTTAAGAAGGCACTGCAAGGGTGACAAGAAAATTTCATCAGAAAAATGTAATCAGAACTGAACTGTAGAGCCCATATAATCTTGCAGTATATGCAAAAAGAAAAAAAAAACAACACAACAACAAAATTGGAAGAAGGATGTTATAATTCTTAGTCAGAATGTTGGAGTCAGCTCATCTTCTATGTGACAATGACCATTTGACTGAAAAGGTTGACCACATTTCAGTGATGTGCTTTGCTGACCCAGATTTTGTAAGATTTTGGGGTGTTGTGGGTAGGACATAGATGTGAAGCAAGTCTGGTTCTTGATTGTATTCACCATACTGAACACAACAAAACTCAAAAAACTTAAACAGCACTAAGCCTCTTCAATGACCGACACTATGCTCTGACTCACTGGGCCTTAAATAGCCAGCCCCCAACGAAGCACACCTGTGCCCTCATGCCCTCATGAGCGCTGGTGTGCCCAGTCAAAGCAGACCGCCATCTACAGTGCCAGATTTAGTCTCATGTTAATTAGTCAACAGTGCAAGCACCTACATGGCCAGATGTTTCTGGGCCCTGTTCAGAATAAAGACCACCCAAAAAATGACCACACAAATAATTAATCATACATTAGTGCAAGGGCTTTGCAAAAAAGCATTGTCAACCCTATGAATATCATTTTGTTACATTCATAAGAATATCTATATTTAAAAGCTTGCCACTTTTCCACATTGCTGTATCCCAACAGAGATTTTAGTTTATCACCTCACTTTTCACCAAAAACGTTTGGTAGCACTTTACTGTATGGTAGCATCAAAAAGGCTACATAATATCTGCATGCTTTTATGACAACTGACATAAACCTACATTAATGTTTATAAAGGTCTATTCCAACAAACATCATATTCATCCTGGAAAACTGAAATGAGAATTGACATTTGATGGGATAAGCATTTATAAATATGGATGTAGGTTTATGTCAGTAGTCATAGTAAGCTTTTGCATATTTAATCCAGCCTTATGAACATTGCCCTGCTACAATAAAGTGTTACTGTTGCCAAAAGTTTTTTTGTTTAAGTCCAAATGCACAGCTTTATCCAGTTGTTTTATCATTAACAGTTACAATATATTCATAATAAGTATATATTATAGTAAGTATTTTACTTTGCCCCTCAAAGCACACAGCATGTTATTCTATAACACTTTTCTATAAGGTTGTATAGCTTTACTCTATAACTTTTTTGTATAAGGTTCTATAAGTAACTTTTTAGATGAGAACTGTTACAAGGGGTGTGACTTTGTGTTGATTTGGCTTTTAGTTTAAGTAACATTAAGAAATCCATAAAGTGGACATTCTGAAGAGATATCTTTGATTTGTCATAATATCTGACTTGGGAAGACATTTCTGTTTTGTTCCAGTTATAGTCAGATATGAACAGATCTTTCTCTCACTTTTTGTTTTCCACACTTATTTGAAAGGAAATGCTTTAATATATAGAATGAGCTTTAAAATGTAACGCTCTTCAATCTTTACTGTCCAGGTATAAATATTAAGTCCATTTTTTGTCACCGTTTTTCATGTCACAAAAACCAACACATTTACATCACCTCGTTCAGCCAAAAGCAATTTTACCCCACCCATTCACATTAAAGTTACAAGGATTGTTTTAATAAAAAAAGCATAATGCAGGGCAGTCTGTCAGCACAGAGCTCATTTCAATATATCTGGCACGGTGACCAAATTCATCTTTACCTTTGAGAGAAATATCATACGTGACCTTTGTTGGGAAAATATAAAACACTGGAAAATGTAGGATATAGGCCTTTGTAATGTCACCTTAAAGAGTATTAAGGGAATGGTTGAAATAAGTGTTATTCACCCTTAATACATATATCTAAGGGCACAATGTACTGTCCAGTTAATAAAGACTTGGTCATGCATTCAGTATTGCTTAAAACTAATAAAGACATCATTAATTACCACACATTGTATAATTTTATGTTTGCGTTTGATCCAGGATTGGGGTCAGTACAGTTTCAGTTCAAATTCTGGACATGCAGAACAAATTCATTTTCGTTTAAGCTTTGTCCAGGGCAAAAATCACTTTTTAATTTTTAGATGCTGTTTTCGATTATTGTGAAATTGAACTGAGCCCAAACCTGCTTTGGTCATCCTCATCTCTCTCCTCATCATGTGTGTTCCAGGACTACCCCGAGAACCCCACCAGCCCTGCTGTCACGTCTAATCATATCCCCAGGTAGCAGTGCCATTGATAATACCGCAGATATATATCCTCCTAATCTGTCCTAAAATTAGTGCATTCTCATGAGCATTTCATTTTTCACATCCTTTTGAAATCTTCCTCTTTTGAATTCACCACAAAATAGAACTAGCAAGAAAGCTGTCATTTCCACATGTTCTAAAGAAGGTTTCTCAAAATCTGTAGCTTTCAAGACGGAGATGATGTTTTGCACAAGTTCAGGTAACGCAAGTTAGTGTTTTAAATGGATTTTCTCCTGCCTTATTTTTTGCAACAATATTTGCTCCTTGTTGCAACAGTCTGTCACTGTACTGTCCTCTTTCCCAAAAACTAACAGTTTTTACACTAAAGGTTACACTAAAGCTTTTCCTGAAGCATGAGCAAATTGAGATATTTGTAGGCAGTAACATACAAGGCATTTTTAATGCACACTATAAACTTGATATGCAAACGTTTTACTTATTTTATCGAGTTAAACGAATTTATGAACAAGTCAGCACTGGAGCTTTTGGGAAACAGATGTTTGTTGTAACTACTATTTTTATTTCTTTGTGTTTTAAAAACACTTAACCCTTAGAAGTCACCACTATGTCCAGCATTTCTAAAATCTCACTTCAATGAAACAAGAATAGTTACTATAGAATACGTGACTTTGTTAATTGTGTAGAAACACATCCTATTTTTGCCACATTTATATTTTTCCTGATGTTGTACCAAAGAGAAAGGATTCTAGATTTAGAATCTGTCTATAACAAAATAAAAGCAGAAGCCCTAGACTTCTAAGGGTTAAATATATGCAGACAAAACCCACAACACTGAGCATGAGGTGGGGAGCCCAAGTTAAATTGCTTTAAAATATCAAGCAAAGACCAAAACATTTTAACTAACTCTGTATAAGGAAACATCATGAACCCTAATCATAACTCTGATGCCGAAATGGAGACACACAGAATGTCTTAAATATTGAAGCAAACTAGTTTCAAATCAGAGGACCTTTAACTGTGTTCTCTCTTTGTTCAGTGAATTAATCATTTAACTTTATAGGTTCAAATCTGGTTGGTAGCAGATTCCAAAAAAAACTTGATGAAGCAGTGAGACGTGAATATACACTGCTCAAAAAAAATTAAAGAAACACTTTTTAATCAGAGTATAGTATCAAGTTAGTTAAACTTCTTGGATATTGATCTGGTCTGTTAAGTAGCAGAGGGGGTTGTTAATCAGTGTCAGCTGTTTTAGTGTTAATGAAATTAACAACAGGTGTACTGAAGGGGCAACAATGAGACGACCCCCGAAACAGGAATGGTTTTGTAGGTGGAGGCCACAGACATGTTTCCTTCATTTATTTTTGACTGATTTTCAGTAGTTTTGCATTTGACTAGGGTCAGTGTCACTACTGGTAGCATGAGGTGATACCTGGACCCTACAGAGGTTGCACAGGCAGTCCAACTCCACCAGGATGGAACATCAATGCGTGCCATTACCGGAAGGTTTGCTGTGTCTCCCAGCACAGTCTTAAGAACATGGAGGAGATTCCAGGAGACAGGAAGTTATTCTAGGAGAGCTGGACAGGGCTGTCCAAGGTCCTTAACCCATCAGCAGGATCTGCTCCTTTGTGCAAGGAGGAACAGGATGAGTACTGCAAGAGCCCTACAAAGTGACCTCCAGTGGGCCATTAGTGTGAATGTCTCTGACCAAAGCATTAGAAACAGATTTCATGAGGGTGGCCTGAGGGCCCGACGTCCTCTAGTGGGTCCTGTTCTCACTGCCCAGCACCATGGAGCTCAAATGGCATTTGCCAGAGAACACCAGAATTGGCAAGTCTGGCACTAGCGCCCTGTGCTTTTCACAGATAAGAGCAAATTCACTCTGAGCTCATGTGACAGACGTGAAAGGGTCTGGAGAAGCCTTGGTGATGCAATGACATTTCAGTAAATTGGACTCGCCTGCTGCATCAGTATTTCAGTTACATTTTTTTGGTGACTTCGAATTAAGCCCTCTGTAAATTGATCATTTTCATTTTCATCAAATAATGTGGCATCCTTTTGTTCCTAACACATTACCCATTCCATATCAGTTTGGATATCCAGCATGATTTTTTTTCCAATTGAGATCTGATGTGTTTTCAAAGTGTTCCTTAATTTTTTTTGAGCGGTGAATTAATAAGCATCATACTTACATTGAGTATGCAAAAAGGCAAGTTTTTTTTCTTTTTGTGTATCACTGGCTGAGCTGATGGTTTTCAGCTTTAATGCAGGATGTTTCGAGGTCTATCTTTTAAGAGACGTGAAGGATGATTTTATTATCTTTTCATGTCCAATGTGAATTTTGTGTGTGAAACGGCAATTTTAGACTTTTAGACTTGATTTTCGTTGGAAGGTCACTGGAGAGTGCAGGGGGACTCATTTCAAGAGCTTGGGAGATTTGAACGCTAGAAGCTGGGTGTCATTAGCATAGCAATGATAAGTGATAGGCCATGTGACACTGATTTAGCGCACACAAAGGGGCACTCTGGGGCATTCTGCTAGTGAGGCTGTGGGTGGCTGAGAAAGCTGTAAAAGTGCTGAAATAAGCATTTGCAGATTTACAGTGCCAAAGGCAGACAAGAAATTAAGCATGCTGACTGAGGAATATCAATGAATATATATGCTATAAACATATTACACACCCCAGTCGAAAACTACTTTGCTTGAGAAACATGTTAGACCTGACAATTAGGCAAAAAATAATTGTTCTATAGAGTGTTTCACAATTCCCAGACTCTTGACAATCTAGCTTATTAGTAATCTCTTTTTCGTTAGGTTTGCATTTAGTTGCGATATGGGAACAGAGACACAAGAGGGAACTCTGTGACCATCTCTGATCTTAGAGGGCAATATTTTGAGTGAGGATATTTTAGGAGGGGGTAATACCAAACTCTTCAAGACTGGAGCTGGGCACATCTGTCTTATCTGTATTGTTGGGAGAGCAGCAACAAAGGAACCTTGGCATGCTAAGAAGTACCATGAATTACTGTTCTTCAGTTCTTTGGCTGAGCAGAGGAATTGAGAATTTATGAACAACCAGGACCACGCACAGGAGTATGATCTCTTCTGTCAGGGCATTTTGATGAAGCCTCTGTCCAGTAACATCACTAGATGTATCCCTTTTTGCTGTCATCCCAGGTTGACATGCATTGAGTTTGAATTTATAAAGAAGCAAACCGTCAGATGGCTGAGAGAGGAAAGTCTTATATTCAGTGGATAATTACTAAGCATCTTTTTATGAAGATGACTGTATTATATGAGAATGTAGTTTAAGGGGACCTGGAGTCCCAAGTCCAGGACTAAGTAAGAATGTTTTCTCTCCCCTCTTCCCTTCCATTCTTATGTCACCCCATTTATCCATCCCATCCCATCTTCTTATCGCTCTCTCTCTCTCTCTCTCTCACCATGATATGCATCTGAAATGTCTTCTCAACTCTATTCCATTCAAATCCATTCTGAATAATATTCATGCCTTTTCTCGGACTTGTGCTTTGCCTGCGTATGGTTTTCTTTACTTCTTTTGTCTTCATCGCTCTCTTTTATTCTTCAATTTGTCTCATCTTGGATTGTCCCAATCAAATTTTTGGCCCCTTTTTTGTGTTTCTTTCTCTGTTTTTCTCTGTGGCTGTCTTCCACTGGCATCAATTCATTGCACACCTCCAACACATCTGAACTCATTTCCCCTCCTTCCCCTTCCCTTCTCTTCCAGAGCACATGCGACACACTCCGGAGTCACTCGGACAGCCTCGGATTCGCGCCGAACATGCTACCTAGTCACCCGACTGTAGGCAACTTTGAGGAGTTCGCCTGTTGATGATGCAGGAGGCAAGGCGTGTTCAAGACAATTAGGGTTTGACAGCAAACTGTGATATAATTTGTATACTCTAAGCTATGTGTACATTCACAACACAATACATGGTTAGCTCAGTTAAGTCAACTAATTAATGCCTGAATAGAAACAGTTATCACCATAAAGTACAACTAGGCAACACTTCCAAAACAATACTCAGGTTTCATGAACATAATTTAGTACCATTTTGATGCCACCTGTTTGTTTAATGTTGTGAAAATAAAACTGTTATTAAAGATAAAAAAAAAAAAAAAACAATAAAAATGAACAAACAAGCCAGTGACTCTGAGAGTTTAGGCTTTCAGTGATTTTTGTGAACCAAAAAGTATAATTTGAACGCTGCCATTGAAAGTAAACTGAACAACAAGGCACACAACTGCACAAAAAAGTGGCAGTGACATCACTTTGCTCAACATGCCTCATTGAATTGATCTTTGTCGCTCTAAAGCATTTTGAGAAGTCGGAATCATCCAAAGTGTTTGTCTGTTTACATAACATGTATATAAGTGCAATAATATGCATAATGTGTTAGAATATCAAATATATTACCTTCAAGTCTTAAATATTAGTTGTCAAGAGGAAAGAGCAAACAACAGCGCTCTGATTGTTTTTTTGGTTTTTTTATTTTGTGTGTCAGCAGTATTTTACTTTGATATGCATTGTGTTTCTGTTTGTCTGTTCATTTCTTATACCTGTATATTCTGGTATTATGAAATGCATACGAGACTTAAAATGTGCAGTTTTTAATCATACTAGTCAGAAAGATTCAGGTTCTAGCTTATCAAGTACCTCCATGTGAAACACTCTTCACTCAAGGCCCAATGACCGACACCATGCATCCAAAGCTGCACTAACCAAACATGTGAATAAAGCAGCAATGCTTAGATATCATGGTTAGCTCACTCGTAGTCTAGTTATGCTTACTCATGTGTCCCTCAGTCTGCTGTCAGTGAGTAATGGCATACGTCTGATTTATTGGCTTTATATTACAAGGCATATCAGCAGCAGAATTTAAAGCAAGAATCAAATAAAACATATGCTGATGGGATTGCTTCAGCCATACTCTACTCCCTTAAACTTCCTCAAAACCAGGCTCACCCAACGAGCACATTTGTGGCAAATCCCAGAATTTACCACGTCTTCCATTCCTCCTTGCATGCGAACCTCATTTCCTGCACACAGTAAGCTTGATGGCCTGCCACATGCTCAGAGCGCATCAGTAGAGTGAGGGATAGCATCGTAAACATTCACCCTCCTTTAATTTCGCTTCTGCGTTCAGCTACACTGTACAATTACATTGTTTTATATAAACAACAATGGAATTTCTAGCACATATATCCACATTTTAAATCAGCTGGTTGTGAAGTGTAAATCAACCTATATAATAAACAATATATATAACCTCTTAATGATGTGAGAGTGCTGGTGTTTGTCACATGCTTCTGGGTTTTGACTATCCTCAGCCAGGGGAACATTTTGCATTTGATCAACAAAGTTCTAGATCAGCCCAGATCATGTATCTTGTAATAATAAATAACACAGGCATATTCAGGTGTAGCATATGCTTGTTGTTGTCCCGTCTGTCTCTTGACTATCCTCTCCCCCTGACAAACTCTCCTTATCTTTTCTGTGCGAATTATGCATTCATACATTTCTATCCCTTCCTTTTGTTTGCAGGATTACTTTTAAAGGATTTCACCCTCGCAGACTTGCTAGCTTCCCTAAAATTGTGAACAGAAGCAATTGCTAACACTAACTGATAACTAATGATCAGCTATTGTGAAGAAAGGTTTCTTTCACATTTTAATGGCTTTTTATCAAAATTGATTCTAAATGGTCAGTTTACTTAACTGAGCAACGAACATACAGTACTGTTCAAAAGTTTTAGGCAGGTGTGAAAAAATGCTGTAAAGAAAGAATGCTTTCAAAAATGGAAGTGTTAATTTATTTTCAGCAATCAACAAAATGCAGTGAATGAACAAAAGAGAAATCTAAATCAAATCAATATTTGGTGTGACCACCCTTTGCCTTCAAAACAGCATCAGTTCTTCTAGGTACACTTGCACACAGTTTTTGAAGGAACTCGGCTGCTACCTTGTTCCAAACATGACTGTGTGTCAACCTCCGTGTGACATTGATGATCATCAGCACCTGTTTGGTAAAACTGGTTGATCATACACCGACTATAATCCTACAGAATCCCTGACTTTGTGCAAGTGTACCTAGAAGAACTGATGCTGGTTTGAAGGCAAAAGGTAGAAACTGCTAAAATCAACAAAATGATGGCCAACACTGTTATAAAAAGATAGCTTTGTCTGTCTATTGGATCATACCGTGCAGTTCTCACTCTCAACGGTTAAGGTGTGAACAGAGTCATTCATGATCTGAATGATGCAAAAGGATTTATTCTTGAGAAACTTGTTGAGGCAGAATTGTTCACAGACATTGGAGATTTTTCATGCCTCAAAGAACTACCTCGATGAAAATGCACTACATGGTTATGAAAAATATTTTTTGATGATTTAGGCCCAAAACATGTTGTGTAAATGTGTTGTGTTCTGTAACAATTGCTGCTAATGTGTGATAATCATCATTACATACAAAAATCAGAAGACCTGCACAGCTTCACTAGTCATTTTGGACAGAAAATTTCACTACATCACTACAATTGCCAGTTTACCCCCCTAACTATTCATTATAAAAAGAGATTTTGAGAGTAGCCCTTCCACAGTGGATGTACAGGTACAGTGCACAGCCAGATAAGCATCTCTTAGGCTGCTTGGGCTCAAATTAGACTTTTATAGGTTTTTTTTCAAATCAGGGGCAAAGGTTTTAATTTATAAGATTTTCACCCTGTGATAGACTAAGCAGCTCCCAATACTCAATGCAGTGCATTCTTGTCTGAGGCTGAGAAGCTCTCATTCTAGACTTTGTGGCTATGGGTCAGGATGCTCCTAACAACGTATGTGTTGAAGGTGTTCTTCAGAGGTACACACCTCATTTTGCAGAGAAGATACAGCCTTAGGAATAAAAAGACTGACATATGATCCACACTGGGCACATGCAGTCACTGCCCAGAAAACATGCACTTAATTGTTATCTAATTCTAGTTTCTTAAATGTATTAATCTATACATCAAAATCTATCAAAAAACCCAAGCCAGCAAGAAAGCCTGGAAGTACACTGGTAAAGAGCCTGCATCTGACAAGAGTTCCATTGTTCAAGACCCATTATAAAGATGTATGCATACATTAGCGTCATTATTTTCCACAGTGGGACAGCAGTGCCTAACTGGAATTCTCCCTGTAAACACTGCAGAGGAATTAAGAGTTTCTTTTTCACTTTCTGCACTAATCATGAACTGTGGAGCTCATAGTGGATCAGAGTGGACGATCAGATCTGTGTCACAAATCAGATTTGTTGCATTTCAACCTGGTAGTCCAAACCAAAGCTATGTTCACAGCATACCCTTCAAAAAAAAATGTAAATCACTCAGTCTTAGCTCTTAAATGGCTTAATAGTTTATGCCTGTTTTCTTTCCCCCAAAATGGTAACTTTAACCTTTTAGTCTTTTAACATAAGATAATGATATATTGATATGAATATGAATATTTTATGGGGGCACCGGTGGCCTAGTGGTTAGGGCATTGGCTGCATGATCAGAGGATTGGGGTTCGAACCCCTTCCCAATAGTTTGCCCTGAGGTACCCTTGAGCAAGGTGCCCTCCCCGTCTCGCTCCTCCCTGCGATGGGCTGGCGACCTGTCCAGGGTGTGTCCCCTGTCCTTCGCCCTGTGTGAGCTGGGTTGGACTCCAGCACTCCCCCGTGATCCCATTTGGGACAACCGGCAGAAAATGAATGACTGACTATTTTATGGCAATTTCTGACCTTCTCTATTGGCTCTTTTGTCTTTAAATGTTCAAATAAGGTAAAGCACATTTTCCAAAGACCATAAAAGCTGAGTTGCAAGGGTTGTTACAACGGTCAACAGTCATGACTGAAATACTTAATTGGATTCATGGGCAAACAACGTCTTCACCTCCTTTTACCTTTTCTATTTTATGTCTACCCTGAAACTGTTCCTACTTTCTGCTGTGTCAGCTAATTTTACATTAAAAATGAATAAATCGTCTCCAAATGCAAATACCCTGTTTTGGATCCTAAGTCTGTTATGATCTTTTTTCACTCACTTGCTATTTCAATAGCTTATCCCAGGCAGGGTCACGCATGACGCTGGAACATTTCCCAGCACAAATAAGTTGAAGCCAGAGAAACTGAACTGAACTGTGGGAGCAAACTGAAGCATCCAGAGAGGCTCCCCAACTTGAAATCAAACCCAGAACCTTCTTGCTTTAAGGCAAAAGTGCAACCCTTGATGTTGTCCCTAAGTTTGCAGTTTTGAAACTCAGATAATTAGTTTTTAGTATTTGGCTTTTCTAAAAGCTTTAACCTTTCATTTTGGTCAACAAAACAAATGAACAACATCTTAACCAAAACTATACCAAACAACTACCCGAGTAGTTGAAGAACAGGAACAACCAACAGATATGAATAAACTTTTTATAGACACTGAGAGAACTTTTTATGGTTTATTTTTAAATAGAGTTGCAGACAAAACATTTGGAAAAATAAAAAATAAAAGATAAATACTGAAACCAACCCAAATACATAGCACCTTGCACAGTCCTTGTTTGGACTGCTTATAGTGAACATGAGGATAACGGAGATGTGAAATAATACATCACAAATATCATTAGTCATTTTTCACTCTTTTAGACTGTGCGGAGGACTTTTTTGTTTCTAGACATGCCTGGCATTAAGCAAAAAACTGCAAACCCTAATGGCTGTAACATGCCAAATGTGAACATTCGTGATCTGACGAAGCACACACGCTGATTACTCTCTGCATTTAAGTTGCAACAACACTTTACATCCACCAAAATAAATACTGTACACTAACTAGTCCAATGTTTGAACATATTTCTGGAGGTATTCTCTGTTTGTGTTAAAGGAATAATTCAGTCAGCAAGAGCAAATGTTGATTACAATAAAAGGAAATAACAGCCAGCAGTTAGCAGCACACAAACAGAGGCGCTCATTGGTGGCTAGTGTTTTCCATTGCTTGTTAGCCATAATGTAATTGTTTCTTTAAATGTCAACACAAGATGACCCCCACACACACTCTAAACAAAAGTCAGTAAAGGTTGTTTAAAATTGATATGTTGTACTCATGGGATGTGCACCGTTATAAATGATCATAAGTATGGAGTGCTCTCATAGGTGTAGAGAGCTTGGCGCTTGCTGCTAGTCACAGAGGGCCACCAAGGCTTACTGACAGAACACTACATCAGAGTTTAAGGAAACTCTCATAACTCTCTGGATTTCATTAAAGCCTGTCCATGATATGCAACAGAGCCATATTTACGGAGCAGATTATTAAAATCTATTAATATGACTGCGACGGGATGACAACAGGCCTATGGCTTGATTAATTACTAAGGCAAACCTAATTAACCAGTTAGCTAATAAGCTATAGCATGAAAACCATGTCTCTTCATAGGGCTGAGTAAGTTGTTGTATGATCACCGAAAAGACATTTCATAAAAACAGGGGAAAATGTCTATGTACACTTCCTGCTTTACCATGGATCTCCCAGAAACTTCATCATAAAGGAGTTGTCATTAAATGTCAGTTTTCATTGTTATTGTCAAGTGGTGTCATAAATCACACTTGGACTTACAGTACACTTGTTCTCACGTCCAAGCAGACAGGTATCATAATCCTGGTCATAAAAAACAAAACAACAAACAAACAAAAAAAACATGGCAAAGGTAATTTCCTGTTCAATGTTTTGATGGTGAATGTGTTTGATTAGTGGTTAAATTACTTGCCATTTCATTTTTTTCTGTCATGCACTATAACAATAACTGCTGATTAATACATTTACCCATCATAATGTGATCGCTTCACTACGCATAAAAATAAATATGACAATAAATGTCAAACAAAAAAAAAAAAAAGCGTTGAACAAACAACTTAAAATAAACAAACAAGAGGAATTTTAATATTTGTGTAAAGTGAAAAACAGCTATATAGTAAAGGTTTCAGCACATTTACTTTCACTCTAATGCTTGACACACTTAGACACAGAATCTTAAAATGACATTTGTATCCAGTGACACTGTTTTTGTAAATCTCAACCAGTGTAACTCACAAAGTAAAAGGCTCCGAAGGATAAAACACACTGATGTGCACATTTTTGGATGTTCAAGCTCTTGCAGCACTTTTATAGTAAGTATTGCGATAACCCATTTTTGTTTTCTTCGTAATTTGAGGAGAAATCTAGACTTTTTTGCAGACCATTGCTATGGTGTCACACACAAAGGAATATAAATATACACAGTGAAACACTACTGTTTTTGACCAAAGTTATTTACCACAGTCATGTCCAATTCAATGTTATTAGCATGAGTTAATGTAATGTTATTTGTTTCTATGTAACTCGCAGCTAAGGCCCACCGTCCTTGGTCTCAGTTCGAACACTCACCCAGAATGATCAAACAAAGACCAAAAAAAAAAAAAAAAAAAACAGTCCTCCAAATTAAATATATATTCTTGATGAAAAAAAGCGAGAGGAGAGATAGTTAACATACATTGACGTCCAGGATGCCACAGCTCCTCTGGGCTGGAAGACGGTGCAGTGAAGATTCTGATCCAATGGCTGCAGTCGGACTCTTTGCTGACCGACGGATTTGATCACAAAACTTCAAATTAAACTAAGGCCACAACAATCTTCCAAAAATTAATGCAGAGACTGCATGAAACAAAAAGAGAAAGATGGATGTCATGGAAGTAACTTCTACATGGCATTAAAGTGGAATTCCAACAAGTTTTAATAGTTTAATCATTAAGATGCAAACACATCAGGTAGTAGAAACTGAATTTCTAGTGTTGGTTGTGTAATTCCTCTTACATTACAGAAAAATGGTTGCATTAAAATGATTATGAATATGCTCTCAGATGCTTAAGACATGATGTGTTTTTGTGTTTTATTTTTACCATTATTAGCTTTTCACAGAAAACCCATTTCATCCTTAGTTGCAAAGGATGGAATTATGATAGAATTCCCCTTAAGTTAATAAAACAATTCAAGAATTAACAGGCACACAGAAGCAAACAAAAAGAGACAGAAAGCAATATAGAAAGCGGATGGGAACTATAATAGCAGGATTGTGAAGGGAGAACGCACCTGACAGCTTTAAGGCACTTCAGCTGCTCCCCCTGCTGGTCTGACTGTGATCTGTTGCAGGGTGGCTGTTAATTTCCTCTTCCTCTTCCTCATCCTCTTCCTCCACCCAGCCTCCCAGTCGGATGGGGCTAGGCACCACAAGGCTGGCTGTATGGGCAGACTGTATCTGAGGCCCAGGTGCTGAAGTGGGGAGAGGGAAATATGATTACAAACATTTCGGTTTCTCTAGAATATATGCTTGATTTGCTTGACACATCAAGTCTAGTTCAACATATTCAATAGAAATAAGACATTCGTTTTGAAACATGGCCTCTGTTAATGCTTAATCTCCAGCCCTTCTTCTAGACACAGGTTTGGTGAATAAATATCAATATAATAAAATTTCAGGCTTACATGTAGTGGCACCAATATCCCTCATGGCCACAGGAGGCTGAAGCTGGCCAGGTCCAAGCTGAGACTTCTGCTGATGGACCTACGGCAAACAACATATTAATATGGGTTCATTAAATACTGTCAGTGCAGTGCAAAAACTTTAATACACAAACAAGAAGCATGCTAGTTTTTTCAGCCAATAAATCTACTAAATCGACTAAAATTAACACCTGTTATAGCTGATATTATTATATCGTTATTTATATATTTATGATATTTATATTATAGCGTTATTTTAACCTCTGCTGGCACTGACGCATTACTACAGCCTTTGATTCCGATGTCAGCGAGACACAAAAACCTAGCAGTAGAGTGAGCTTTATTTCAGCAAACCATAGAAAATAGTGGGAACAGAGCTTTATTCTTTTAAAGCAAGTCTCCCAAAGAATACAAATAATTTAATTTAATTTGACAAACATCAAATGAAGAGTAAACAGACAAACAGATTAACGTTGAAAAAAGTCTTTACAGTATTTTTTTTTTTTACACAAAAAACCCTGTATGTAAACGATCCATGTATTCAGATTATACTAAGTTACTGAATTTCCAAATCATCTTTCCAAGGGTGATAATGAAGCAATTATAAATAACACCTAGCGCAAAAAATCTTTTATTACCACCATCGGCACTACCAATAAATTGCAGATACATAAACAATCACTTTTTGTGGCACACTGCTGTTTCAAGTGACATGCTAACCGATCATCATTCATTTTGTAACAACACTAACAATTTCAGAGTCAGAATTAGCAACTGTAATTACTGAATATTATTTACTCTAAGCAATTATATAGTGGTATTTAAAACGTGTGTCGTATGTATGAATTCCGATGTTACAGATCATATATGGATCAAACATATGAACTTTGGTTTCAAAAATGATAGCTAAACAATCAAATCTGCTCATAATTATGTGACAACCAATGCTTGTAAAAGAGATCTTTCATTTAGAGGTTTTGTATAACAGATATGTTCTTCAACCAGAAATGATCTACTTACCTCATGCATGTATATGGCATGCAAGCTCATTTCTGCAGAGGCAAACTCAAACAGCAGGGCTGAACTAGACCTTCCAGAGATCTTGGAGTCGCTTGCAGACATGCTAAATGAAAACAGAAAAATTCTCATCAATTAATTCGCTGCAGTTCTTTTCTGTTAACAGTACTTTAGCAATGCAGTTTATCTCCCTTAGCTTTTCTCATTCATATGACTGGAAATTATTGTTCTGAATGAAAAGGCTTCAGTGTAATGCTAATTAGACTCATTAGCAGTGTTGTTTACTTTCCTAATTAATTTGAAATACTTAATATGGCACAGACCTGTCACCTTTATTTAGCCTGGTAGCTGAGCTATTCACATATTGACGATCAAACCAGGGAAAAAAAATAATTTTATGCATTCATTCAGAATCAAAAGCAAGAATGCATAATGCATCCATTTTTGTACTTGTTTTAATACGGGAATGCCCAAACTGCTCAGCCTCACTAACAAAAAATTTGGGGATTTGTAACTGGACAATGATACAAAACCTGTCTGCAGCAGTGTGGTCACTGTGGTACATGTGGCCTTCTTGGTGGTGGTGGGCAGACGGTAGGAGGCTATGTGCACGTGGGCGGCCTATGTGGGGCTGCTGCGAGGTGGAGAGCGAGGCCAGCACACTTGCCGCAGCCGAGGCTGTGCTACTTGGGGGGACAAAGTGGCGGTTCCACCCTGGTAAACCTGAAGCTGTCAACACTGGGTGGGCCAGCACGCTTGCCAAGAGGTTGTCAGGCTGCAAGGAAAATCATAAGCACGTTACATTTATCATGTAACAGTAAAACTATGAAGTAACAATAAAACTATGAAAGGTGGGGTTTAAATAAAGGTGCAGTTTAAATAAAACGCAGCTTCATGCTTCATACCTCCTTTCATTTATGGTTTCATAGGTCGTATAGTAACTTGTATCAAAAATCACTCAAGAAATCAATGCTGGAACATCAGGTGCTAGACTACACCAGCATCGATCCAACCACGTTCACATGGTAGGGACAAGAGCAGCAGAAATGTTGCAATATGTGGTCTTTTGATAACTTCAATCTTAGCTGTTCAAAAATCACTGCCTATCATGCACATGTATTTATTACTTATAGCAACAAACAGCAGTAAAAAAGAGAAAATAAAACAACAAAAACAACAAAAAAAAAAAACAGTTTTGACTCACAGCTGCACCAGACTCATTGGAGAGCAGTGACGTGCAGATGGGAGCCCCAGAGAGGAGAAGTTGAGTGGAGGGTCCACTTTGCGCATCCTGCTGCACCTTCTCACGTAGGTGGCTGATGAAGACTGAGCTGTCCTGGGGAGGCTGCCAGTGAGGGTTCTTTATGGTGAAGTGCATGAGGGACAGCTCCGTCTTGCCATTCTCTGCCTGCTGATAAACAGAGGCCTCCGTCTGGCCCTCTGACATCCACTGTGTGGGAGAAAGGAGTATGCAAAACAAATTGAAAACTAGAAATTGTAGTTAAACCACTAAAAGCATAAGCATATGTTATCAGACGTGGGTAGCCTCTTCATCTACTAAAATTAAAGTAAAATTTGTATGGATTTTTGATAAAGTTATCCTTAACACACAGACCTGTGGGTTGCCATGACGTCGAATGTCCATCTGTGCAAAAGAGCAAATGTCACCGACTCCCACCACCTCCACAGTGAAGTTACGGAAGAAGTCAATGATCTCCAGAGACTTGTTCCGTAGGAGGAAGATAAGAATAAAGGGAGTGATGATAGGACTGAGCAGCTCTTCAAGTATAAATACCTGCACAGTCAGAAAAACAGTTGTGATGTAAACTAAAGTAGGTCTTATTTCAAATCATATATATACACATTAAAAAATGTAGGGCAGCAAAGACAGGCATCCAACCAAACTTTCATCCAACTTAAATTTCCAACTTAAATGATGCTGGTTTGAAGGCAAAAGGCAGTAACACCAAATATTGATTTGATTTCAATTTTTCTTTTGTTCGCTCACTTTGCTTTTTGTAAATTGAAAAAAATAAACAATCATTATTTATATTTCTGAAAGCATTCTTTGTTTACAACATTTTTTCACACCTGTCTAAAACTTTTGCACAGTACTGTGTATATATAAATATATATATATCCATCCATTATCTGCCGCTTGTCCCAAACGGGGTCGCGGGGGAGTGCTGGAGTCCAGCCCAGCTCACACAGGGCAAGGACGGGGGACGCACCCTGGACAGGTCGCCAGCCCATCACAGGGAGGAGCGGGACGGGGACGGCACCTTGCTCAAGGGTACCTCAGGGCAACCCATTGGGAAGGGGTTCGAACCCCCGATCCGCCGATCATGTGGCCAACACCCTAACCACTAGGCCACCGCTGCCCATATATATATATATATATATATATATATATATATATATATATAAAAACAATGAGAAAACAGGATATTTCAACTAAAATTCAACACCAACTAAAATGTCATGTCACTGTCACAGCAGTATTCTCACCGCTTTGTACTGAAACAGCTGGGCCATTTCGTCACGTGTCTCACTTTTATTGGCATTGCCCTTCCAGTGGTCGGGCATGTAATGAATGTGTGCCAGCACACACTGTAGCAGCTGCTCCGGGCACCACACCATATGTTCGTCTGGGATAAAGGATCTGAAAGAAAGAACAGACTGTGTAACCCTAATGCTAGGACTTTTAGCAGGTGCGGCAATTACCTGGTCAGTAAGTTCAAAAGAGGAGGTTAGAGAACAAGTACACTAAGCTGAGAATGGGGTTCATTCACATTGGTTTGAAAAATGGACAAAGACTGATGTTTTGCTTTAAAATGTAGTATTTGACAAAGCATGCAATAAACATGGTAAACAAGAAATAAACACTAAATTATCTGTAATAATTTTGTCCATTGAAGCAGATAAGGTGTAGGTTAACACTGAATACTTTTTGGCAGGAAAATATTATTCATAAATTAATTTGATTCCTAACCCATAAAAAAAGAAATGTATATTAAAAAATAAAAAAAATACAGTTCTGAAGACCAAAAAGTTCATTGATCAAAGCAGATAAGCACCTCTTCTAGCTTAATTTTAGAAGTCAGTAAATTAGATAGCGCCTGTATTTGATGAGGAAATACTTATTATTAAATTATTTACATTTACTGAAAGAAAAACAAAACTTAAAATTCATCATTTTTCACATACATTTGAATCAATGCAATCAATGAATCTTCTAAAAGCTGTTTTTGTAAGCGAATCAAGCTCACGGAGGCCTTAGAATCATGTTATCTGAATGCTCATGCACCTTCCCTTCTACCTCAGTCTGGGAATTTACCTGGTGATGGTGATGACCACTCCCAGCACAGTGATGGCAGTGAGGATGTGCTGTACGGTGAGGACGTCCTCATCATACACAGTAAGCGCGATGAGCACAGCCAGAACAGAGCCTGAGAAGAACGCCACATTCTTGGCCAAAACAGCCAGCAATGGCGAAACAAAGGCATTCATGTACTTGGCAGCCGGCTTGTAACCACGGCCCAGCCTGCCCTGCAGCTCATGGTCCAGCTCATTAAAATGCCGCAGGTACAGCCTGCCATATAGTGACCAGCGCCGTGCACCCAGGCTTCCTGGCTCACGCTTGATCACTTCAGCATAGCTGAAGAAAGCATACAGCACCTGCCACACCAACACGAAAGGACACAAAAGCAAGTTGGCGATCCCTGCCAACAGTATGATCCGGCTTAGCTGACGGGCGAGCTCCAGGCGATTTCCTGCCTTCTTGTACTTTGGATGCAGGTTCCACTTGTTCTGGAAAAGCGAGCAGGGCCCCCAAAAAAGGATAAGCTCAAAATTGTACTTGAGGCTCTGTGTGAGGAAGATCACATCTCCAAAGAAGGGCACGCGCAGACGTACAGGTAGAAGTGACTTGTTAATCATGGCCACTGTGTAGTTCTTGAAGCGCAGGATTCGGTGGTAGATGTCCAGTTCAGTGAGCTCCTTCTTGTGGATGCACATCTGTTGCTCGCGCTGCAGGTTTATCAGGCGCCCTTGCACTTCTTGCCAGCTAAAGTTACACAACTCATCCTGGCAAATGAAAAAGTATTTTACAAAGTAATGCACAGAACAATAAATCTTTAAATCCAGCATTTCTGAGGGCTGAACTGAGTAATCATTCAGTTGAGAGAATCGTTACACTAATAATGAGTGTCCAACAAGTACTCCTTAAATAATCAAATTATTGTATTAGACATGATTTGGTTGCCCGAGTTCAGCAGTGTTCATGTGTTCATGCTTACCATTCTGATTTTTAGTGCTTTTATATAAAACTGACGAATCTCCCAGTAACTGAGGACATTGCAGATCACTTTCCCAAGGCGATAGACCCAAAAAATTGCCGCCATTATAAGAAGGAAGATGATCCAGCTGTTGCCTTGGATCCTAGGACAGAAATATCCAGTTGTAAATGACTGTTTACTAACCAAGCACTTAAATTATCCATATAAATAAATTCATACACTTGTTCATTCTTATTCAGTTCTAATGCAATAGTGCTGTTCTAAGGAGCTGAGATTTTTGATAATGACAAAAATACTGGTTTTCACAGTGAAAAGTGAAAGTGAAAGCGACAACCCTTGTCATTGCAAGGTAACAGCACTGCACACCATGAACCACAACGAAATTGGACCTCTGCTTTTAACCCATGCACACAAACACCGTGCAGCAGTGGGCAGCTATTGAAAGCGCCCGGGGAGCAGTGACGGGGACGGTACCTTACCTCAGGGCAACCTACTTGTGAGGGAATCGAACCCACAATCTTCCGATGCGGCACCACCTCCCTAACAGTGTTTGCTGCTTCAGTGTTTTAGGTCTTTTAGTATAGTAAAGGTATAATAACGCCGTGCAAAGACTTCTATTGGCAATTACATTACATTATATTTATGCAAAAGAGTCAATATTTGCAGTGCTGGTCCTTCTTTTTCAAGATCTCTGTAGTTCACCCTGGCATATCGTCAACGTCTTGGCCAAATCCTGACTGACCGATTCCATTCTTGCATAATCAATGCTTGGGGTTTGTCAGAACTTGTGGGTTTTTGTTTGTCCACTTGCCTCTTGAGGATTGACCACAAGTTCTCAATGGGATTAAGGTCTGGGGACCCAAAATGTTGATATATTTCTTTTCCCCCAAGCCACTCAGTTATCACTTTTTCCTTATGGCGTGTTGCTCAGTCATGCTGGAAAAGGCATTGTTCTTCATCAAACTGTTCTTGGATGGTTGGGAAAAGTTGCTCTTTGAGAATGTTTTGGTACCATGGCTTCATGATTCATGGCTGTGTTGTTGGGCAATATTGAGAGTGAGCCCACTCCCTTGGCTGAGAACCAACCGCACACATGAACGGTCTCAGGATGCTTTAGTGTTGGCATGACACAGGAGTGATGGCAGCACTCAGCTTTTTCCCCTGGACAATCCTTTTTCCTTTTTCCACAAACAATAGAAAAGGATTCATCAGAGTATCCCTGTACATTTTGCAGAATCAGATGATGTTTTTCTTGTAAATAAGTGGCTTCTTTGCTGCACTTTTTTTTTTTTGCAAATCAATAATGACTGCATGTGTTTCCTTGCGGGTAACCATGGCTAACAGAGGAAGAACAATGATTTCAAGCCCCATCCTCCTTTTAAACCATGCTATTCTACTATCTGCTATTCTAACTCAATCAGCATGACAGAGGGAGTGATCTGCAGCCTTGTCCTCCTCAACACTCTCACCTGTGTTAATGAGAGGATCACTGAAATTATGCCAGCAGGTCCTTTTGTGGAAGGAATGAAATGCAGTGAAAATGTTTTTTTTTTTCATTTTCATGGCAAAGAGGGACTTCACAAAAAATTGCAATACATCTGATCACTCTTCATAACATTCTGAGTATATGCAAATTGCTATCACTAGGCAATGGTGGTTGGGGAGTTTTGCCCCTGGATCGGAAGACTGTGGGTTCGATTCCCAGACCAGAGGGTTGCACTGAGGTACCCTTGAGCAAGGTACCGTCCCCATCACTGCTCCCTGGGCTCTTTACATGGCTACCCACATGTGTGAATAGGTGAAACGCAGAGGTTGAATTTCGTTGTGTTGTGCTGCATTTCACAATGACAAGAATAGTCCCTTTCACTATCTACACGAGGCAGCAAAAATGTGAAAATTAATATTTGTGTCATTCATTCAAATGAGGAAATGTGAACTAATGATCAAGAATATTACACAATATAATCAAAAAGGAACATCACTTCATCTGTTGTATACATACCATTTTGCCTATTGCAGTAGTATCAAAGCTGTCTAGTAGTCTAATAGTTGTACTACTTACACGTTAAATAAAAGTTTGATAAGAATTTTATTTGTGGCCCAAATATATACTCTTCTTTTACTTTAACTGTCAAACTATTGAGTGTTAGACGATCATCAGTAGCAGTAGTAGTTTAAGTTTCATCTTAAGTTAAATAGTAATTGAGCATCTACAAAACACCTGAAGGCAGTACTCAGAATAAACTCCCTTCTCATGATATTTATTAAAGGTGGGAGGATCTGTCCTAAACAGAACCTTTATATGTTTACTTCACTGGGTTGGATACTGGAGGGTAAGCTAATTTCTTTTTTTTTTATATCATATGTGGTCAGGGGACATATATGGATATATGGATATATGGTTTATGGATCATGTATATGCTGAGTACTATAAAATATAACATCAATGAAAACAAAGGTTACATGATAATAAGGCTGAAGGATGAAGCGTTGATCTAAAGCAGTGGTCTGCAACAACTGGGCACTTGGTACCGGGCTGCACAGAAATACTGATTAAAAAACCTTTTATTGATTTTCAGAGTCCAAAAGACGTTTTTATTCAGAAAAAATGGTCACATGATACGGTACATAAAAAATTAAGTCCACGAGATGTGCACTTTGCTTTTAGCCGTTTCTATGCCTTTCCTTGAAAAGACTGCTTTACATGAAACCGGTCCGTGGTGGGGTTGGGGACCGCTGATCTAAAGATTACTGAATAATAACAAATAATACAACAAATGTTGATTTAACAGAATGGTCCTTTAAAAGCATTTGTGACTAAGGTATGACCTAACGACTTTTTATGTCTGCTGCAGGTGTAGTGCTGGTTGTATAAAATTAGGAGTAGAATAAATTTTAGCTGTAAAATTTAAGTGTTTTAATGATATCAGGATTGCAATTTGCAGCTTTCAAACTTCTGCACCTTTTATGTTTCCTTTAGTTTTGCTCATTATATGGAATTTCTGATTGAAAGAATGAAACTTTCTGTTTTTAATTATTGTAACAAAGTAAAATTTATATTTTGCTCTTCCACTGCTTTGAGTTAGTGACCATCTAGATCTGTTCCCACACGATTCCATGTTGCCCTTTTCTTGTATTTTCTAAAATGTTGCTATGTGATTGCTTTCTTCGCCAAATTAACAATGTATACATGAATAGGATAAGAATAATGCAGCTAAAATTAAGTTAACTAGGCATTTAATTATTCTAATTATGATCATGTTTTATGATTAAACTCTGCAACTGATTGCAAGCTTGAATTCTGACAATGTCACAACCAAAAAAAGTAAATAATTTCTGAACATACACTTGATTTAAACCTTGTACATTAACATATATCAAGATGTTACCATTTGTCTTGTAGAACTATGAAAAGTCTAGGCTTGTTTCCCAAAGTTTGTAGGTAACACAGCCCACTCTACATCCTGCCCAAGCTGACAACACCCCCCACCCCTACCCCAATTTTACATCCTAAACAGGTTGACAGAATCCAAGTGATAAGGGATAAGTGATTAAATACTGTAAGGATCCAAATCAGGGTGTATTTTTCTCTGCCTTATTTCCTTGTAATACCAAATGCACAGGGCTTCAATGACATGAGACCAAGAGGAACAACATGTTCTTGGACTCAGCCCAGACTGGCACAACATCATATTTGAAACAAACATGTTTTGCTTCTGGGTCAACTCAAGCGACAATTTCTTCTCCAATGAAGAGGCACCAGCACAGGGCAGAAGAAAAAATTGCAGGGTTTATGGACTAATTATTTATAATAATAAAGAAATTATATGCTGATTATATGCTGATGCAATGCTGATCACCTCAAGAGTAACTATGAAAAGATATCCATTCCATTAAGTGAGACAGAAATAAGTTCTGAGAAAGCAAGTTCCCATTGGTGGTGTTGCAATATAGGTGTTTACAATCTAAGAGAAGGGAGAAACAGTACTACAAGATAGCAACATATCAGAGGCCATCACATGCAAGGTAGGCATGAAAGACAGCATTGTGTAGGTGTTGAAATTTGGCTCCCAAACTTTAGTACAGCTAGGTGCAAAGGAAATCACCTATTATTTCACATGAAAAAAAAATTGTCTCCAGTAACTCTAGTGTTTGAGCTTATATTTATATTATATTTATATTATATGTAAACAAAGAATGCTTTCAGAAATATAAATAATGATTGTTTATTTTGATCAATTTACAAAATGCAAAGTGAGCGAACAAAAGAAAAATCTATATCAGATCAATATTTGGTGTTACTACCTTTTGCCTTCAAACCAGCATCAGATCTTCTGGCCCCACAGAGCCCTGATCTCAACATCATCCAGTGTGTCTGGATTACATGAAGAGACAGAAGGATGTGAGGAAGCCTACATCCACAGAAGATCTGTGGTTAGTTCTCCAAGATGTTTGGAACAACCTACCAGCCGAGTTCCTTCAAAAACTGTGTGCAAGTGTACCTAGAAGAATTGATGCTGTTTTGAAGGTAAAGGGTGGTCACACCAAATATTAATTTGATTTAGATTCTCTTTTGTTCATTCACTGCCTTTTGTTGATTGATGGAAATAAATGATGAACACTTCCATTTCTGAAAGCATTCTTTGTTTACAGCATTTTTTCACACCTGCCTAAAGCTTTTGCACAGTACTGTATATAAATACAGAATTGTCAAAAAAAAAGAAAAAGCCATCATAGTATTAAAGCAACAGTTTAGTTTAAACTACTTTTAACAGTGTAATTAAAAACACATTTCCTTTCAAAAATATGCATTATTAGAAATAGATAATAATTCATTATGAGCACACATATAAACATTGGGTACTGTTACTAAGACTGAAGACTTTTCCTAAATAATATGCTACAACATGAGCATTTAAGCAGACAACAGAAAGAAACAGAAAGTTTTCTCTCATTAAATACACCTGACTCAGCTAATCATTTTACAGGAAAGGCCCAGAAGATGGAAAATCCTAATCTCTGCAGACTAGGACCATCACAACAGCTCCAAACCGTTTACTGTTGCATGGTTTAGACTACATACAAGTACTTGGGATGGACTATACTGACCTCTCAGCACACTGATGGCTGGGTAGGATGGCATCAGGCAGTGTAACCTTGTTCCTGTCCAGTGGGTTTAAGCTTGTGTGGTTAACTGCTCGGTTGGCAAAAAGCACATCATACTCCACACAGTTGAAGAGAAAGGTTGTGAAAGTAACCACAAAGAGGAACTGCCTGAATAGGGTAAAAGTCAAAGATTAAAATTAATTCCAGTTCATGAATTATGGCAGAATAAGTTTGAACACAATCTAGTATGCTGAAATCCTTTTTAAATGAATGCGGAACATCTGTAGCAACCGGCAAAGCTTAAAAAACAGAAATATAATCCAATATGAGTGTACTGATACAATTTGCATAAAAAATACATGTATTTACTTACACAAGTTCAAAGAACTCTGATAGCATCATGCAGGCAAATCCATTCTTCTGATGGAAATGATAAATGTGAGCAAGTTCATTTAGGAAACATGTTCATTTTAAAATGATAACATTTACTTTCAAATTACCCCATGTAAACAAAACCGCTATGATAGAGGAACACCCTGCATTTTTAACAAAGCTGACTCACAAATTTCTGTTGTGAAATCACTGTTCAAGAACTGCAGCTAAATATCAGTTTGCATGCCTCTTTCTTTGCAATGCATGTCTAATTGGCTGTCTTTGGATAAAATGTCTTAATGCTACACCGAGTTTGAAAATCTGAAAATCAACACACCAGCCTTGATAAACAAATGACTAACAAACAAAGTCAGCAGCCAAGAACTGTGACTTCATAAAAAAAGGATATTCGTGTGAAGAAATTGTCTAGGTTCTTGATGTGATGCCAGGAATCTGTGAATGAAAAGGAGATAAGTTAAGATGAAGCATAAAATGGCCCTTGCTATGCTGGGATCAATTTATGGCTTTTACATAACACTGAATAAAATTCCAGATCTGACCAGATCTTAGAACAGTGTTCTCACAATGAGTTACTTGCTTGACTTCACTGACCTTGGCCAGGATTTAAGCACTTTAAATGTGAAAACTCAACATGATAGAACTAATGATCATTTTTGTGGAAACAAAACCTTTTGACACCACTTATTATAATATATAGAATTCTTTATTTTACACCGTTTACACCAAATGCCAGTCACCCTTAACAAAGTTTGAACATTCAGTCACAAATAGACCAACAGGTTTGAAGTTAAATTAAATTACATCCATAATTACGGTAAATCCACCTGGATTTTTGGGGAACTAACGCATATTTTCCTTTCTCTTATAAAGTTTCCATTTCAAAGAAACAAGTTTTTTGCACGCAAGCAGCTATTCCTTATATTTTGAAACAAAATTAATTATAAGTTCAAGGAAGATAACTACCTCTGAGACTCTCTGGCACATGAATCAGCAAGTCCTCCTCCCCTGGAGGTGAGTCCTCCTCATAATCCTCTATTCGCTGGTACTCCTGGTAGGCTTCAAAATCCGCCATTGTGCTTCACATTCTTCCACTGTCTAAAAAACATGGTACCGGTCATAGAGGAAGGAGCCATGATAAAGAACAGAATAAGAAGAAACCTCTACAATTCCAGAATTACACATTTTTAATACCAAAACATTTTCCAATAACTCTTTTAGTGGCTGTTTTCTCAGACCAAATACTCCTGCAACATCCACCACTTGGGCAAAAGCAAAGTCCCAAAAGGCAAAACATTCGATGTTTAGTTTTAGTATTTATTTAGTGTAATATAAATGATACATTTACAGTCTAACATCAAGTATCAACTTCTTTTCTGTTTCATTACAAGGTAACCCTGCTTTTTCACACATAAAATCCCACATTTAGGTCTTATACATGTCAAACACAAACAGTAGGCCACCAGATCAGGACAGACTCCACAATGAATGTTTTCTTTTTTTTCTGATGCATCTGAGCCTAGGGCCTCGGGAAGATCAGCTTTACAAATGTACACGAACTGGCGCAGCAAGACATTGAAAGGGTTAATTCTACACAGACTGAATTAGTCAAATGAGCTTTGCAGCCATTTAATTAGTTACAATAAGAACGGTACTAACTGTAATGCAGGTCTAATAATACATTACAACCATGTAACACATGTGTCTTCGCTAATTCTCAGAAACAGGCGATATAAGAGAAGTAATTTATCATTACTTCTCGCCTTGTTTTAACGCTAGTTATGATATTATGTGAAAGGTTTACAATAAATGACGCTAAACGAACGTCCACTAGCTGGACAGGCTAGCTGAGTTAGCCAGTGAGCTGACTCATGGGCAGGTAACAGGCTGTTCGCGTAGCTAAATATCGAGCCGTCTACTTCCTTTAACGGGTAGAGTAGTCAGAAAGCGTAAACATGACAGAAAGAAAGCAAGACGTGGCCACGGTTTGAAGTTCTTACCGTCCGGCCCCTGACGGTTCTCCCGTTTCTCTCTCTCCTCAACAAAAACACACTGGCATGTCAACAAACCCCCCTGACGTCATCAGGTCGTGCCGCTCACGTGACGCAGCGGAGGGTTCTGGGCACAGTCTGCTAAAAATACTTCCAATAGACTGTGAGGGCTGTGGTTTAATATTAGCTTATGTTTCATCTCTGCCATAATAACTAACATTCTACAATATGATTGTAACACATTCAGGAGAAACGTTTACATCAAATGCAAATAAATAAAATAAAGCCACTTCAGACTGGTGTACTAAAGACTTCTAAAGACCTCCAGTTCAGTTAATAAGGTCATCATCCACTACAGATGGAAACATACCAACAGTCATTTAATGATGATGATGATGATACAAATAATAACAACAACAATTAAACAATCAACAATAAAAGACAAGAAGACGAAGTGCTTTGTTGCTGTTTTGTTTTTCTTGCTCTTGCTGTTGATTTGTACGTCTGCTTGTTCGTTTCTTTGTTTGTGTTTTTATGTGAACCATTTCCCACGTGCATTTTGTGTGTCTGTGATCCAGACCTTCTGTCCTGTGGATGGCAGTAATGCTAACCACTGACAGGAGGCAGAAGAAGCACATGCCTCTTTCCACAGTTTAAAAATGGCGCAGTGTCTGTAAATTATCGTCATCTGTCTCTACTGCATGTGTTATAAGTCTCATATCACTTCGTCCGTCCTGTCTGGACCGGAGAGGAAAGATGCTCCACTTAGTGCGCTGCGCTCGGCTGGCCCACGGCTCGGACCGACTGCTCCGATCACGATATAACCTTACAAAGTCACGGGCTCTGCTGCTCCAACACAGCCGGTGTGTGTGTGTGTGTGTGTGTGTGTGTGTGTGTGTGTGTGTGTGTGGGAGAGAGGACTGACCAGCTCAACCTCAGACCACCCTTCCAAGTTTATTGTCATACCCTGGATAATAATGCAGATATCATTATCAGTCATTTCTGAAAATGTATAAAAAAGAAAAATGAAATATTGCATTTACATAAATATTTATGCTCCTTATTAGCAATGGCAGCTACAAGTATTTTTGAGTATGATGCAAAAAGCTTTGCACATCTGGATTGGGGGATTTTCTGCCATTCTTCTTGGCAAATCCTCTCAAGCTCAGTCAGGTTGGATGGGGTCTGACAGTGGACAGCCATTTTCAAGTCTCTCTAGAGATGTTCAATAGGATTAACGTCAAGGCTCTGGCTGGGCCACTCTAGGACATTCACAGAGTTGTACCTAAGCCACTCCTGTGTTGTCTTCACTTTTGGGTCATTGTCATGTTGGAAGGTTAACCTTTGGTCCTGAGCACTGGAACAGGTTTTCGTTCAGGATATCTCTGTAATTTGCTCCATTCAGCTTTCCCTCAACCCTGACCAGTCTCCCAGTCCCTACTTCTGAAAAGCATCCCACAGCAAGATGCTGCCACCACCATGCTTCACTGTTTGGATGGTTTTGGGCAGGTGATGAGTGGTGTCTGGTTTCTTCCAGACAGTGTTTAGAATTGAGGCCATAAAGTTCAAACCTGGTTTCATCTGACCAGAGAATCTCCCAATCTGCAAACTCCAAGTGAGCTTTCCTGTGTTTTACACTGAGGGGTAGCTGCTGTCTAACTACTCTGCCTTGAAGCCCAGATTGCTGGAGGCCTGCAGTTATGGTTGTCCTTCTGGAACTTAGTCCCATCTCCACACAGGATCTCTGGAGCTCTTTAAGAAATCTTTTTGTAATCTTCCCCAGATCTGTAATTCTCAATACCACTTACAGAGCCTTACATGGTCAGACTCCTCAATATTATGGACCTTCTCCACCATTATATCAAAAATCAAATGGTGAGAAGAATGCTTGCTTATATAATCCTTTATTGTCTCAACACAGATCTGGACAGCACTCCCTACAATGGACCAGGGTTCAAACCACACATTCCACAAGCAGTACAGTCTTACGACTTTGGAGTCAAGCCCAGAAGGTTTTTAGGCTGGCTATCCGGCTCCACACCAAGTCCCCGAAATTGGGCCTGACGTTGCTGTTGGGGCCAGCAGCATTAACAGTCACTGCCCGACTGTTGGGTGGTGTAGCTCACTGCCATGCTGATTTCAACAATAACCTTCCTGCTGAGGTCCACGTGAAAGACAAGGGGCCAGAATTCAGCTGGGCTGTCCTCTGGGAGTTTGTCCGGCCACAATTCCTGGCCCTCATCGGGGCCATTATCGTAAGTCTTGTCTTATTATATAGCAACTCCAATGGAAATTAACTCACCTTAACTCACAACTCTTATCAGTATTCATATTAAATGTCTGAAGATTTGTACGCAGGTGAGTTCAGAGTAAATCTTAACTGAAGGAAGTGATATTATTAGGTTAGCAAGAGTTATGTACACGAGCATGTTAGTTGTTTTTGGTACACAACCACTAGGTGAACCTGACTTTATAAAATAGATGACTTTATACACTGCCTGTCCAAAAAAAAGTTACTACAAAGCAAATAGGTAAGAGCCTCCCATTGGATAATTACTGCATGGATGATTTTGTGTCAGCTGGCAACACGTTCTTTAACCCTAACTGATGCAGTGAGTAGCTTCTCATTACTTAAACAACCATGTCAGAGAAACATCCTGTGGTCGTGGAAAAGATGTTCATCTGTTTCAAAAGGGTCAAATTTTTGGCATGCATCAAGCAAAAATAACATCTAAGGAGATGCTGAAACTAGTAATATTGTTATTGCTATGTCCAATAGTGAAAGTAAGAGATTTCCCACACGCACAATGTGAAGGGAACTCAAGGGATTGGGACTAAACAGCTGTGTAGCCTTAAGAAAACCACTGATCTGTGAGGCTAATCACAAAGAAAGCCTTCAATTTGGTAGGGAGCATAAAGACTGGACTCTGGAGCAATGGAAGAAGGTCATGTGGTCTGAGGAGTCCAGATTTACCCAGAGTGATGGTGCATCAAGGTAAGAAGAGGGGCGCATGAAGTGATGCGCCCATCTTGCCATCTCTAGGATCAGCAATGGTATGTGCCCAAAGAATGAGGTCAGCTGACTACCTGAATATACTGAGTGAACAGGTTATTCCATCAGTGAATTTCTTCTTCCCTGATGGCACGGGCAGATTCCAAGATGACGATGGCAGGATTCATCGGGCTCAAACTGTGAAATAGTGGTTCAGGGAGCACGAGACATTTTCACACATGAATTGGGCACCACAGAGTCCTGACCTTAACCCCACTGAGAATCTTTGGGATGTGCTGGAGAAGTGGTCTGACCATCTTCTCTACACGATCTTGGCAAAAAACATATGCAACTCTGGACAGAAATAAATGTGATATTGCAGAAGCTTATCGAAATGATGCCACAGCGAATGCGTGCCGTTATCAAAGTGTGTGACTTTTTTTTGGATGGGCAGTGTATAAATGCCTTTAAATATATAAATGACTGAAATAAAGTCAACTAATTTTTCGGTTAAGAATATAAATGCCAAATTGGCCCATTAAATTGGTAAATGTTATTTAAGTTACAGCTTTGGCTAATAAAAAGCATGTGCTGCTAAAGAAAAGTCATAAAACAATAATTCTGCCAATCTGGCCACTGATAATAGTGTGTATTTAATTTTGTCTATTGTTGTTCTAGGCTTCAGATATGTACTTGCTTTATCTATTATACCATGAAGTTTTCAAAGTTGAAAAAGAAAGACTGAAATGTCTAGCTGTGCATGGTTAAGAAAACTGCTGACGTGCGTTTTGTCTGACTCTCTGAAAGCTTGCGTTTGGTGCAGCAGCTCTGAACATCCAGATTCCCCTGATGTTGGGAGATTTGGTGAACGTTGTAGCCCAACACATGAGGGAACATACTGGAAATTACATGAGAGACATTCAAGCACCTGCACTCAAGTTGCTGGGTCTGTATGGTCTACAGGTGAGACATTGTTCTTTTTGTAAGTCACATAAATTAAGCTCCAGAATCCTGATATTTAGTTTTTCTATTTATCATTAAATGTAAAAGAGGGGTTTTAGATTATCTCCAAAAAATTGAGATGGAAGGTTTTTTTCCCCCCCTGTATTCTTTCCAAGCACCTTAACCAAGACTGTGACTTCTGTTTACTGGTGGACTATGTGTGTTTTGCAGGGTCTCCTAACCAGTGGGTACATCATCCTATTGTCCAGAGTTGGTGAGAGAGTGGCTGCTGATATGAGAAAAACTCTATTTACATCACTGCTAAGGTTTGTTTCTCCGCTTCAGCATGCAGAACTAAAAGGTCAGAAATCATCACCGCAACAAGGATCTAGAGCTATCTTGAAAGGATCTATCTTGAATCTCTTGGTTGCAAACATTTCCCCAGGAGATGGTTAACAAGTATCTTCTGCTTAGAAATTATCAGTTTATATTTACTTAGAAAGTAAAGAGATCAGTTTCTTTCTGTAGCACATAAAAAACAACTAGTGTTCCACCATAGTGCTTTATACTGAATGAAATGAAAGATAAAATAGAAATGAAAGAAAAATAATAATACATGAAGACAAAAAAACAAGACAACAGACAACTGGGGAACCGATTGGAGAGATTAACAAGCAAGAAGTAATGCCAAGGAAATTAGTCAAGAACAAAACAAGACGCTGACATCAGAAAACTTCAGCTGTCTATTGAAAGCCAATCGATATAAATATATTAAGCTATGACTTACAGGACTATAGGAAAGGCTTGTGCCTGATCCTTAGATTTAGCACACACTTGAGTCATCATTTCTGGAAAAAAAGATGCACTGCTAAAAAAAAATTTTATATATATATATATATATATATATATATATATATATATATATATATATATATATATATATATATATACACATGATTCTCTCTGCTATTCCATCTTGCAGACAAGATGTTGCATTCTTTGATGCCAATAAGACTGGGCAGCTAGTTAACCGTCTCACTGCTGACATTCAGGAGTTCAAATCCTCTTTCAAGTTGGTTATCTCTCAGGTAAGAGTGGTATTCCAACTTCTTCCACTACTACTGAGTATTTACAAAACAGGCATTGTCCAGTTCTCTGCTGCTCTTACTTCTTACTTGTATCTGCAAAGATATCAACGTGTGAATACTCCAGAGACCCATTTGTGTGTCCTCAGGGTTTGCGAAGCATTACACAAACAGTAGGCTGCTTTGTCTCTCTGTACGTCATTTCTCCGAAGTTGACGGGACTAACAGTGGTGGTGCTGCCATGCCTTGTGGGTGCTGGTGCTCTCATTGGTTCTTTTCTGCGCAGGCTTTCCCGAAAAGCCCAGGAACAGGTAAACATGGACTAACATTGACATACATAGACATAATTGCTTTGGCTTCTGAAGAAATTGATTTTAAAGCTCCAATGACTCCAAGTACTACAGGTCAGCATTTGAGGTATTTGGAATTCAAGGGCACCAAAGCAGTGTGTTCAAACTATATTATTGATGAATGACTCCTTTCTGTTTTAATTCAGATTTCTAAAGCAACAGGAGTAGCTGATGAGGCCCTTGGCAATGTCAGAACAGTGAGGGCCTTCGCCATGGAGGACAGAGAACTGGAGTGAGCCTACTAGTGTTTTATCCAAATACAGAGTCTGTCTTTTGCAGTTATACTTTGAGTTCAAAAAGTCCGAAAACAGCCAGTGAGCACATGTCCTAAACGTTTATTTAGTGTAACGGGTGAGGTGTGTTTTGGGCACGGTAGAGGGCGCTCTGTTCTGACTGAGCACACCTGAGCTCATGAAGGCACAGGTGTGCTTCATTGGGGCTGACTATTTAAGCCCCGATGAGTCAGAACAGAGTCAGCTCATTCGTTAGGCTCAGCCTACACGTTATGGTGGTTTTGGTATTCTTGGTAACTTGGTTTAGGCTGCAGTTCCTTGGTTTTAGTTTGAATTGCAGTCCTTTGCTCTTGTTTTGTAAATATAGTTAATAAAGTTATGATCCGAACTCCTGGCTCAGCGTTGGCGTCCTTCTCGCACGCCACCATTACATTTAGGATATTACTAAACCTGAAAATTCATTTTTAATTTAGTAATTGCAGTTGTTTCCCCTCCCACATATTCAATCATCCTCCAACAAATTCATGTGCAACTGAATAAAAAAAGTTTATAGTTCATGCTTGCCCAAAAAAACCCCCAAAAAACCTTATTTTAATTAATTAAACTATCAATAGAAATTTCAGTGGTTCCCTTAAGCAAATGAAAATGCCATTTAGACTGTTAAGTCAGTCTGAAAGCCTATATAAGTCTGGGCTTAAAGAGCTGCAAGTCCTATCTGCCCATCCAGAGTGATTTCTAGCAGGGGTTTTAGGCAGTGGCAGAGAACTGTTTAATTAGTAATAAAAGGCCACTGTCAGTGAAAGATACAACATTGTGTCAACAGGATGTATGCCTCAGAGGTGGAGAAGTCTGCCGCAATGAATGAAGCTTTAGGCAATGGAATTGCAGTGTTCCAAGGCCTGTCAAACATTGTATTAAACTGTGAGTATTTATTATAAATAACTATACTATCAACTTTTAAAATAAACATTTTTTTACACAAAAATAGATCATTAAATGGTAGATTAGATGCATTATATTTGTCAACTGCTTGTTTTCCATTAGGCATAGTTCTAGGAACTATTTTTGCTGGCGGGTCCTTGATGGCACATAATGACATGTCTCCAGGTGACCTGATGTCATTTTTGGTTGCCTCCCAAACTGTTCAAAGGTACACATTAAAAAGCAGCAGCCTCCACCGTGTTTATCCCAATTATAACAAATCGCTGTGTAATTTCATTTCATTCAAATACATTTTTTCCTTAAATGAATTTACAGTAAAAAAAAAAAAAAAAATCTGCTTTGCTGCTTCTTAACTGAAATAAAGTCTTTCTTTTGACTTCTGGAATATGCAATGTTTTTTTGTGTGTTTTACCTTCTCTTGCAGATCCCTGGCCAGCATCTCAATCCTCTTTGGGCAGGTGATTCCACAGATGTTATTAATTCGTTGACATATATTCTTCAATTACAAGAAAATCAGGTTTAGTCCTAATCTCTATATTAACTGTGATCTGTGTTGTCTTCTGCTTCAGATGGTAAGAGGCATTAGTGCAGGAGCTCGTGTTTTTGAGTATCTGGCTTTAGAACCGACCATTCCTTTGATGGGAGGAGGCCGTATTCCTCACAAGTCTTTGACTGGACGAGTGGACTTTATGAACATCAACTTCAGGTAGCACTTTTTATCTTATTTATCTTATTTTAAAAAGTCCCCAAAGTGGGACTTTTTATCTTATTTAGGGTCAGGTGAACTTTACTACTTCAAGTGTAGCTGCAGTTATTTAATTTTTATTTATTTATTTTTTTAATATTTGTTAGCCAAAAAGCTTCTTTTTTAGCATGATGCTGGTCTTTAAATGGAGTTTTCTTTTTACTTCAGCTATCCAACCAGACCTGGTAATCAGATCCTTAAGAACTTCAGCCTGACTCTTCCTCCGTGCAAAACAGTGGCTATAGTTGGAGAATCTGGTGGAGGTAACAAGCTTAATTTCTCTTTTTCTCAGTGTTAAGGCTGGTTAAATACTAAAAGAATACTAGAAAGAGTTGAAAGAAACTAGAAACTAGAGAAAAGAAACTAGAAAATAGAAAGAGCCATGTTGCAAAAGAAGTAAAATTGAGCGCACAGCACTCAGTGTACCACAACAAAATGGATCCTTTAACCACATCCTTTTCAGCCATACATACGCCCTTGTCCTTGACCTTGTCCTCATCATTCTTTCAGTATTTTTCTGTGTTTTGTGTCAGGTAAATCTACTGTGGCAGCGCTGCTGGAGCGGTTCTATGACCCTGCCAATGGTGTGATAATGTTGGATGGCCTGGACATCAGAACTCTTGACCCTTCATGGCTCAGAGGGCATGTCATTGGATTTATTAGTCAGGTATGTCTCCTTAAAGTGTAAAAGCCTCAATCTATAAATGAAACATTGTAGACAAAGATGTGGCAGTGCCAGATATACAATCCTACTCTGAGTTTAGATAAACACCGATTATAAATAATTACTGGATTGCTGCAGTTATCTGATTATTCAGGTTCACAAGATCAGATTCACTATCAGAGTCACTAAGGTTTTTCCACATCTGCAGCAAAAAAAACTAATTGTAAGGCTTTAAAAATAGAAACATCTAAATAATATTTATTGGTAGTGTTATGTTATTATTATGTTATGTTAAGAAAACTCTTTGGGGCAGCGGTGGCCTAGTGGTTAGGGCGTTGGCCACATGATTGGAGGGTCGGGCCCCTTCCCAATAGGTTGCCCTGAGGTACCCTTGAGCAAGGTGCCATCCCCGTCACGCTCCTCCCTGCGATGGGCTGGCGACCTGTCCAGGGTGCGTCCCCCGTCCTTCGCCCTGTGTGAGCTGGGATGGACTCCAGCACTCCCCCATGACCCCACTTGGAACAAGCGGCAGACAATGACTGACTGATGACTGACTGTTAAGAAAACGCCAACAAGCTGGAATTTGATCAATGGGAGTTTCCTCATGAACAGAAGTGATTGTGAACATGTTGAAGAGATTTTCTGCCATTAGATTTTGCGCAAGTGAATACAGTCATTTACAGACCTAGATCTATTTTGATAACTCGATGACTTGATTTTTTTTAAAAATGAGGTGATAATCTCATTCAGTCGCTCTTTTTGTAAGAACCCACCACGTAACTTTTTTAAGTAATCCATTCTTAGATCTTTTGGCTTGATTTCAGATGCTCTATTTTCATTCTTCAATCTGTATGATGCTTATGAAAGTGAAATGAAAGGGACTTTTTGTCATTGTGAACACACAGCACAGCACATAGTGGACAACAGCATCCTCTGCATTTAACCCACACATACAGTGCAGCAGTGGACAGCGCCTAGGGAGCAGTCATAGGGACAGTACCTTGGTAAAGGGTACCTCAGGGTAACCTTATAGCCTGAGACCTCCCGAATATGGGACCTAGTCCTAACCGCTAGGTTACAGCTGCCCCATGTATTTATGTATGTCTAGTTGCCCAGCTTTATGCACATATGTATGATCAGCTGCCAGAGTTGACTTGCTTCTCTGTTGTGAAAGTGTTCATGAATAAGGGTCTATTGTATTTGTTTGCCTGTAACTAAAAACTGTGCAGACATATTCTTCTGCCACAAGCTGCTGTCCTCCAGTTTCTTTGCCAGTGTATTTTAAGTACTACTGTTAATGGTTTTGAATGCAGGAACCTGTGCTGTTTGGTACTTCAGTGATGGAGAATATCCGCTTTGGAAAGCCTGGTGCCACAGATGCTGAGGTGGTGGCTGCTGCCAAACAGGCGAATGCTCACACCTTCATCACAGGCTTCCCAGATGGTTACAGCACTGTGGTGGGTGAGTACTGAGCTCAGCATCAAATTTAGCACCTTTTTAATAGTTTATATGAAAGTGACAAGAATGGTCATTGTGAACCACAGCACACAGTGAAACACAATGAAATTTAACCCATACACTCACACACGTGCAGCAGGGGCCAGCTATTGAAAGCACCCAGGAAGCAGTGATGGGGACTGTATCTTGATCAAGGGTAACTCAGGGCAACCTACTGGTAACGGATTCGAATACACAATCTACCTGACCACTAGGCCACCGCTACTCCCGTTTGACCAAGCAATGGGTCAACCCAAGCAGATGACTGAAGCATGACCGAGCCAATAACTGAAAATTGTTTGTGTGCAGTTGTAAATCAGGTCATTCAAATCCAAGTAGCAGTGGTCACTTATATTTGGCAATGAACATTAAATTTCCATTCAAATATCCACATTTGTTAACAGATATCATTTGAAGGTCCTTCTGAGAAAATGCTGTACACTGTTAAACATCTGAGGAAGAAAAAAAAAGCATCTTTAAGCTTCTAGGCATCTTTTTAGCTGTTTCTCATCAGCGCCACCATCTTCTCACCTGTATATTATAGCTGGTCTCACTACCATCCTGTAAACCTTTCCTTTCACTGGTACCCATCTCTCCTTCTACACTCATTCCCATCTGCCTGCACTCTCTTCTTCACCTCTCTACTACACAAACATTGCATCTGTAGTGCCCTTTCTCAGCATAAAACCATACTGCTGCTCACTAATTGTCCCTTCTTTCCTTAGCTTCCACTACTCTTTCCCATGACTTCATGCTGTGGCTGATCAACTTTGTCCCTCTATAGTTACTACAGCTCTGTGCATCACCCTTATTCTTGGAAATCGGTACCAGTACACTTCGTTTCCACTCCTCAGGCTCCTCTCACTTTACAAGATTGTGTTAAACAATCTGGTCAGAAACTCAACTGCCATCTCCCCTAAACACCTCCATGCTTCCACCAGTATGTCATCTGGGCCAACAGTCTTTCCATTCTTCATTCTCTTCTCATCGCTGCTCTTACTCCCTTCTTGCTAATTCGCTGCACCTGGTCCAGTAGCCTCACATCTTACAATCTTCTCTATCTCCCGTTCTCTTCATTCATCAGACCTTCAAAATATTCTGCTCACACTCATGCTCACTTGTGAGTACATTTCCATTTCTATCCTTTATCACTTTGACCTGCTGCACATCTTTCCCATCTCTGTCTAGCCAATTGGTATAAATCATTTCCTCCCTCCTTACTGTCCAACTTCTCATGCAATTGACCATATACCTTTTCTTTAGCCTTCACCACTATGTTCTTTGCCCTCCACTTCATCTCCTTGTACTCATGTGTAATTTCTTCATCTCCATGGCTATCTCACTTCTTTGCCTGCCTTCACTCTCCATCAGATTGACCCTCCTGAAAAGGATATAATCTGCTTGTGCATCTTCCTCCACTCTTCTTTGTCACACTGTGCTTATCTGTCCTCTTGAAATGAGTATTTACTGCAGCTATTTCTATCCTTTTAGCAAAATCTGCAACCATGTGACCTTCAGCCTTCCTCTCCTTGATAGCATAACTACCCATCTCCTCCTCATCACCTCTGTTCCCTTCACCAACATGTCCATTAAAGTCTACAACAATCGCCACTCTCTATCACTTCATCTAACTCACTCTAGAATTCTTCTTTCTGTTCCATCTCACTACCAACTTGTAGGGCATAAGCATGAACAACATTCATTATCGCACCTTCAACTTCCAGCTTCAGACTCATCACACTATCACTCTATGACACTCTCTTCACCTCCAGAACACTCTTCATATACTCTTCCTTCAGGATAACACCTCCCCCAATTCTCCTTCCTCCCACACCATGATGAAACAATTTAAACCCTGCTCCAGTACACCTGGCGTTACTACCCTTCCATCTGGTCTCTTACACACACAAATGTCAACCTTCCTTCTCTCCATCATATCAGCTAATTCTCTCCTTTTACCAGTCATGCTGCCAGCATTAAACATTCCTACCCTCACTTCCAGTCTCCTACACATTCTTTCTCTCCTCCTGCCTTCCTCCTCCTCTTCTTCTCCTTCGGCCAACATTAACCCACATTGATTTCCACTGACATACTGTTGGCTAACAGCAATGGTGGCGGTCATTGTTAACTTGTGCCTCGACTATACTATTTTACCACTTCAGAAATAAATTGTACATGTTTTCCTTCTATTTTCTTGGCATGTAGGTGAGCGTGGGGTGACTATCTCAGGCGGTCAGAAGCAGAGGATTGCCATCGCTCGTGCCCTCATTAAAAACCCTAGCATCCTGATTCTGGATGAGGCAACAAGTGCACTAGATGCTGAGTCAGAGCGTGTGGTCCAGGAGGCATTGGACAGGGCTACAACAGGACGCACTGTCCTCATTATTGCTCACCGTCTCAGCACCATCCAGGGGGCCGACCTCATCTGTGTCATGAGCAATGGCAAGGTTGTGGAGGTAAGGACAGTAGAGTTGCTCCTCATTTGCACAAAAAAGAACAAGACTGGGCAAGCTTAGTTGCATTTTCACTCATGTCACTATGGCACATACAGGGTCTGCTCAATCGTGTCATCACATCACATCCTTTCACGTGGCGGGCTTACAGTTGAGGCCACAATTATTAGCCCCCCCCAGGAATTATGGAACATTTTTCTAAATTTCTTCCCAATGTTTGCAGCATTGAAGAAACTTGATATAAGCAAACATTCACCAGTGCTATTTAGTAGCTTTTGGTACATTTTGTAATATAAAATACCTTTTTAGTCTTGTTTTATATCAAATATAGTAAAAAATGGGGCGGTAAAAATATTAGCCCCATATGAATGTTTGCTTTCAAAACACACCTACAGTAATTAAACAATCAGTTTTGAAACCACACCTGTGCAGTCAATTGGCTTCCTAACAACATTCAGTCAGCATGAAAAGACTCCAAGGAACAGGGCACTAGAACACATGAGAGGGACTTCTGTTACTCACCATGCCAAAGACAAGGTAAATCAGTCTGGAGCTCAGAAAGAAGATAGTAGAGGCTCATGATCAGGAGGAAGGCTACACTGCCATTTCCAAGTGATTCACAGTGTTTAGAACTGTTGTCCGTTGCATCATTGCCAAATACAAGGAGTCAAATTCTGTAAGAAACAAACCTGGCCGTGGCCGTAAGCGCAAGATTTCAAGAACTCTGGAGAGGAAAATAGTCAGAGATGTCAGCAAGGAGCCCCGGACATCTGCCAAGATGATTGTTGCTGACCTGGCCTCTTCTGGAGTTGATGTTTCAACACACAGTGAGGGCTCTTCATTGTGGTGGGCTTCAGGGCCATCATCCCAGAAGAACCCCTTTACTCAAAGAGCGGCACATCACAGCCCGACTGAGGTTTGCCCGTGAACATTTGAAAGGTAAAGATGAGTTTTGGAAGTCTGTGCTTTGGTCTGATGAGACTAAACTGGAACTGTTTGGGCACATGGATGTTGCTTATGTTTGGTGAAGAAAGGGAGAGGCCTTCAGCCCTAGGAACACAGATCCCACAGTTAAACATGGTGGTGGGAGCATCATTCTGTGGGGCTGTTTTGCAGCCTCAGGCACAGGGATCCTTGTTCGGGTGCATGGCATCATGAAAAAATAAAATTATGTTGACATTTTGAGGGAGAATATGCAGAAATCTGCTCGTGGTCGTCGCTGGGTCTTCCAACAAGACAATGACCCAAAGCATGGCCTGGTTCGAACCCCTTCCCAATGGGTTGCCCTGAGGTACCCTTGAGCAAGGTGCCGACCCCATCACTGCTCCCCTGTCGCTTTCAATAGCTGCCCACTCCTGCACGGTGTTGAGTGTGCATGGGTTAAATGCAGAGGTCCAATTTCGTTGTGGTTCATTGTCTGCTGTGCTTTGACCTCGCAATGACAAGGGTTGTCACTTTCACCAAGATCCTGGAGTGGCCCGCACAGAGCCCAGACCTCAATCCTATTGAGAATCTGTGGCAGGTCACTCAAAGTGAATGTCCATGCTTGGAAACCATACAATCTGGACCAGCTAGAACAATTTGCAATGGAAGAATGGGCCAAAATCCCTCAGGAGACCTGTGCCAACCTAGTAAAGAACTACTCTAAGAGATTGTTGTCAGTTGTGGCTCAGAAAGGGTACACTATTGACTATTAATGGCCAGGGGGCTAATAATTTTGGATGTCTCATTTTTGCCCTTTCTTGTTTCAGCTCTGTGTATCAATAAAATATCCTAATTAAGCTAAGTGGACATTGTTTTTTTATAGTGAATTTGTTTCCAAGATAACAAACACTTATTAATGGTTATTTTCATGGAGAAATCAAGAGTGTTGTCTAATTTCATAGGGGGGCTAATAATTTTGGCCTCAACTGTACCTGAGGATGAGATGTTTGTCCAGTGTTATGGGAAGCTTGATCTGATCCTCTCACACAAATTCTGTTCCTGCAAAATACAGCATAGATTTTTTTTTTATCTACCTAAACTTTTATTGCTTGTTCTTCTGTTTTGGTTTACAAGGCTGGAACACACCTGGAATTATTGAGCAAAGGAGGTCTTTATGCTGATCTTATAAGAAGACAAAGATCTGATGGCCAACAGTGAAATGAAGACCAAGCAGAAGAGTTGTAGTACTGTCCAGAGCATGGTCACTGTGGTTAAGTCGGTGCTAACTCGATTTGAATAACTGATTTGTTAGCAGGGTGCTTCACACCACCACTTTTAGATGAACGTGTTGATGAAAGTGTGATCTCAGGACTGGATTATGCTGATGGTTTTTTTCTCCCTAGTACACTATATTCAGACTACAAATGTTTTAATTCATTTATTTTTAGAACTTTTAAATCCAAATGTGACATTTCCTTCCCTGTCTTTGTACATGATGTATAGTAGTTCCAAAATGTACGTATGTATGTTTTTTCAGGAGTTTGTGAATGAATGCCTGACCTAAAACAGTTAAGCTGAGCTGTACCTTTGATTCAACCAGAATACTTGAAATAAACAAAAATGAATTATTACACATCGCCTGTCGTGGACATCATGGACACACACACACAAACACAGATAAGTCACAACATTCAAACTTCTGAAAAATGAAATAGCGTTCATCGTTTTATAACACTGACATTAGTCAAGGGACTGAATATTTTAGAGGGTGAACATTCATTCATTAATTTTCTGCCACTTGTCCCAAGTGGGGTTGTGGGGGGGTGCTGGAGTCCATCCCAGTTCACACAGGGCGAAGGACGGGACACACCCTGGACAGGTCGCCAGCCCATCACAGGGAGGAGCATGACGGGGACGGAACCTTGCTCAAGGGTACCTCAGGGCAACCTATTGGGAAGGGGTTCGAACCCCCAATCATGCGGCCAACGCCCTAACCACTAGGCCACTGCCGCCCCCTGGAGGGTGAACAGTCCATTGTGATTTGCATCTGTTTTTACAGTACCAAAAGGGTCTGTCAAGGTGCCAGATACCATGGTGGCATGAGCCGATTTCCTCACCCACACACTCCTTTTCTAAGCCATTTGTCCTGAGTAGGGTCACGGAGTGTGCTGGAGCCTTTTCAAGCTTTCTCAGGGGAAAAGGCAGGGAAACACCCTGGACAGGTCAGCAATTCATTGCAGTTTAGACACACACACACACACACACACACACAATTTTAGTATCTCCAGTCCACGTGGCATGCATGTCTTTGGAATGAGGTTGGGAGCAGACACTGGGAAGACATGCAAACTGCACATAAAGGACCTAGACCGCCCCGCTTGGAAATCGAACACAGGACCTTCTCTTCATGAGGTGACAGCACTACCTACTCTCGATCGGTTCCCTATCTCCTACATTATGTACTATATGAGTTAAGACCCAAATAGTGTTTGTTTACACAAATACTTTCCAGTATGAAATTGTGCACACATGGCTAAACCCCAAATGGCTGCAAGTTACATATTGTATGCACTGCAGAAATTATTTTACATGTACTGCAAAAGGAGTGCAGCCATTTGAGATGTGGCATGAACATAGTCTCTATACAAACAGCAGCAGTGACAGCATCAGTACAGAGTAAAAGACGGTATCAATAATAAGTCAAATATTACAACAATAAATAAATGGCAATAAGTAGTAAATAAAGTGCAGACATTAAACGCATGCATTATTTGTATGGAAAATCAACAATGACAGTAACAGTTTCGGGAAGTAGTGGCTCAAATTTCAGAGGAAAGAATTTTGAGCCTGAGCCATTTGCACAATCACAGTTACTCATACTGCCATTGCTGCTTTTCCGAGTGAATACTGCATTACACATCTGAGTAGCATTCATTATTATTGCTATTTAATCTACAGTCCGTGTACTTGTGCAATTACAACAAAGATATTTGATTCTGTGAGCTATGAAACTTTTATTTTGAAGTTCGGCTCATGGAAGCGGCCACGCCCCTTCTCTTGTTGACTAGGCAGCGGTACAGCCAGCGAATAACATCGAAATAAACAGCGGTGGCAAGGGCAGCAGCTTGTCAGCTGCTTAAACCTAGTTTTACAGCACCGAGATGCAGAAGTACGAGAAACTAGAGAAGATTGGAGAGGGTGAGTTGAGGTTTTCGGTTGCATCCCTCTCTGGTGGTTTGGGAAAGACGCTAGTGCCGTTGCTAGCCTAGGGTATGCTAGCTTAGCTCAGCAGCCGCAGAGCCGCTTAGCTTTACCGGCTTGTCAGCCTGCCGATTGACTGGGAGCTGAAATGTCGTGGTGAATGCGTGGCTACGCTGTTCGAAGGCAGAAAGCGAGTCTTATCATCTATAAGCGAAGCAGAGCTGATCTGAGGCGTCTCGCGTGACTGCGAGCCTCAAACTCGCCTATTGACGTTAAACAACAACGGGCCCAGTGCTAAACAACACACTCGTGCTGCCGTCTCTGTAAATAAAGGAATTGTCTGTTTTTATTAACGTAGCTCGTTAACCAGTCAGTCCAGATTTTGTATATAGATATCACTTTCAGTGCATTTAACTCTTACACGCACTTGCAGTAGGGGGCAGCTATTGAAAGCGCCCAGGGGGCGGTAATGGGGACGGTACCTTGATCAGAGGTACCTCAGGGTAATCTACTGGTGAGGGAATCGAACCCACAATCTTCTGATCAAGGGGCCAAACTCCCTAAGCACTGGACCACCACTGCCTAATTATCATCTTAACTGTGGTCCCGTCAAAGACCGATGTTGTGTCTTCTTATGGACTGAGAGATGTATTTCCCTGATAAGCCCAATATCCCTGATGATATGAACACAATATGAACCTAGATTTAATTTTTTTTAGCTTGTTCTTCCATTTTTTTTTTCCTTTCGGCTGCTCCCGTTTAAGGGTCGCCAGAGTGGATCAACCATCTCCATTTCTTCCAGGCCTCTGTGTCTTCCTCCTTTAAACCGACCACCTGCATGTCCTCTCTCACCACATCCATAAACGTCCTCTATGGTCTTCCTCTTTTTCTCTTTCCTGGCAGCTCCATCTTCAACATCCTCCTCCCAATATAATCCTCGTCTCTCCAAACCAACGCAACCTTGCTTCTCTAACTTTGTCTCCAAAACGTCTAACCTGAACTGTCCCTCTAATATACTCATTTCTAATCCTGTCCATCCTCGTCACACCCAACGAAAATCTCAGCATCTTTAACTCTGACACCTCCAGCTCCGCCTCCTGCCTTGGATGCAAACCCAGCCACTAGGGATGCACAAGCCAGCGTATTTCTTCAAACCGGTCTCAAGCCCGGATAAAAGCGGAGGGTTACGTCAGGAAGAGCATCTGGTGTAAAACTTCTGCCAAATCAGTATGCGAACAATGAAAAATAAATATTTTTTTTCACCTAAATACCTTAAAGGAGCTAAAAACTAGCAGTGACCTGCGTGTCCCTTTTCACAATGTGATGAGTGAGCTATTCACCTGGTCTCTTGTACTTCGTAATTAGTGCATGATTCCTTCTCCTTCAACAGGAACCTATGGAACAGTTTTCAAAGCTAAAAACCGGGAGACACACGAGATCGTGGCTCTGAAGCGGGTCAGGTTGGACGATGATGACGAGGTGAACAGAAAGCATCCATGGCAATGCATTAGCCGTTATAATGCAAAATTTTGGGTTTATATTCATTTACTTTTGTTGTAGGGTGTCCCCAGTTCAGCCTTAAGAGAAATTTGCCTCTTGAAGGAGCTAAAGCATAAAAACATCGTGAGGTACGAGCGTTTACAATTTCAGTTGATGCCTTTTGAAATTTAACACAGTCATTTTCAATCAAGCTAAATAATGTTACTTTTTAATTACATAAACCATTCTGACTTTTTCCCTGAAGGTTGCACGATGTGCTGCACAGTGATAAAAAACTGACTCTAGTGTTTGAATACTGTGACCAGGTAAGACTACTTTGGTTCATTTGTACTTGAAAAGGTGTCATGGAGCTGATTTTATCCATGCAATAATTATTTAAATGGGTTTAAAATAGCACATCCAGGACTTGTTATACAGATTAGGGTGGTAACAATGTTCAACCTAAAGTATTAAATGATTTTTTTTTTTTAATTATGTTACCTTTATTCTTTATAAAGAGGAGATTTATGAAATTTACTTTGCAATTAAACAGTACAAAAGTGAATTTAGATTCAGGCTAAACTAAGCTGGGTACAGTAAAACATTATTTATTGATGCATTATTTACTGTAATTTTGTATAATTTGTATGCTTGAGGATTTAATCGCAACTTTTAATATGAGTAATTCTTAATGTTTATTTTCAATACTGAGCTTCATTTTCAGTTACTATGGAGTCATTTAAAGCTGTAATTTTCATTAGACCCATCTACTAGTTTCATAGCTTCCAACTACATATTAGAAGCATGTGAACAAGGAATCAACAGAGTTTATTTTAAAGAAAACAATGACTTCAAACTTTTAAACAGAAATTTATGTATCACAATTGTTTCTCCAAAAACAGGATCTTAAGAAATATTTTGACAGCTGCAACGGTGACTTGGATCCAGAGATTGTAAAGGTTAGTTTTATTTTTTGTTCTAACAGTCAAAACATGAAACATCATGGTTTCTGAAGTTTTAGTAACTTGGACAATGTGTCTCAGAGAGAGCCTAGCTCTTTCTTTACATCAGACACCCTGAAGAGTAGAAGTTGTAGTATTTTATGCAGTTAAGTATCTTCAGAATTCATAAATATGTTAAAGATTAGCTCAAGTTTATTTATTTTACTTAATACTAGAAAATCTTTTGGGTATTATATTTATGTTCAACCTTGAAGAATTCATTTTGTTGAATTTGTTTAATACTGTTTAGCCCTCATATCCCTTGGCCAACAGTGAAGTTTTGCACTTGGTTAGCTTTTAGTTTTTCCTGTCTTTCCTGTCAGTTGTATGAAGTTTGGTGATATTGCTTACCTTAAACAACTAGTAATCTGGGTGCAAAAGCTGTAATTGAAATATTTTGGGGAAGTGGTGTCCTTGAGGTTAGAGACTAGGCCCCAGGATTGGGTTAAAATCCCAGACCAGTAGGTTGCCCTGAAGTACACTTAAGCAAGGCACCATCCTCATCACTGCTCCCCGGGGGCTTTCAGTTGCTGCACGCGTGTGTATTGGTGATGCAGAGGCTGCATTTCATTGTGGTTACTGTGCATCGTGTTGTGTATTCACAATGCCAAGTTGTCATTTTCACTTGTTTATGCTTTGAAATGCCTTTACATTTTTGCCATATCAGTAACCCTTCATGGCCAGTCTAGGTTATGTGCAATATGACAGGTCCTGTGCTTTAATTTCACTTTTGAAATGTGAACTGGCAAGATGTTTTTCTTCTTTTATTACAGTCCTTCATGTATCAGTTGCTGAAAGGTCTAGCCTTCTGCCACAGTCGCAATGTTCTTCATCGGGACCTTAAGCCACAAAATCTGCTAATCAATAGAGTAAGTATATGATTTCATACTTTGCTTTGCATGCTTTCACCAAGTTTTAATAATGGTCTCAACTACTAAATGTTGCATAGAACCTTAAATGCTGAAAACTGACTGTTGGCACATTTCTGGAAACAATTTCCATCTTGAAGAGGCACAAGTGTATTTATGAGGAGGCAGTTATGTGCAGTACTCCTTGACAGGGGCCAGGGGGCATTATCCTCAAGCAGTCATGCAAATGCAAGCATGAAAAGCTTCTGTTTGCTGTTGGCCACTTCTTTTGTGTTACATTACAACTTATTGATAGACCAGCTGTGACTTTTAAAAAGACATTTCATGAAGTTATAACAAGTTATCCAATGTCAAGCAAATGTTGCTCCAAAAATTTCAATATCATGACTTTGCCTGTCTTCCTTGTAGTTGATATTTCTAGGTAACTGGTTCTCTCTATTTGTGTTTATTTCCTTAGTTATCCTTTTGTTATCCATATGCAGTGCTGTGCAGGTGTGGAAAAAATGCTGAAAGAATGCCAAAAATGGAAGTGTTCATCATTTATTTTCATCAATCAACAAAATGCAGTGAATGAACAAAAGAGAAATGTAAATCAAATCAATATTTGGTGTGACCACCCTTTGCCTTCAAAACAGCATCAATTCTTCTAGGTACACTTGCACACAGTTTTTGAAGGAACTTGGCTGGTAGGTTGTTCCAAACATCTTGGAGAACTAACCACAGATCTTCTGTGTATGTAGGTTTCCTCACATCCTTCTGTCTCTTCATGTAATCCAGACACACTGGATGATGTTGAGATCAGGGCTCTGTGGGGCCAGAAGAACTGATGCTGGTTTGAAGGCAAAAGGTAGTAACACCAAATATGGATTTGATTTAGATTTTTCTTTTGTTCGCTCACTTTGCATTTTGCCAATTGATAAAAATAAACGATCATTATTTATATTTCTGAAAGCATTCTTTGTTTACAGCATTTTTTCCACACGATGATTTTTCTTGCATTGATGGTCTAACAACAGCAGGGTCAACCAAAATGTGGAGCCTGATTCAGGAACTGCCTGTTAAGCAGTTTTGCATTTATTTACTAGTGTACTGTAGACAATTGTACAACAGTAAAGTGATGATTAGAATTTGCATACCAGCAGCTGCCAATGCCAATAAATATACAGTTAGTTAATGTTAATAGATAGGACTGTTTATACTTTGAATTGACTTAAAGAGGAATATAGCATATGTTTCTGTGAATTTTCTAATGCAGCTGTTAACTTCGGCATCAATTAAACATACTGGTCTTCCAGAGTACCTTGTAGTTCAGTTAGATTTGCCAAATTTCATTACTTTTATGCAGCTTTTTATGAATACCATTAAACTAATTTTAATGTGAAAGTATTTATTGTGAGCACACAGTGAACCACAAGGAAATGCATTCTCTGCATTTAACCCTTCACACACAGTGTAGCAGTGGGCAGCTATGTCCAGCGCCCAGAGAGCAGTGATTTGGGTGGTAACTTGCTCAAGTATAACTGAGGGCAAACTGCTGCTGCTCTGGGATTTAGACCCAAGACCTTCTGATAATGGGTCTTAGTCCCTAACCGCTAGGCCACTGCTGCCTTTTGTTGACACGCTCATGATAAAATTACTGAAGATATAACACACTTTACAACTACTTTAACAAGTCTGCCTTATCTGATGTAGCAGATGTAAAAGAATATTTAATGAATGCTACTATTACTGTCTACAAATTATCTAATTGGTAAGTCTGCTTTTAATGCCATGCATTCTTACATTTAATTCTTACCTTGATTCATTAGAACGGTGAGCTGAAGTTAGCTGATTTTGGTTTGGCTCGAGCGTTTGGAATACCTGTGCGGTGTTATTCTGCTGAGGTAAGAGCAGATGCATATATATATATATATATATATTTTATTCCCCCCCGTCATATTCTTTAACTGTTAGAACTTTAGCAGATATCACAGATTATCTACAAGGAGAGTAAGGATGCCTTTGAAGTGGAATGGAGAAGGTTAAGAGACAATACAGAAGAAGAGGTGTGATATTCGGAGATGAAGAAAGTAGACGAATACAAGATGAGGCACAAAGCAAAGAGAGAGGTGGAGAGGCTAAAGATAAGGCATAAGGGGAGTTTTTTTGAGAGTGGACACAAAGGAGAGCAAAGGATCTTTTACCAAATGGCTAGAAAGAGGGACTGAGGTGGAAAAGATGTGCAGAAGGTAAGGAGCTAAAGGATAACGATGGAAAAATACTCACAAGCTTCTGTGTTCAGCAGCTGGAAGGAGTCCTTTGTGTAACTGATGAATCAGGGTAATGAGAGAGAACACTAAGGAATGTGGGGATAGGGAATCAGTAAGTCCAGTGGATTAGTAGTTGTAGTAACTACAGAGTGATAAAGTTGAAGGAGTTGCATTATGTTTTTGTGGCCTTTTATTTTTTTTTTTGATTTTGTGATTTGTAGCTAGAGTAGGGAGCAGCTTGATGATACCATGGAGAGGTGGTCATGTGAAAGAATTAGGACACCCCATTAAATATTCAGTTCTTTATTAAGAAATGTTCACATATCAATGTCTAATCTTGTTCATATTTATCTCTGGAAAAGAAAGGGATTTAAACAGCAAACTTGCATGTACAGCCCGTTTCAAGTCACCCCACAGCATCTCAGTGAGATTAAGATCTGGGCTTTGACTCGGCCACTCCAGGACTCTCCATTTCTTAGTTTTCAGCCAGTCCTTGGTTGAATAACTGGTATGTTTTGGGTTATTGTCGTGTTGCAGGGTCCAGTTCCGCTTCAGCTTTAATGTTCTTACAGATGGTCTCGCATGTTCCACAAGCAGCCTATGATTCATGATGGATTGTGTGATGGTGAGCTGGCCAGGTCTTGCTGCAGCAAAGTATCCCCTTGTAGACGATTTTCCACACAGTGGAACAGTTGATTGCAAATACTTTTGAGATCATTTTAAATCCCTTACCAGACTTCTAAGCTGCTACAATCTTCTTTCTGAAGGCCATAGACGACTCTTATGATCTCACCATAGTGTTCACTCTCACTTCAGCAGTCAGGAGCACACCAAACAAAATGTCTGAGGTTTAAATCGGGCAAACTTCCTTCAAAATACTGATTGGAAGGATGTTCTAATCATGTGCACCTGATGTGCTACACCTGTGTGTGATTTGAGCCATTTTAATTGGACATAAATGTGGGGGTGTCCTAATTTATTCTTCACCAGAAATCAAATTTTTGTAGAATTATATTTTACAGAAGATTTTAGTTATATTATTATTCATAGGGTGTCCTAATTTCTTTTTACATGACTGGACATTCTAGAGATGAGATGAATGAAAGTCAGAACAATTAAATGCTTAGAATTCAGGGAGTAGAGAAAAGTGGAGAAGTTTAAATACATGGGGTTAACAGTTCAGAGTACATGGAAGTACAGAAGAAACGTGAAGAGCAAGGTACAGGCAGGGTGGAGAGATTGGTAGAGTAAGCACATGCTTCGATGTGAAAGAGAAAGATGCAGAGGTAGGAAATAGAAACAGGTGATACACTGTAGTTACCTAATTGCAGCATGCAATTTTTAGGTGGTGACATTGTGGTACAGACCACCAGATGTGCTGTTTGGTGCCAAACTCTATTCAACTTCAATTGACATGTGGTCAGCTGGATGCATATTTGCAGGTAGGAAACATACACAAAGGAAATCTGAATCATTGGATCTGTGTTATTGTGTTCTAAATGTGAACATGTTTTTTTTTTTTTTTTCCCCCGTTTCTATTTAGAGCTGGCAAATGCCGGTCGGCCCCTATTTCCTGGGAATGATGTTGATGACCAGTTGAAAAGAATCTTTAGATATCCTTATGCTTTTGCACTCCTGTTACTGTTGTTTGTCCCTTATATTGATCACTGAGGAAATGTATTAAATATGCATGTTTAATAACACACACTAACAAAATACTGATAGGTTTCAGCGCAGTTTAGCAGCCTTTCCTTGCATAGTTAATACGCAAATGTATCAGTGAGGCTGATAAGTACCTTTTCAAAGCTCACGTTAGGTGGTGATTCATTCAAGCATAAGATGGCAAATCAACATTTAGAAGTTTCTTTTTCATTCTGAATGCAACTTTTTCAGTCATTTTAACGTCCAGCCTGTTGAACTGCTGGTATTTCTTTAACACTTTGGCACGTTGCTGGGGACTCCAACAGAAGAACAGTGGCAGACTATGACCAAACTTCCAGATTATAAGGTGAGAGAATCATTCCACACAATGTAGTCCTAAATATAACAACAGAGAACACACTTTCAAGTGCATTAGGATATTGGGATGCTGCCCAAAATTGGTATCTAGGATCTGATCTATTTATTATTATTATTATTATTATTATTATTATGTGTAGAATTTGAAGTCTCGCAACATTTTGGACACCCTTCTTTAAATGGTGTTTTTGTAGATTTTCAAAGTAAAATAAGTTACATCCTACATAGACAGAAATGTAAATTACATTTTTCCTTTCAGTGTGTAATTTCTGTTTATTCATTTATCATCTGAAATGTAAAATATGCTGTAACCTTTGCATGTCATATTATATATTTTTTTTTCCAACATGTCATATCACTGGATTTAATTAATTAGCTGCAGAAATGTGTTCCTTGTAGAGAAGATGTGCTTATCACTTGGAACGTTTTTGAATTTTTATCTTAGAATTGTAATATCTTATTCAGCATGAATAAGTATATTCATAAAGGAGCATTTAGAAATGTTTTGTTGTAGAAATGATGTGCTGGTACCCTCAAGGGTACCTCAGTCCCCC